>BJFM01000039.1:73927-88490 GCA_016586285.1 Arothron firmamentum
GTGTGTGTGTGTGTGTGTTTGTGTGTGTGTTGGGGGTGTGATGTGTCTCTAACAATGCTGTGGACCCTGCTGAGGACCAGGTCCTGCAGGCGTGTGTCCTGCAGTGCTGGTGAGGAGCCGTGGGTCTGGACCACCTGCTGGTGGTTTCAGGAAAAGTTCGGCGGATGTTCGTCAGATTTCGTCAGATTTGCTCAGACAAACCTTCAGTTCTGAGGGTCGTTGGTCAAACTTTTCAACTGCTTATCAGAAGGAGCTGATACACTTTCAGCTGCACAATCAGCTGATCTTAACCTCAGCAAAGCAAACTTAGGAGGGAAAACACAAGAAGATAAACAACAACAAGGCTGACGCTGTCAGCAGTTTTCAGGTCATGAATACATTATTCTAAACTTCTTGTTGGCTCATTTTTAACTTTATTTTGAAATGAAAGCCTCACTGACACAGATCCAACAAACTACTGTACATGTGGACCAATGTAGGACATGCTGCAACGCTCAGAGCTTTCAGTGACTTAGAAAATCAGAACTTCTCTCCTTGTAGCTTGAAACCATCTGGCTTTTGTGCATTGTAGACCGACAACGGAGATAACTCTGTCTCCTCGCTACGTTAAAAACAAGGCAGAATTATGTCCTGTTGCTGAAGGACAAGGTCTTTGTTATTGTTTGACGCTCCTCTTCAGTCTTTTTAACACCCTCATCTTTAGAGTGGCAACCGAGGACGAGAGAAAACGTCTGAAACAAGCAAATTGAACTCCAATCCAACTACTTCTTAATTTCACACCTTGAACTAAACGGCAGAACAAGTTTGCAAGGACCAACGCTAACTTCTTATCAAACTTTGTGATGCAGCGTTGCCCTGGAAACGCACTCCTCGTCGCGCCCCTGATCAGTTTAACACATTGTTCAGTTTAGTTTTTTTAACATCAGCATCGCTAACGCTAATCGAGTCATTCAGCAAGCTCTCCCTCAACAACACTCTCAATTCATGTCTTAATTAGCTTCACTCGGGTTATCTGAGCGCTGATTTTTACAAGAACAGTTTTCACCGTTAAAGACGGACTTGCACCAAGATTGGGGTGTGAAAAACTGGAAGATTGGAACGGTCTACGAGTGCGTAGGTCATGTGGCCGCATTGCTACTTCTGATTGGGAAAATGGACGCACAAGCGAATGATGTCGCTCCGTCTGGTGAAACGCAGTCATGCGTCACATCTTTGGCAAAACAAATATGTACGTTTCTGTAGAGAGAGAGAGAGAGAAAAAGAGAGAGAGAGAGAGAGAGAGAGAGAGAGAGAGAGAGAGAGCATCCAGGCTCTGGACAAGAGTGAAACGGGAACAGATGAGGATGAAAGTAGCAAAGGAGTGATGATATCTTCTTTTCAGCCAATGCTAAAAACTGTGCACTGTCATGCCACCTTTCCACGTACATCCTGGTTCGGTTTGGACTCAGCGAGGCACAGCAACGTGCTCGCCGTAAATGCCGCCATAGGTTGCGGCGGCACTCGCCGCTGGTTCGTCGTAGCCTTGGGTCAAGGCTGCTCCTGGCGACGCGAAAACACCAGGAGCCGCGATTCTTCCTGCTTCAGCTCCTCCGGTGTTCTTGCGACGTCTCCTGTGCGCAGTTGCATCAGCTCACCAAAACATTTGGCCAAACAGACGCTGGCCAGGTCCAGTGAGCGCAATTGTCCCGTCCACATCAAGGTCTAAACTAACATCAACGCCCTCGGAAGGCTGCGTCCGAGAGGGCGAAAAGGGCAGAACCAGAGCGAGACCCTCTGAGGATTGAACAGAAGACAATGATCCTTCCTGTAGACTACTGGGGGGGCTTTGGGGATGAAAAGAGGAGCGAAGGGAGAGAGGTCTGCTGGGTTAAACTCTTTTCAAGGAGCTGGGATAAACCGTCCCCTGCTGAACCAGGTGGCGCTCTCAGCTCTAGTGCACTTCTGCAAATGTGGACCTGAAGAGAGGCCCGAATGTGAAACCTCCCACTAAAAAGCGAGCCTCTCAGGGATTCCCTGCTCTGTGCTCCTTTCATGCCATTATTGGGACCTTAAACGTTTCTCCCCCGTGTCCTCTCCATCCAGCCTCAGACCCGGAAGTGTTAGCATGTTTAACCCGGTTCTGTGTCTCCATCCTGGGTGCGGTCACCAGCCCGCCGGGGCCAGTCCTGGTTCTCGGCTGGGAAGCGTCTGGCTCTGCGAATTCCTCCCTTTTGTTCACAATGTGCAGAACAAAGCTTCAGCTGCGCCATCACCTCTTAAACAGCCATTACGAGCAAATACATTCAGGCTATAAAACACTTAGCGGAGTTAAGGTATGAGGGTGCAAACACTGCGTGATTAGTCATCGCAAAGACAAACGCCTGAGAGAATAATGTTCTCATTTGCGGAGTGTGACATGGAAAATATAAAGGGTGGCGTCGGACCTGCTCGCACAATAACCCTCATGATCACATGCAAATTAAAAACAAACCTATTTATATTTGCCGGTCAGGACGGCGCTGTGGAGCTGCCGGGGTTTATTCCTCCCCTCGGGCAGAGGGAGGAAGTGTAGCCAAGTTCTTTTTGTTATTAGGCGCTCTTATTAAAATACTTCTATCAAACTCACTGGTTGTTGAGAATCGTTTGCTCCGCTCTCTCTCTCTCTCTCTCTCTCTCTCTCCTCACAAATTCTAAATGTCACAGTGAAATTTCAAACGGCCTGAAAGGCATGTTCATTATTTTCTTATTGAAGCGTCGTGGTTGGTTGGTTCAGAGATTTCCTGCTCCTGGGGCGACAGAGCCCACTGATGTTTGCTCACAATCATCTCTCAGATGTTTAATTAAAGTTATTAGGAGCCACAGGTGAATCGCTGTGCGCGCTTGAATTCCTGTTTGTCTAATCATCAGCCAGTGTGGGAGGAAGTGAGGATATACGGTGATATTTCGTTCTAGAACCAGCTAAATGGATAGACAGACAAGCGGAAAACATTTTGCTAACATCTTGGTGGACACCAGGGGAGGAGACACACATTTGTTTGTAACGTGTTTCCTCCTGAAATGCAAGAGTGATCAACTTCGGCCACCAGGGGGCAACGGCGAGGCCACATTATCGTGTATCGGTTCCAGAATCCCAGACTAAATGACCTTAAACGCCATCCTAAACATCACCTCTGGAAGGGAGGCCGTGATAAAGAAGACGATGAAGATGACGCCAACATTGCGGTAACCTGACAGCCTTGCTGGCTGCTCAGCAGTCAGCGGTTGTTTTGACGGGCTGCTGGTCGCAGTGGGAATATTACAAATTCCCGTTCTGGTGTTAAACGAACCCACAATCGTGAGGCTGCAATTTTATAAGACGCATCTCAGGTCCATGTGTGTCCCGTGTGTGTAGCACCACCTGTCTGTCTGCGAAACAGCCAGTCAAATATCCGGACACTCACCTCATCGTAGACGCTGTCGTTGCGCTCAAAGTCACCCACCTTCCTGGGCAGCACATGAACATGGACGTGCTGCAGAGACAAGAAAAAGGAGAGGGTTGAGGACGGAGGCCAGAGCAGAGTCCACCTGCTGAGGCGACTCAGCGGGCATTCCTGAGCACCTTCCTGGACCCCAGGTCCTTCTGTGGTCCAGCTCCACAACCAGCACTGTTCCCAGTAGATCACGCACTTCCCTCTGCTTGTAGACACTGCGTGTACTGCTTATGCTGCATACTTTGCCAAGTGTTTTTGTTCTTGTAACTATCCCTTTTCTGGTGTTAATATTGCAAATTAACAACAATAGTAAAAAAAAAAATATATATATAAACACTTTACAAGAAAGTCAGACGTTTTTAAACTGAAATCGAAAATCTGGCCCTGCGGACTGTTTTGAAGGTGGCCAGGTCAGAAGTGTTTAGGGAATGAGCACCTGACGGTGGGGGCAGATATGATCCGAGAGGAGGAGAGGAGGCTATAGGATTGACAGCAGTGATGTGTTCATGGGAGCAGAGTGGGTAAGGAGGTGAGCAGCCAAGGTCTGGACATGTTGAGGTTGATTGAGGGCTTCTGAAGATGCTGTTGGGGGAGTTGATTCTGTCAGTAACAGGGTTTCACACGCAGAGAAGGAATAAAATAGCTGACCATGTCATTAATCTGGATGATCATTTCTGGAGCCTCTAGTTTGTCTGTGAGCCTCTGCTGTGGAGTTCTGTAGTTACAGTCATTAGAGTTAGAACAGTAGCAGCTAACCTTTAGCATCATCTTAGCTGTACCGCTAAGGGCCGATGCGGCCAGGTTCATAGTCAAGTGAGCAGCACTCCTTCTGTGAGGCTAATTTAGCAAACCGCTAAGGGTCTGAACCGCTACAGCGGGATTCCCTCATCTTTGCGAAGGTTCAGGGCTGTAAGCGAGAGCAGCAGTGATTTGAAAGTCTGAGGCGAAGCTCGCCTTTGATCGGCTCGGCCCTGGAGACGGCCAGTTCCCCTGCACCACCTGTGGCCACATTCACAGAGTTCCAATCAGAATCAGAATCATGACACAGAGAACTCATTCCAGTTTGGGTCAGTTTTCATCTTCTGTGTTCGGTGGGTTCAAATGCAATTCACACCGGAGAAGGACCGCTGAGATTAACATCAGAAAGACCCCCGGCTGTGAGCACTTCATGCTCACCATTCCGCTTCTTCGAAAACCGCACCGTTCGTGTACACAAAAACGTCTGACTGCGGCAAAGTTTTCCCTCCGCTCACCCAGCAAGACTCCAGCAGCCACCGGTCTGAACGGGAGTGATGGTCAGGCGGACGGATGGACGGACGGCGGACGGACACGGGCCAGTGTTTTATTCATTCTCCGCTCCCGCAGTGGCGCAGAGAAACGGAGACAAACATCCGTGTTTCCAGGCATCTGCGTGGGTTTTCTATCCATCCAGCCTGTTTCCATACTGTGATGTGTGCCGTGCCAGCTTAGCTTCGGGAGAATTTCTGCATAAATCTTTATCACGACTTCCAAATGAGCTGTGAGTGGATAAGCTGGACCGTGTGTGTGTGTGTGTGTGAGACGCTGTGTGACAAGTCTCTTGTCTGAAGGGGTTATTTCACAATATTTCCTAACATAAGTTGGCTATACCATAGTAGGAGGAACTGCCATTTTATTTAAAGACAAGGTCCAGGGAATGTGACTGATTTCTTGGCCATTTAACTGTTTCAGATTTTTGCCAGCTGATCTAAAGACACGGTTCGACCTGTTGTGGAAGACAACTGTCACCGTGGACGCTGGCACACTCCTCAATGGAGCTCCCCATGAAAGAGCTTTCCTGGCCAGAAGGTGGCGCTAAAATCAGTTAATGCGGAACGGGAAACACTGTGGCTACTGCGGAGCGCGCGATACACCAGGAACCAAAATCCAAGTCCTACTTATGTCTTTGTCCATTCACAAAATCGAAAGCTCTGGTGGGGAGGACGGGCTCTCCTCTGAGCTCTGATTGGTCCCACTCAGCAGGTGTCGTATGGAGGGAATAAATGAGCGAATAAAGGAGGGAAAAAAGGGAGGCAATCCACAAGCAGGTCTCTACAGCAGCGTAATAACACTGTAAAAAGTTGCAGACTTTCTAGGAGAACTGTAAGACCCTGGTCAAAATCAGCCACCTCACAGAAAAAAGTTGCCTATATATATATATATATATATATATATATATATATATATATAAAACAAATTCTAAAACTTACTGAAGGAGGAAAATGAAACATATGGTGAAGACTACACTCAGCTCACCTCAGGAAGAACGTGGTTCAGCAGTCTGAGGAAAGCGGCCGCTGCTGCCGCAGGAGCTGAGAACAGTGAGGGTTTATTTAAATAAGGAGGTGCTGGAGAGTCCTCGGGCCCAGCAGCAAACACGGGGGAGTTCCAGGGCAAAGGGCAGACGTGTTTGTTCCACTAAGAGGTAAAAAGTTCTGCAGCGAGACTTCCAACAATGCCAAACCCGTTACAGGGGGAGGGGGGTGGACTCATCTGATGGCAGGATTAAGTTTTCTTCTCCTTTTAGTGAAGCATCCTTGTTTGAGTAAAGCTAGCTAAAAGCTGCTCTCTAAGAAAGCACAAATCTTTTTTTGGATTTCTGAAAAAAGGAAACTCTTTCTATGAACGAGCCTGAGGCCTGTTCATCACCGCAGGGTGCTCGGTCGTGGTAGAAGAGTTCATCCAGATACTGCAGAAGAAGAAGATTGCTTCCTAATAATCTTATTCAACAACTCCACCAGTAGACGGCGCTAATATCTGTCTGGACCAGGTAGCTGTGGCTCAGGTGAAGAAGCGGATGGTGGTCTGAAGGTGGACATGAGTCCAAAACTCCTCTTCACTTCCTCTTTGGTGGATGACTGTTTTGTTCTGTGTCTTTGAGTTGTTGTTGTAAATTCGAAATGCGAGCTGCTCTGCCTGTAGCGTTTTGGGTCCAAAGCAAGCGCCGGGTGTTTCTGGTACACCTCACCATGACGTCTGCATGCTCAGTAATGAGAGGAAGAGGACGATTCATCAGCAGGAGGACGCCATCGCCTGCAGGTATTAAGACCGAAGGAACCGAAATGTTTTTTTCAGCCTCTCATTTAAGTGTGTGTGTGTGTGTGTGTGTGTGTGTGTGTGTGTGTGTGTGTGTGTGTGTGTGTGTGTGTGTGTGTGTGTGTGTGTGTGTGTGTGTGTGTGTGTGTGTAAAAGAGCGGTAGAGTTCTGGACTGAACATCTTAATGACTGATAACAGAAATCCATTCTCAGTTAACTCATGGTTAACTCACACAGCAACAATAATGGATTTCAGCCAAACACACACACACTCGTCTTCAACGTCGTTTTTGAGCCACGTGGCAGGCCAGAGAGCTACGTGGCGAGACTTGAAATGAGCTTCCTCTGATGGCTGACCAGAGGAACCAACGGACATGACGTTGATATCAAGAACAGTTAAAAAAACTAAAGAAGATTCCTGAATCGAGCAGCGACGTGGGTCTTCGAGAGCGGACAGGTTTAGGGGGTTCATCAAATGGAAGCTATTTACGGCACCAACCGCGAGCAACAGGAGGGAGAGTCACCTGGACTTGCCCATGGAGTTGTTGGAAGCCAGACAGACATACATGAGGGTGGAGAGTTCTGTGACTTTCCGTATGTTTGACATGACTTATTCCACCGATGGTGAGCTCACCTTGAACAAACAGCATGTTTGCAAGTCTGGCGAGTTAGCCAGTGCTTACTGTGCTGCTGGCAGCCAAACTGGGGCTACGCTTGGGATTTTAGACCTTGTCAATAGTCTGACATTTGCTGCCGACCATGATAAAGAAATTTTTCATCATGATTTCTGTGGGGGCTTTTTTTTTTTTTTGTTTGGACTAAGCTGAGAAAAGAGCCAAAAGTGCAAATTAACGATTTATCCTTCAGTGGTGCTCAGTTGTGATTAAAAACCACAGACCATCAGTAATCACCTGTCTTCACCAGGTCGGCTGGTAATTTCAGCTCATTGCAATAAAGTATTGGCCAAAAAAAATCTTTTCATGAGTGACTGGTGGCAGGGACTTTGTGTTTGTAATGGAAGATGAGCTAAAAAGCCATCAGCTGTTCAGCTGATCACTGCTTATGGGGGAGAACGAGCCTGCTTGCTCCATGTTTTTCCTTTCCTCCTGTCTTAGAAATGCTCTGGCATGTACTGTTACCCTACTTCGGAAAAAAGAGCCGTTAACAAACAATGGAAAGACCTCAAGGCCTTATTCCATCTTAAAAGCCCATATATTTGCTCTACAGTTTTCGCAGCTTCTTTAGTCAAGTAACTTGCTACGGTTGTCATAGTAACACAGAACAGTAATCAGCTGTTGTTGACTATATGGCTAAAAAAGTGGTGGTGGTGGTGGTTTTGGTGGTAATCCTCTCACAGCTCAGGAGACAAAGACAGTAAGGGCACGACAAAGAAATTCGAGCGTCACGATGTGGAGGGTAGGGGGTGCTGTGATCCTGAACACAGTTGACTTTTCCGTGACTCCAGACTTGGAGCCCACACACACCTACAAAAAAAAACATAACCGGGCGTCTTCACTAACTAGAGAAGGAGCTAAGACTGAACTACAGACTCTGGTGAAGGCACTCACCACCGCACCCACGGCCCCTCGGGTCCCCCAGCACCAAGCACCTGCACCCTAACCACTGAGGAGACAGGTCCGAGGTCACACTCAGTAACCCGTCACAGGTTTCTCAGGGATTCCCACGGGTCAGTCAGAACCGAAACCTCTCGGAAGGTCCAGTGGAGCCACTCGACCCGACTAAACTCGACCCGAAGTCGACTCGTCTCAGGAGCTGCTAAAAATTCCTGCGGGTTTCTTGAACACTGCCTCTCCGTCGTGGCTATTACGCGCAATCATCTTTATGTGGGAAAACGTCAGCGACCAACCGCGCGGGCACAGTAAACAGCCACATCTACACATATCTGGGCACATGATGAATCACTATAATCAGCCTGTAAATCCAATTCCGTCATTCAAAGCGCAGACATTTGTCTTGCGTCTGTGAGACTCCAGGCAGTGAGTTTATAAGAGTGCATTTGCCTCCCTCTTATTCAATCACAGGGCCATTTTTATTGCTGGCGTGCAGGCACCTGATTGCAATAACCCAGTTGATCGATGGGGGCGGGTTGCTACTGTAGCAGGTGTGCTTTACGCTCCAAGATAATCTGTTTTCATAAAAAGAGCAGACAGCCCTCCACATCTACAGCTGCTTTGTGTTAGAACGACTTGATAAAATATGGAGATTGTTTCAGTGAGTTAAGGCCGGGCAGGAATGAGCGGAACGGTCGGAGGCTGCCTGTGCTCAACGGCCTTTGGCAGAGCTCTTCCAGACGCTAGCTGCTGCCACGCTAACGTGAGGGGCTGGAGCAAAGCAAAGCAGCGTCGCGCGGTGACCTCGTTTGAGCTGCCAGACGAGGTGCAAAAGGAAAAATGAAGGCTGCGGTGGAAAACGGACAATAAATATCTTTTAAAAGAAGATGTTGCTCTCTCAGAGCTGAAGATTACCTTTTAGCGAGGGAGAGGCGAAGGGCAGAGAACAGTCTGCTGGACGGAGGAAAAGGCTGCCAACACACTGATAGAGTGTAGACACACTCTATCAGGCGTGTGTGTGTGTGTGTTTGTGTGTGTGGTCTTGTGGGACAATACAACAGACGTACACCAGTGTGGTGGTGTTTGGCTCCAGCTGCAGAGGAAGGCTGTTGGTGGGGTTTTTCGCCTTTCTCCCGAATGTTCAGAAGCCACAAGCTCCTGAATTTGCACGCCTCCATCTCGCTCGCTGCATTTCCAACATTTACAAGCCCTCAACGCAGCAGCCGCTCAGGGAAGCGAGGCCCCCGCCAGAGCACAACTACCGCAGCAGCAATCGGCCTCGAAGCGCCGCCGCGGCCTCACCTGTAGGAAGCGTGTGTGTGACCAGCTGGCATGCTAACACTTTATACACTTTATAACTGCTTAACAACAGGTTGAAAGGTTCCAACAGCACACACAACCACAGATGGAGCCGTTTTTTTAGCTGAACTTAATCCCAGTATACTTTCATCTTTGAAGAGCTGAAGCCTTGAGCCAACAGGTGGTATTTACATGCTAATAAAATCCAAAAGTTTGGTGTGGAGGGCTTTCTGGGTGGTAGTTAGCTGCCTCGGCGCTGACTCTTTCTGACTTTGGCTCTCAGATGGAATTCATCAAAGAGATGCTCGATAAAATATGTTCTTGTTTCAGAAGAAATCCACCAAACAAAGTTGGACTGCGCTTCAGGAATCCCTGTTTCACCTCCTGACATGAAATATTCACAGAGCGAGTTTGATTTCAGCTGTTACGGAGCGAGAAAGGCTGCTTCTTTGGCGCCTTAATGCCAGGGCGACCCTGAAATCTGCATCCAAACCCAGAAAGATCTGCGTCGTCTGCAGCTGCGAACGGAGAAAACCAGCCCGGAGAGGACGCACAGCGGCTTGCATGGTCGCTCCGATGGAACGGAAACGATTTAGTAGAGAGAGAGACGGAACCAGTCCATCGCCGCTGCGCTTTAACCTGCACGGACCTCACGGAGCCCACAGCCAGCCGGGGGAGTCGTTGCACGGAGCCTCCGAGCGAAGCGAAAATTATTTAAACCTCATCGAAAGAGATGAGTGAATTATTCAGCCATGCCAAGAGTTTAGCAGCACAAACGCAATTATTATTTCATAGTGTATAACTGTTGTGAAGGCCTCATGACATATTTAACGGTGCTAAATTATTAAGTTCTCACCTTCACAGTTTGTCCGGCTTCAGGGCCGTCCTAGTGGGGACAGAAAGAGGTAATTAGTGAGAGCTGGAAAAATATTTGCATTAATAATTCATTTTCAGATTTGAATTTCAAATGACTCGCGCTACCTCACACCCTTCCTCCAACTGCAAAAAAGGTTCCCTCCTTTTTTCCCCGATCTTTACATCCTCCTCCGCAGCACGTTTTTATCCCCTACGCTTCCTACGCACGCAAAGAAAACCGTCGTGAAGCGAGTCGGCGGCTCAAGCTCGAGCAGAAATGCGATAGTTCTGCGCATCCGCCCGATCCGATGCAGTTTCAGCTTCGGCCAATGTCAGGGTTGACCACCAGGTGGCGGTATGGTGGAGATAATCCACCTTATTAAATAAAGTGCTCTCTCGACTCGTCATCCATGACGCGTACGCTGAAGTTTCCTCTGTACTTTGTGTTTCCTGTTCACGGAGGGAGGACAGTTTCATGAAGGTTAACGCGCCTCAGGAGCCCGAGTGGCCACAGAGTTTATCTGATGGAGACGCGGAGAGGACTCCATCCAAAAGCATCAGTGGCCGGCCGGAGCGGGAAGACTTCACTCTTTAATGTGCTGGACGTGGGAGCTGTCAAAGCTAAGCCCCCGCCAGCATCCAGCTGAAGATTCTGCCTCTCTCCTCCTCCTCCTTCCTAACCTGTGAAACAATTCTCCCTGACAGGGCCGTTGAGGCAGATAGGTGCTACTTTGATATTAGCATATATATGAGCAGTTATGCAGAACAGGCCGTCATTCTGTCGGAGCCGGTCCGGGTGTCACAGACAGCTCGCTGTTTAGGTCCATCAGACGCCGGCGGAGCTGAGGCGCGCTGAAAACATGGTTCTGTCAGGTCTGCTGACTCAAGACTTTCACATCATTTGCTTTTTCATGAAGCTCTCCTAATCTTGTTTGCTTCCAATGTTAGGAAAAAAGCCGCCCGCACACGTGCGAGTGTTAAAATCATAAATATAAATAATGTAGCGTCTCTGTTTGAACTTCTGATCTTGTAACGAGCAGAGATGTTCTGCCGACAGATGGACTTTTTAATTAAATGCGATGAGGATGCGAGTCAGCGTCGGCGAGCGGTAAATAAGACCTGGCCTTGATGTAGCGCTCGCGGCTAATTTCCTCCTGATGCACGAAACAACTGCTAGTGTCACTGTCAGTAGGAGCTACTGTGTGTGTTTGTTTGTTTGTGTGTGTGTGTGTGTGTGTGTGTGTGTGTGTGTGTGTGTGTGTGTGTGTGTGTGTGTGTGTGTGTGTGTGTGTGTGTGTGTGTGTTTTACCTGGATGGCGATCGTGAGCGAGGTGGCGCCGAAGTGCCTCTCCACGAGCTTGGCCACCCGCTGAGTGGTGCTGAATAAATCCGCCAGCTCGTCCGGCCGAAGGTCGCCGAAGCGTTCCACCGCTCTCAGCGGACACACCAGCACATCTGAAGAAGTGGCGTTAAGGAAGCGCGTCTCTCTGAAGGCACGTTGAAAGATTTCTACACCTGAAATAGCGGCAGTCAACTGAATGCTCTTCCTTGTTTTTTAGGGAGACCGGATTTTCAAAGTTAAAAACTAGGATACAATTTTAAATTTTATAAAACACCACTGCTTGGCCAAAGAAAACATAGCCACAAAAACGGACAAAAATGTACAACATTTTAACATTAAACTGTTTTGAACATGCAGTGCACAAACAAAATAAGTTCATGACACATTCTCTGAGGTTACCTTCCTGACCCTTAGTATTTCATGCTGGGGTGGACCTTTTCCAGGAAGCAGGTTTGCAGTGATCGTTTCATAGAACCCATGGTGTCACATGGTGTCCAGTCCCATGTGGTTTCATGGACCAATGAGCATCAAGCTACAGACACGCGGAGAACGGCGGAGCTTTTTAATTGGTTCGGATTACAGATCGCCGTGACAACTGTGTGATTGACATACACATGGGCCAAAGACAACAAGTTCCAACCGAAATGCACTGTTAAAATGTTTAAATGACTTGCTGCCATGTGTAGCGTGTTGTCCATAAAAGAAAAAAGTACGCCAGGGATGGACCTTGCGTAAAACTGGTATAAAACAATGGGGCTGTTGAAATCCGCTGGGACACGGGACACAAGGCTCATAACCGGGACTGTCCCAGGTAAACCGGGACGTCTATATTTGTGTGCAATGTCAACGTGTGTTGGACGCGTCTCCAACATTTCGCGCATCATCTCAATGTTGTTGGTCACGAGTGGACAAATACTCTGTTTCCATCACGGTCATGGCGTTAAAAACGATCAAGAACAAAAAAGAAATCCATTTCATTCAAGTCCTAAAGGTCAGGGACCATATTGCGAGCAAAGCACCCATCACACGGCAGAGCCGCTGCACACGGAAAAGTAATCAAGCTCACTGACAGACGTAAAGACGCACTTTGGCGAGCGGCGCGGCGAGCGCGGCAGAGAGAAAACCGCCGGAAGGCTTCAGAAACGTGTTGCATTACTTCACGGGTCATTTCATCAGTTACTCTGGCTCCGGGGCGAACACTGGAAGCTCCGTGGCGAGCAGGAAAAAAAATGGCCAAACCGCATGTGCACGTGGGGAAAAAAACGAGCAGAAGACAAGAGTCCGCTTCCCGAATTCTGAAACCAGTCACAGAAAACGGTGTTTGCGTCTCTGTTTCCGACGCAAATGAGCTCATTTTTCACAGCATCCGCGCTGGCTTGAATAAAGGGCTGAATCTGAAGGACGGGAGAGCGAATCCGGACTGACACATCAGGAAGTGGAGGATGGAATCAGGCGTTTCACGCCGCCGTGAACCCGTGGGAAGCATTCATCTCAGGAGGCGCGCACGGAGGCACCGCTGACGGGCGCATTTTCACTCCCCCTCCAGATATGCACGTTGGAATTAGATTCCACGGGCCTGATGTCTTTCTTCCCTGGGTGTCGCCACGGAGACGTAGCTTCCCAATAAGAAGGACAAGGCTGGGGGGGGCTGGAGATGCTAGTTTTCTGGGTGGTCAGATCCAGACCCAGAGGTGGAGGAGTGGAGAAGCACGGCGCTCTTCATCAACCCCGAGGAGCTTCTAGCAACGTGCTGCAGCCTTGAACCCGACCCGGCTGCCTGTTTCGCCTCACACCAGGGGTCTTTTTACCGTCTGCTCCTTCTTTCAGCGCGTGCCAACAGGCAGAAATTGCGTGTCTACACACCTTCACCTTCATCCTGCATATCAATGATGGTGTGGTTCTCTTGTGGGCCCCCCCACACACCTATTGTGCAGGTAACAGGGGACGGCGCGCCGTACGTTTTTACTGGGGCCCAATCTGGTCTCCGGCTGGCTGCTCCAGTCGGGAGGGGGGCGTTTGAAGGAAGGAAGAGCCAGAACATTTTGATACAGTGTAGAAACCATCTGTTCACATCCCATTATTATCTGCCACAGCGGGTCTTCAGCTGCCTCCGTCTGATTGGCTCTGGGGTCGCGGCGCATGTAATAAAAACAAGACACTGCAGATTGGTTTTACATTGCAAATGCAATCATTTCTTTGAAGGAAAACAGCTGTAGCCTTAGCCTTAGCGATCCGCTAACCCCTGGACACTCTTTGACTAGTCCTTCTCTTGGTCCAACCTACTTTAGCATGGAAAACCACCACAGCGGTTTCCCTTAGACGAGGTAATAAACACAAACAGAGAGAAAGAAAGGCTAAATACTCTCTGTCTGGGCCTCTTACTGACTGTCTCTCACTGCCAGAATAACAGGCTGGCATAATGGCAGCCTGCGATGATTCAAATGAATCGAAACGGCCTTTCCCTTGGCAGCAGCTCCCAATCCTGGACGGCCAAAACAAAGAGATCCATCACCGCCACGGAAACAACTGGCTCTGTCTGCCCGATTACAGCCAGCCTAAAATGGCTTCCATCACCCCATCACGCCTGGGGAAAACAACAGAGGGCTGTTGACGCAGAGGCAAGAGCCATCAGCAGTCCTGACACAACTCATGAGTGCCAGCGTAGGTGTGTACGCACCTGCTACCAGGTGCCGAGCTAACTCATTTACTGACCAAGAACCGGAAATCAGCGAGGGGCTGCTCCGCTGCTCACACAGGCTCTGCATGAAGAGCAGGGAGGACCCTCCGGGGTGGCCCCCTGGTAAGGCCCCTCTGGTGTGACCATCTGGTATGGCCCCTCTTGTGCGGCCCCACTGGTGAGGACCCTCTGGTACGGCCCCAGCGGTGAGGACCCTCCGTTCTGGTCCCTCCGGTGTGACCGTCTGATGTGGCCCCTCTGGTGGCCCCTCCAGTGAGGACCCTCTGGGGTGGCGCCTCCAGTAAGGACCCTCTGG
>BJFM01000039.1:93784-104035 GCA_016586285.1 Arothron firmamentum
GGGGGGGGGGTTGTTGCAACGGTTGTTTTCATTTTATCCTCAATATCCGAGGGTGTGGCAGCCCAGATGTGCTAATCGTATTTTAATGGGGTTTTTTTCGACGTTTTTTCACGCATCGCCTCTGAGCCCTGGGCGCAGGCCAGAGCATGTCACGGACGTCCTGGCCAGGACGGAACCTAGCTCTTAAATATCACCGATGACATTCGCGATGCTCGCTTCAACCCTTCAAAGCCCGACTGGAAAACGCTTTGACATCTCAGCCGTGTCCTTTCTAACCGCCTCGTTTGCGGACGGACGCGGCTAACAGGAAACTCTTCCGCGGCTCCTGCGGCGGACTAAAGATGCGAGGAGCGTCAGTGTTTCGGCAGAAGAGAACATTAATCAGCCGTGATTACTGCCGTCAGTCGAAGTCGCCGCAGGCTGCGCACGGCTGGCTGGCTGTTTGCCACCTCCTTTGTTTGGGCGTGCTGTAAAAGATGGGAAAATCGGATCGTTAGCGGCTCGTTTAGCGCCGCGTTTCATCGCGGCAGCCTCAACGTCGCGGCGCCGCTCCTGCTGCTGATTGGCTGACACGTCTGGCCTTTGACCTCTAAAACAGCCGGGCTGAGGTTAAAACCCACCCGAACAGCAGAAACAGGCGGAAACATCCATCGGTCATGGCAGCAGCTCCGTTCAGCCTAACCGCAGGCCAACGGTGAGAGAGTCGCGCGTGTGCAAACAGCCTGTGACTGTGGATGGATGAACTCTTCATCTCACCGCCTGAACCAGTTTTGGCCCTTTAAGCAGAACCTGTAAAATGTAAAAGTTTCTGGCTAGAACCGAAACTGGTTCAAGTGTGACGAATCACCGCGGATGGTTTCTCCAAAGTTAACGGAAGCACTTTTTCTACAAGGGGACGAATGTTTTTCTTTCTTTCTATTTTTTTTTCTCGCTTGAAGATATGGGATAAATCAGCAGGGAATGTAACGCTGATCAAAACAGCCCCAAACCTGAGCAGGGTTCTCGGTTAGCCGCTTCATCTTGAATTCCCACACTGGTAAACAATAAGAGAAGAAGACTTGGGAATACCGCGCCCCCCCCCGGATCGTCATCAAGCATCACGCGTCCGTCCCCAAGGAGTCCGGGGCCTCACAGAGAAGCAGCAGGCAGATAATGGCTTCCGAGGAAGGCGAAGGCGTCGGCTTCAAAGACGCCCAGCAGCCGCTCGCGCGCGCAGATGAGCCACGCTGCTAAAGCGGCGTCGCTGCTTCAGCGATTGCATTCTTCTCACACACAGAGAGAAGAACGTTCATCACGGCGAGCCATCAGGCCGTAACTGTGCAAGTACCGTTTGAGAAAAAACAGCTGATTAAGGCATACACACAGCTGTTAGCTTGTTTACAGTGGGCGACGCCGTTGGTTAACGAACATTTCGGTAACGAGAGGGTGGAGGCGCGTTCACTTACGGGTGAAGGACGCCGTCTCCGTTTCCAGCTACAACAATAGATCCGTGAAATGCTCACATCTGTTGCGTTACACTGCGCTACGCTAGTTAGCATTGTCGTGCTCGTTGCCTTCAGGAGGCTCATTCCCCTCAGTGTTCAGCAGCATTAGCTGTTGGTTAGCCGTGCACACCAATTATGAGGCAGATTTTACTTTTGAGGAGTAATTATGTTATCAAACATCAGCAGAGCTCTCGCTCAAACTAAGATGTTAATGACTCTGAAACCTGAATGTTTAAGGAAGTAAAAGTGAGGTTTATCTGAATATCGGTGTGTGCGCACCATTAGTGTGCACAGTTTCTCAGCAAAAATAAGAATATTCCCGTCTCCCTTGTTAAGTTTCAGCTGTTAAAGTGAGAATAATCGAGTTTTAGTCTGCTGTTTTAGTTGCAGCTGATCTTTAACACCAGCCCACAACAGTGCCCCTCCCCCATCTTGATGGTCACCCATGACGGGTCCATCCACGTGGTCCATCAAGACCCAACACCTCGTACTTCTTTCCCGTTGGCGGTTGGGGCGGAACGCCGGAGGGTTCTGTGGTGGCGCCTCAGCATGGCGGCAGTCTCAGGGGTTTTGCATCCTCTGAAAGACTCCGCACGTTCCCCTCGCCTGCTTCGCTCCCGGCTCAGAGCTGTTCAAGCTTCTGCCGCTTGGACTGGGAGAAGCACGCCTCAACATGGACACAACACTCGCCGGCCGAAAAATGTGCACGCGGAGCATTTATCAGGATGTCTTCAGTCCTGACTGTTCTGCCTTCAGCAACCACGGGCGATATTTCAAGACGTGCACGCACGCACATGCACACATACACAGACATACACACATACACAGATAGAAACACACACACACACACACACACACACAACCACACAGACACACAGATACACCCAACCACACACAAACATAAACACACACAGACATAAACACATTGACATACACAGACACACACACAGACATACACAGATACACTGACATACACACAGATATACACAGACACACACAGATATACACATACACACACAGATATACACAGACACACACAGATATACACATACACACACACACAGATACACAGACATACACACAGATATATACACACAGATACACAGACAGACATACAGACACACACAGAGAACAGACATACACACACAAAAACACATACACACAGACACACACACAGACACACACACCGCTGCGCCAGGCTAGTGCCACCTGATGCCTTGTGGAAGCTCTGATGAGGATCTGAAGGCAGGAAGCTGCTGGGGCGTCAGAGGAAGCAGGAAGCCCATCAGATGTGTGTCCGGGGAGGCCGAGCAAAGGGGGGGGGAAGCTCAGGCGTGCCACTCCTGGCCGGGCGCATTCCTCCCCCATCCCGCTGATGCTTTCATGATTTCCAGCGAAGGATCTTGGGCGGATGCCCCGAGGCTCGCCGCGCCATTAATTCTGCATCAGAACACTTGTCACGCTACAAGTTTCCCTGGGTTTTCTCTCAGCTGCTAACAGAGCTTAAATATACATTTCCCGGTCTGGGTTGAGGAGGAAGTGACGGGGGGAGAGGGATGCGCGCCGCTCAACTCCGCTTCTCATGTTTGCGCTGGAGGGATCTGTCAGCCTTTGTTCGGCGCCTCCTCCTGGATAAACGCAGGATCACGCCTGATCCCCCCCCCCCCACCAGCACGCAGGCCGCCGCCGGCTAGCGCTCCTATTTATATCCTTTAGTTTAAAAAAAGGGGGCGGGGCTTCCATACGGGGCAACGGTCTAGTTTTGGAAGCCAAGTATGTGTCTAAACTGCAATTGTTAGCATGCTAACATGCTACATGCTGTTGACTCCAGCAGTGGGGGGTGCAGAGAGAAGCCTTTGCGGACGCCTCCGTCTGCTCCACCACGCTTTGGTCGGCGCGTCACCACGTGTTTGCACTGGGTTCCTACGGGGAACGTCAACCAACAGCTGCTGCTTCCTGACTGACTGGAGTCCCGGGACTGGGCCTGGGGAGCGTCAGCCACACACACACACACCAGCTCAGGAATACACCCCCACCCACCCCACCCCCCAGTTCGGTGCTGCTGTCGGCAAAGATAACCACCGACACACCCAGCAGAAACACACGGCCGTTACCGTCGACAACCATTTGCGCGAAACAGCCTTCAAGATATCCACGGAAAGCTAAAGACGCCTCAAATCCCAACAGGAGTATCAGAAACAGCATAAACGGACCTTATTTGAATAATTTCGGTAAACTATACTGCATCCGACCACCAGGGGGCTCACTGAGCTGACTGAAATGGTCATGTGACACGGATGTTGCGGCAGCTTCCGAGCGGCCGTCATAGCGACGGTTAGCTGCGCAAAGTCTAATGTTGCGGCGTTAGCTGTGGTTATTAATCAATGACGATCGATGACGTGGAAGGCTGGAGTCGGTTAGCGTGAGGAGGCGGAGCTTACGCTTTTACTGCAATCGGCCACCAGTGGGCGCTCAGGGTGCTCAGGGCCTACTGGCGCGCATGAGAACTCTGCCCCCTGCTGGTCACCCTTCACGCCAGAACACAGTGACGGCGTGAACAGCCGCACACCAGTTTGTCCAGTTGACACCCGCGAACCCGCCCGCTGGTGATGATGAGCGCTCCATGCCCGCGCTAGCCGAGCGCCGCCACAATCTCCATCATCTGTCATCAAAGCAGCCGGAAACAACCACTCCACCTGCTGCTGCTGGTGCCGAGTGCGGACAGGAAGTGGCGCTTTGATGCGCTCTGGTTTTCGAGGTGAAGGCGTGGATTGTTTTCCTGTTCGGTGAGCTTTAATGGAGTTGCGCCAGCGATAATGAAGCGGGTCCCAGCGGTGGCCGCTGGGCTCTGAGGCCTGCAGAGGGGAAGAGGAAATGAGCTTTCCTTCCACAGCAGCGACCACGGCTTCGGGCCGCCGTCCCCACCGACCAGATCACACAAGCTCTTCAGACTCTATCAGAGCAGAGAAGACTAATCAAGCTGCTCGCCCCCGCCCCCTCCCCCCCTGGCCCGTTACTCAGCATGGTTACGGCGTGGTCGACGAGAGCACGTGGTCATCCTGTAGCGAGCTAACACGCACGCGCGCGACAGCTCACTGTTTCACGTGGCAGGCTTTAACTCCAGATGTAATCTCACCACGGGCACGCTCCTGGTTTAGACACGTCTGCCAGAGGCATCACACCCCCGCAGGTCCTCCTGACCGAAGACGAGGGCGAGCCGGCGCGAATTTGGCTGGTGTCCTCGTCCCCAGCGAGGGCCAGAAAGGGAGGAGCGCTGGCTACGCTTCTGCACTCCGGCTACCGCAGTGCTGGTGCTGGCGCCTCCGTCTCACCCAGGCACGTCCCGCTCCTCACTGTCCTGTTTGATTTGTCTCCCCCTGGGGGACGGTCGTCGGCTCCGCCTCTCCTGACCATCGGTGGGGGGAGGGGATACGATAAGATGAAGACAGCAAACCCTGACCCAGATTGAGAGGAGATAACATCCATCTGTCTGTCTGCCTGCCTGTCTTTCTGTCCATTTGTCTGTGTGCCTCTCTATCTATCTATCTATCTATCTATCTATCTATCTATCTATCTATCTATCTATCTATCTATCTATCTATCTATCTATCTATCTATCTATCTGTCATTTGTCCATCTGTATGCCTCTGTCCGTTTGTCTGTCCGTCTATCTATCTATCGATCTATCTATCTATCTATCTATCTACCTATCTATCTAATATAATAATCCAACATGGATTTATTAGGTCTGGTTTAGGTTAGCTGTAAAGGTTTCGGTTAGCTGTTAGAGACATTTTTTATGCTAATGTTCCAACATGCATTCCCCGGTCCCCACAGCAGGTGGCGCATTTACACCAGGCTGTATGAGAAGATACTAGCTGGTATTGCTCTCCAAGTGAGGTGCTACAATTTTTCCCCCGACAATCAAGTTACAGCACCTTATTTAATCTGTTTCGCTGGCTTCAGAATTATCAACCAGGCAAAAAATAACCCGACCAAAGTTTAAAAGAGCAATCAGCAGAAAATTGAGTCAGCGCTAGGTTTACTGTTTACTGTGTGTCTGTAGACCGAAACGGCGGGTGTCACAAGCTAACCTCTGCCTCTGCTGCCACCCCAGGAAGTATAAACAAGTCTCAACAATAAAGTAGAACGTCATGAGTGAAAGCAAGAGAACTTCCTGCAGGTTTTCTATGCTGTTTTGTCAGTAAACGAATTTATTGTGTCACCGTTATCATCAAACGGTGGCTGTTAGCCGCTAACGGTGTTAGCAGACAGTTTAGTTAGTATCCAACAACTTCTCTGGAAACGACTGTTGTTTCTTTAGAGGTCATGTGGGATCCTGGTCATCAACGGCTCGTTCCACTCTGCCCCATGACACTTCAGAAAGGCGCCCCCTGGCTGTAGCCTTTTTGTAGGACAGGAGGGCAAAGAGCCCTGAGACTAACCCGGCTCGTAAACTAAGATCAACACACACAGCGAGTGTGTGACATCGCGCTATACTCCAGCTGAGGCAACACCTTTAGATCACATGTTTGAATTCCTTCTATCTAAAAAGGAGGCATTTTGCTCATCGCTCCTTTCAGGGGACGTCCTTCATCTAGTCAAGGTAAAATCAGATAAAAGGTGATGTCAGCTGATGTCATGATTTAAAACCATTAAAGCCCAGATCAGAGCAAAATTCCATCATATTTGGTGAGGATTCGCTCACCGCTCTCACCACGGTCACCTTATTTACTCGGTTTTACGGGGCCAAGCGAGCACCTTTGGCAGCGTCCGCCGGTGCGTTTTGGACGGGTGAATGTCGGGAAGCTGCTGCTCTCAGAGGAGTGAAACGCTCTAATCCCATCTGTTGGTGAAGTCAGCCCGTGCGCGTCTCCTCGGAGGAAGCGAAAGAAGGCACGGCTCCGCTCATGAATGCAGCAATCACAGTGATTTGGCTCGCAGGCAGCGGAGCTGTTCATCTCAATACATTTCAATTTCATTTAAATATATTTTAATACTTCAATCCAGCCTGCGGCTGATTTGCATGGCGGGGACAGAGGAGACGTGTCTTTAAGGGACTAAAAGGGAGGACAGGGACTCTTGATGGACAGCTCAGCACCGTGTCACCATGACAATTATTCAGAGAAATGAGAACAGATCTACATGGAGATGAATTCACTCGGTAACTACCGGCTGGAGTTGGAGGGAAAGGCCGCGCGGTCGCCGCGGCGCCGTGTTTAACGGTGTCCTGTCCTGGGGCCGCGCTTTTAATAAAACTGGGCTTTTAGTGCACCCGATGAAAGCCTACGCAGCGGACACCTGACGTGTCTGGAGCGCCAGGACCAGCCACAAGGGGACACTTTGCATGCAACAGTCTGAGTTTACGTCTCCTTCAGAGTCGCAGAAGGTTAGTGGACGTGGACGAGCAGGGGTGGCGTGGGACCGCCAGCCCGCCCCTCCATCACAATTAGCTCATCAGCTAGCCGCCGCCATCAGAGGAGTCCGACGTCTGGAGCCTCTCGTCTAGTGTCACTCACCTTAATGCGCTTTGACGTGCGCTCCCCCATGTAAGGGGTGGGGGGTGTGGGGTCCGACAACAACGCCCGAGCAGCTTGACAGCGGAGTGGAGAGGACGGCCCCTCCGCCCGAAGTACAAAAACGCTTCAACAAAAGGTGACAAACTCCAGTCAGCACAGACCAGCAGCATCTAAAGACACACACAGCGGTTCCTCTGTACCGGGACCTTCCTGGTTCCTCTGTACCGGGACCTTTCTGGTCCTCGCTGTACCGGGACCTTCCTGGTTTCTCTGTACCGGGACCTTTCTGGTCCTCGCTGTACCAGGACCTTCCTGGTTACTCTCTACCGGGATCTTTCTGGTTCCTCTGTACCGGGATCTCCCTGGTTCCTCTCTACCGTGACCTTTCTGGTCCTCGCTGTACCGGGACCTTTCTGGTTCCTCTGTACCGGAACCTTCCTGGGCCTCGCTGTACCGGGACCTTTCTGGTTCCTCTGTACCGGGACCTTTCTGGTTCCTCTGTACTGGGACCTTTCTGGTCCTCGCTGTACCGGGACCCCTCTGGTCCTCGCTGTACCGGGACCTTTCTGATCTTCGCTGTACCGGGACCTCCCTAGTCCTCGCTGTACCGGGACCTTTCTGGTTCCTCTGTATGGGACCTTTCTTGTCCTCGCTGTACCGGGACCCCTCTGGTCCTCGCTGTACCGGGACCTTTCTGGTCCTCGCTGTACCGGGACCTCCCTAGTCCTCGCTGTACCGGGACCTTTCTGGTTCCTCTGTATGGGACCTTTCTTGTCCTCGCTGTACCGAGACCTTCCTGGTTCCTCTGTACCGCGGTGTTCCTGGTTCCTCTGTACCAGGACCGTCCTGTTTTCTCTGTACCGGGACCTTCCTGGTCCTCGCTGCGTTGACAGACCCACCATTTGTAAAGGCGATAGGTCGGATCTGGTGGTAAACCATGTTTCTGTTTGCAACGCCAACTTCTTTTAGTCGTTATTTGCATGATAAAAAACCATCATCCGCAAACCAGTCAACTCATCGCCGCATTAGGTGGGCACGGGGGGAACGAAGGTCCCCGAGATTATCCAGGTCGTTGACTCTATGACTGCGGGTTTTAGCACCCCACCCCAGATGTTCATCAAGGCCGATCACCGATGAGGACTTTCCGCCTGCTGATCGCCGTGGATACGGGGCGACACGCGCTGCGGCTGACATACACGTGTCGTTAAACAGCTGAAGGGAACTTTGTGATGAGGCTCTGGTGAGATCATGGCTCATCCTTGGATGCGTTAGAAGACCGCAGAGACAAACCCCAGAACGCCTCCACATACTGTATACGAAGGCATGATTGATTATTCATGCCTGCGTATACATACTGTATACGCAGGCATGAATAATCAATCCCTGATGGTATTTGATCAGTGCAGCCAATCACTGAGCAGCGCTGGGTCACGGCATCATCACAGAAAAACAGCTTCTCCTTCTCCCTCAGCTGAGACGGCTTCTGGCTTTGATAGATCAAAGCAGGCCTCTGTCAGCAGTCATTAAAACCATCAAAGCTCCGGAGCAACCTGCCGCATACCCTTCAGGCACGGCTGGAGCGAACACGCCGAGGAGCTGGTGGGTGGAGGACTTGGTGTGACTGCGGGTCGACTGGTCAGCTGATACAGGGTCGCTTCGTCGGCATGGCGACCAGACAACAGGAGTTAAAAGCACTCCAAAGAATCAAAGCAGGGTTTAAAAGAGGAGCTTTCAGCTGTCACCTCAGACTTCCATCCCAGTATAACCAGTCATCCATCCTCTCTGTCCCAGTATAACCAGTCATCCACCCTCTCTGTCCCAGTATAACCAGTTATTAACCATCTCCGTCCCAGCATAGCCAGTCATCCACCCTCTATGTCCCAGTATAACCAGTGATTCACTCTCTCTGCCCCAGTATGACCAGTCATTAACCCTCTCTCTCCCAGTATAACCAGTATGGACAGATTTTTCACTTTAACTACATGTTCCATATTCATGGTTGCCGTGGTAACAAAGGAGCAACCAGGACAAACCAGAACAGCGCCATGACTGCAGGACCCCCAGAAGCAGCTTCAGCTGTGTTCTTGGGTCGGATCTTCTGGTTTCTCGTCACCTGATGAGCAGATTAGTCATGTGACTGGTGAGGAAGTGGAGTTAACTTGCTAGTTTTCATTCCATTACTGCCGTAATGTCCAGTAGGAAGTCCTTTAGCAGAAAGACGTCCAGCAGGAAGTCCTCCAGCAGAAAGACCTCCAGCAGGAAGTCCTCCCCTCCAGCACTCATCTTTGTTGTCCTCAGATTGTTTTTAGAGGACAACCATCAGTCCCCAAACCCTCCACATTCAGAGAGATGAAACATGACTGGAATGAAAAAGGCGCTGGGGGCCTAATGGAGATGTGCAGAGCACGTGTGGATGGTGAGACGTCAGGAGACGCTACTGCGATGTCCCTGGGAGGGACAAGTGGGTTCTGGAACCTCTATAACGAACCGGAGATGTTTTTGGGGTTTCATACAAAGTTTAAATCTCTTTCCTTCTGTTTCTGAAACGTAGTCAAGGTGTATGTGTGTGTGTGTGTGTGTGTGTGTGTGTGTGTGTGTGTGTGTGTGTGTTCAGCGTATATCTCTGTTATTCATGAGCTGAGCAAAGCTCTTGCTTTTAAAAGTCCAGCATCGTTCTGACCTTCAGCAGCTGCAGGGACCTGCTGGATGGAGGTCACATCCTGCTGCAGCAGTGCAGCTAGCATGTTTATGTTACCACCGTGCGTGCCATTGCATTCATTAGCACGTTATCTGTTTACAGACGGAAGCTCATTTAACCCTCGCTCTGCTGGGCCCGTGGCCTCGTCTCTGACAGCAAAGGTCCAGGTGGAGGCTTGAAGTTCAGGACAACTCAAACAAAAGCTAAGCTAATCTGCGCTAGCCGGCTGGGCTAAAGGCATCAGGAGTCGAAGCAAAAGCAGCTTTGTTGGCAAAATTCTGTCAACGCAACGCTGAAAAGGGACCAGGAACAAAATGGAGGCTGATCCGATGTGGGACAAGACCACCAGAGGGGGGGTCACGGGTGAGACCACGTGAGAACATACGACCACGTCTGCTTCTGCTGGGAAGATGGTGTGCAGCCGCGCAGCGCTAGCCAGCGTTAAACCTTTATCTTTAACTGTCTCTGCAGCCAACAGGGAGGTTTTAATGTGCCAGCCGCGCACGTGTGTGTGTGTGTGTGTGTGTGTGTGTGTGTGTGTGTGTGTGTG
>BJFM01000039.1:110875-128114 GCA_016586285.1 Arothron firmamentum
CCCCCGGGGACGACAGCGAGGCGTGGCTGCTGCCGGGAAGCGGCCTTCCTCGCCCGCCTCATCCACACGCGCGCAGGCTGGGCGGGTTAGCGGGGGTCAGGCTGAACACAACGCCAAGCGGCTCGACAGCCCCGTCCCACCCCATTCCTGGGCGCAAACAGCTGCCCCGGCTACGGGGCGCGATTAGCAATTAGCGGAACACAAACAACAACAGCTGAACAGAGATACACTTTTACAGGAACGACGGGGACCCTTCGCCCCCATCAGACGCCTCCGGCTGGCTCTAGCTGATTCGAGCGACTGTACGCACGCAAAGCTACCGCTCTTCTGTCGGGCTGGACAACGCGAAAGCAGCCGAGGACCGATGCAGCTGACGTCTGAAAACACGCCAGACCTTCGAGACCGTGAGGCCACAGGCCAGCACGAAGGGTTAGCATTGGCATCAGCCGTTGTTGCTGTAGCAACAGAGACGCCCGCCGGCCGGCCCGAGCTGAGGTTTGCCCGATGACGCAATCTGCTGAACGAGCAGCTGCCGCTTTCTTCGATCCTCTTCCTCCTCTTCCTTCGACCCGTCGCGTGCTCGGACGCCAGCGCATGTCGGACGCGGACGCTTTGTTGTTGGGAGCCCGAGTCGGGCTGATGTGTGAAAAAAGGCCCCTGAACGGAGCTTCAAAGCCGCAGCATTCAAACGGGTGTTTTGTTTCTCGGCGTCTCCCAGATGCTCGTGTTTTTCTGGACGGATATCAAAGACGGCTTTATTCTGCCACTTGAAAGGAAACGACATCATCCAGAAGAAAGACAAACAGAGAGGACAGCAGTCAACTCGGTGATGGACTTCCGGTCTCCAGGCTGCCGACGACCGAGAAGGGAAGAGAAAGATTTCATGATTGGAAACGGATGTTGAATCAGCTGGGTGAAATCTGCTGGTCCAGCTCAGAGTGAGGGATTAGCTTAGCTACCGCAGACAGAGGCGTTAGCGTGAGCGACAGCACACCATGAGAGAGAAAAAGAGGGCGAGCGGCACCAGAGGACGCCACTAGGCGTGCTAACCAGCACGCTTTCTCATCGCGGCGCGATGCTGACGCCGTTCTTCAGGGACCAAAAGGCTTTCCCGACACGGCTTCGTTAGCGACCACTGTCCATCTGGCCCGACTTCATCTTCCAGTCCCGTTTAAAAAGAGCAGGCCGAGCGAACCAGAGCGAAGCTCATCAACGCAGATTACACAAACCGTTTCACTTCCTGTTGACTCAGTAAACACAATTGGGGCTGATTGTTTGCCCAAAATTATCATGTTAATATACAATGCAAAGTGTTGGCGAGAGTGCTACTGCCAGGTTGCTAATGACATTAGCCTACTTCAAAACAAGGTTTAGCTTAAAGTAGCTATCCTCAGCACAAACTCATGAAGAGCTCTGATGAAGAGCTCTTCTGATGCTACCCAGCTAGGTTGTGACACACTGGTTTTTAGCAGCTAGCCTTCCAGGGTTTTCATTAGCATTCAACTTTAGCACGTGGGAGGTTTAGATGACACCGCAAAAGAGCCAATAAGTGTGTCAGTCCGACTAAACCTGGACACCAGTTGGACTTAAACGGGACAAGGAGCTCCGCCCCCAATCCTGACACACTGGGCGAAGCTTTAAAAACTGGAGGAGGCGGGGCTCAAACGTCCTGCCCCTCGGCTCGCCGTCGCCGTGGTTGATCCGATAAACGACGCCTCTTCCCCCCGCCCCGGCTCATTAAGAAGCCCAGTTATCCAGCGGGGCCGTGCGGCGGAGGGACGGCCGTCCTCCGCTGAACGCTCCCAGTCAGCCAGTCAGTGATGGCGACCCGAATAAGCAACTGTTAATTTGAGACTGCGTTCCCACGGTGGCGGTGTTTGTTCAGGGTGGCGTTTGTCGTTCCCGTCGCCTTTCCTCGTTTTTAATCAAACGGCTGCTTCATGAGAAGCTGCATCCGGCGGGATTCTGCGGATTTTCCAACATTTGCAGCAAACTTCCACAAAAATCCCACATCTGCCTGCAGACTGGCACCATAACTCTCCCTCTTAAAGGGCTATTTTTGCCTGCAGGCCATAAATAGGGCCTCCTCTCTTCTGAGTGGCGGGAAATACCGGAGAACCCAAACACAACGGCATTAATGAAAACAGGCAGCAGCACAAAAGGGCGGTGAACGAGCCGATGTAATCCAGCGCAACGCTGCCGTTGATCAAAGAGACATGGCAACCATCCCAAAGGGAGCGGAGACACGGGCGAGGTGAGCTGCCGCAGCCCGGACGATTCTAAGTCTGCCTCGCGACTTTTATGCACGCCACCCAGACGAGGGCGCTCTCGAAACCTCGTTTAGCATCTTCATCTAGCGTCAGTGACGCTAGCAGGTACGCTAGCGTCAGCTCTGTTCGCCTGGATAACCGAGGCTCCGGGAGCTTCCGTTACCGTCTCGTTGCTACCGCCACCACCGACACCCGCCGTTTCTAGCGCAAGGCATGAAATAACCCTGGGAGGAAGAGGCGGAAGCCCAAGTCGTCCCTTTTCCTCCACCCTCCCGTTAGCTTACTTAGCGTGCTGTGAGGTAGCTGCCCAACATTCCTCAATTAGAAAAGATGAAAAAAGCCACTGAATAAATAACGCAGTGGTGCAAACAGCCTGGCCGCTCCACCCGTCCTCGCCTGGCCAGCGCCAGAGGAAGTGGGGGCCCGCCGTTGACAGATCCACCACCAGAACCGCTGAGTGAGCGTACCTGGGCCTGCCGGAGTCGGACGCTGCCGCTCACACCCCGCGGGAAGCAGAACCAGCTCCGCTCCAAGTATCCACGGCAATCGGAGAGGCAGCGGAAGGGGGACGCAAGCGCAGATCCGGGGGGGTGGGGGTGGGGAGGGGTGGATCGTGAGGGAGGACTTCACCGACAGAAACAAATGGCGGCGCGGCGAGCGTCTGTTCCATTCGGTGCCCCCGAGGCAAACGGCCGTCGTCGTCAGAGCCGCCGCCGTTATGGATTTCCTGTTTATCTGTGGGCGCAAACTGTGACCGAAGCGTAATCAACCCGGACCCGAGTAAACCCGGAGAAACCAGGGTCAATTTAGCATCCTGATGAATAGGATTGGAATCCTCACGGGTCACTTAAGCCGCTGTGCTAGCTGAGATCTATTATCTCCGCGCTAGGCCGCTACATTAGCTTGACATATCCTCCCAGCTAGTTACAAGCCGCGCGGCCGACGGCGGCCCGCGGGAGCCTCGTCGCGGCCTCCCAGCCGATCAGTGAAGGCGCCATTGCCTCCCCGCTTTCATCTTTCTGTTCTCCAGCGTGTCAAAACATTAGTCTAATTCATCCACCGGCGCTAGCACCAGCGCTAGCGCCAGCGCCGGCGGCTCCAGCCGGGCTTAAAGCAGCAAAATAATCAGTGAGGCTCTGGCGTGACGCGCAGCAGCCTCTGGTATTAATCAAAGCCAGCCAAGGCGGTGGCGGCGGCGGTGGCGGTGGGGTGTGATTTTTGAGCAGGATTTGAATCTGTGGGCGCCAGAGACGCAGTTAGAGCTCGTAAATTCATTAATGGCGTTTCCAGGGCCCAGCCCCCTCCCCCCCTTCCCCCCTCCCCGTGTGGGGGCTGTGAATCATTTGCAAACCTGAGCTGTCATCCGCCGGAGCGAGCTGGAGAGGAGAGTGATGGGTGTGTGTGCGTGTGTGTGTGTGTGTTTGTGATGACAGTGACAGAGGCCGGCGCATCGCAACACGCCCGCACGGCACTGACAAGCGGCCTCTTTCATCTCCGCACATCAAAGCAGATCCTGGCGGTGGTGGGGTGCTGTGCAGAATTTTCTTTTCCAGTCGAAAATGACCGAACGAGCAGGGGTGTGCACATCCAGTCCAGTCCAGTCCAGTCCACAGGACTCGGTCCAAGCCGGGTTTTCTATCCTACAGGTAGACAAGTCTTTCGAGCTGGGGTCCCCCGTCCCTGAGTGGGAGGGTTTTGCAGCTGGTAGGACATAAAACCCGGCTTGAATCGGGCCGTGGAGGACTGGATGTGCGCAACCCCGTATACGATACGCGAGTTAATTAACTCCACAACCTTTATCAGTAACAACAAATCGAGATAACTCAGTCTGACTCACAAATTGTTGTCAACATAAAAACAAACAAACAAAAAAAACCTTTTTGCCCCGGAGGGGCACATTTCCGTGGCTTTGCCCTCACTGGGGTCCTGGCTGCCTGGAGGCGTCAGCTGCGGCCCCCAGCCCGTGACCAAGGTGGGCTTCTCCTCATCACTGCGTGACCTTTCCACACAGCACCTTCACCACCTGACGGACCTGGTGTTCTCCACCCACCTTCCTCCTGCCGAACAGCTTCCAGCTGCTAAAGCCGCCTCCCCACACCTGCTCCCACACCTCGCCCACGCCCACACCTGCAACTGAAGCTTCCTGCTGGTCGCAGGCTAACTTCCGTCGTCACGGCAACACGCCACGTGTGACCTTGGATGCCCCGCCCACCAGTGCGTCGGGTAATATTTAGCCATTTAAAATCCTTTCAAAGTCAATAAAAGTTGAAAGGGGAAATAAAAAAAACAGGAGATATTTAAATGCTGATGAAAAAGGCTGCTTATTTTAAAGAAGAAAGGGGCCGATGAATACTTTAGCGCAGATGAAGAGCCGAGCGCCGGCGAGATCTGGGAGTTATTGATCACAAAGGGGAGAGAACAAAGCGGCGTCTATAATGCATCGCCTGTGAAATATGAACACGCCAAAGAGTCAGAGATCAAAGCAAACGCTGTGTAAGCGCCGCACAAAAAGCTCCAGCAGACCTCAGATCTGGGAATTCCAGCTTCAAAGCCAACACCGAAACCAGGAGGAGGCTGTAGGAGACGACGACGACGACCCGGGAAGCCGAGGCGGGCCCAGGCCCAGGCCCCGCCCCCGCGGCGAGGGGGGGCGTGGCCTGAGGAGGGCGTCGAGGGCTGAAAAGAGCAGAAAACCGCCGGAGAGGAGGAGCAACCCGAGCCCGCTTCCTTGATACAGCGTCCGTCACAGTCAGGACTTGTCGCTAGGCAACCATTAGGAACCGACCGGCCGATTCTGACAAACCCATTCGTGCTGACGAAGAAGAAGAAGAAGAAGAAGAACAAGCGCACCCGCACCTCTGACTGGCGGCGGAGGACGTCTCCCGGGTCCGAGGTTCATCTGGGCCCGAAGGAGGCCAGCGCGGAGCTGAGAGCTGATTATCACTTCACAAAGAAAATAACCTCATTATTCTGACAAAAGCGCGATAAAAATCATGCAAATGCTTTCCCAAGTCTGGCTCTGCCGAAACCGTGGAGAAGAGAGAAAAGTGAGCGTCAGGAGAGGAGACCTGAAAAGACCCCATTCCCGTTTCCTGTCTAATTTCAAACTGTCACAATAGAAGAAAGTCTGAAGCTCTGTTTCCAAGGCAACAGCTGGTAGCCTCAGGAAGGGCTAGCTGTTGATGGTAATAGCATGGTAATAGTGCTGGTAAACACGATGTTACATCCTAATGACAGCAAACAGCAAAAGTGAACCTTTGGTGGTTCAGCCAGGGTTCCTCCACCCGTTTTCCACTGACTTCTCAAGTGCCAGAGTCGAGTTGCGCAGCATGAAAGCTAACGCTACCACTGTAGCAGCCTGTGACGCCAAGCCTGAGGTCGACACAAAAGCGCACCATGTCTACGTAAAGAGCCCAAAAAGCGCGTGACGCACCTGCGGGGGGCCGCTCCGGGACGAAAGGATACGCCCGGGGAGCACGGGCTTCCTGTTGACCAACGCGAAGGACAGCTCCGTCTGGAGGATGACGGCTGAGGCCTTGATGAGATGCTGTCCAAAACGCAGGGCGGCCATGTCCAGCCGGGGTCTGTGAAGAGAGCGGAGTATCGGTGAGGGCGTCCTTTCCCCGCACGCTAACCTGCGCGACGACGCATTCCCGGGCACCGCCCTTCAGGTCCCGGTCCCGGTCAATAATTCAAGTAATCCGATTACTAAAAAGCTTTGATCAAAGTGTTCCGTGTGCAAGCTTCGTTTAAATTCGGTCCACTGTACTTCGCACTGGGTGGATCGTCATTTCTGTTGCGCTCGTTGCTCGGCTGCTGATGTGTCGCTGAAGATCGTTGTGAGATGCGGATCGCAAAGAATTTAACATGAAAAAAAAAAAAAAAGTAGCGCAGCGTGTCTACTGTAAGATGCAGTTAGCTTAGCATAATAGCACAAAGCTGCTGCTGCAGCACCTCCAAAGGAAACATCCAGTCTATGCTAAAGGTCTGCAGATCAGAAACGGCAAGCTAAGGCTAACGATAATTAGCAGCAATTAACAGAAATCAGTGTGAACCATGATTGAGAGAAGTCTGCTAACGCACTTTGTGGAAAGGCTGATTCAGGACTTGCGGATCAACGCGGCGGCTACTCTGCTAGCTATCATGTTTCCCCAAATCAGCTGTTTTTGCTTAAGATAATTATATTATCAGCAAAATCATGGAAAATAAACTGCTATATTGAGTTTATTAAAGCCTGAATTACAGTTAGCTAAATTGTAAAAGCCAGTTTAATTAACTCCGCATCTGTTTGATACTATTTTGAGCATGTTCAACAAAACAAAAACATTATGGATGCTTTTCAATGAAGTTAGAGTGATGATAAAGTCACAATGTGCGCAGTATATTTCTTATCTGATTACTCAATATATCGCCAGAATAATCTATAGAATACTCGATTACTAAAATAATCGATTGCTGCAGCCCTACTTAGCTTAAAAAAAAGAAACAAATAGTTGATTTGACAACAACGAGGAGAGAAGATCTGGGCGGTTCCTCTGCCGCCATACTGGGATGAATCCATCTTTCAGAGCGCCCCACAGCCGGAAAGACACTCCCACATCTGACAAACTGCTCCATCAGCAGCTAAACGGAAGCTCCGCCGCCGCTGGGCTTCTCTGCTTCCTGTCAGACAGACGGCAACTCTGACGCGCCGGCTCAGCTGAGTAATTAAAAGCGTGGACAGCGTGAAATCCTCACAAAAGGCCCGACGCCTCAGGGGCCACCTGAGCCCTGCAGCCCATTACGGGAGCACCTGCGGGCTAATGGAATAGGAACAACGGGAGTTTGACTGCAGACCTCGTGCAAGAAAATGCACCCACGTCACAATTTCCTTAAGCCAAAGTGAGAGCACCGTTCATGTCTTATTGGATGTTCCAGAAGCGTAGAAATACCCCTGAATGGCTCATGGAAGCGTCTACAATTTAATCGCTGCTCACTGGAAACCAGTCTGTCCACAGACACACAGCTGTTTTACTGTGTATCACTAGCAGGGGGCTGAAGTTTTCCTGCTAGCCTCAACTCTCCACGAGTCCTAAAAGGAGAAGTAAAAGAGACCAGAGCAGAGAGGCTCTGCTCCTACCCAGTGAGGAGGTGTTGGATTTAGCCGGCCATTAAGTGGTATCACTTCGCCTGTTTAGAAAAGAAAGGTAGAATTTTCCTGCTGATGCTCGGTGAAGGACAGCTCCTCAGTGAAAGACATCTGACAACACCTCAAGGACTCACAGACAGAAGAAAGTAAATAAAAAAAACTGCTGCTGCTCAACTTATTCAACCTGGTTGCCGGTGTTTTTTGTGCGTGCGAGCGTCTAGAAAAGGCAGCAACGATCCGCTGACAGTCCTACCCAACAGAAGTCCAGGTGGAGCTCTGCTCCGACTGGATCTGGATCTGGCTGTGGGCTGGATCTGGATCTGGCTGTGAGCTGGATCTGGATCTAGCTGTGGGCTGGATCTGGATCTGGCTGTGAGCTGGATCTGGATCTGGCTGTGGGCTGGATCTGGATCTGGCTGTGAGCTGGATCTGGATCTGGCTGTGAGCTGGATCTGGATCTGGCCTCAGGGTTGTTAGTGAGAAGCATGAAACACGCATCTGCACTGTCACTGTCCACCAGTAGAGGGTGCTCCAGTCCCTTTCATCCCAACAGCCTCAGGAGCGTCTCCAGGGTCTGAGATGACATGCTGGCTAATTGGACCGTTGGTTGGTCCTGAATTTGGAGAATCCTCATTACCCAATTATCTCCAGCTGATGCTGATTTCTGGGGAGTGAGAAGGGAGGAGGAGGCTGAGGAGGAGGAGGAGGCCATTCCTTCACTCGAGGTGCCCATGACTCTCCTTAATAGGGTTAAATAACGCATAAACGATTACATGGCTCCTTCCTGGTGGGCCGCTCGGCCTGAAGGGGGGAGGGGGAGGAGTGCCCTCCCCCGCTACTGCTCAGCACCGGTAAGTTTGGATTTGCTCCCAGGCGACTTATCCACGCCTTCTCTCTCTCTCTCTCTCTCTCTAACCAGCTGCCTCCCCTCTGGCCCCCCCTCCGTGGGTGATCTCCATCCTCACGCTGGCAAACCGGAACAAATGTGTTTACATGGACAAGCGGAGGCTCACCCAACCTGAGCCTGGTCCTGCTCCAGCTTTCTCCCGGTCCTGCTCCAGCTTTTTCCCTCTTAAAAGGCAGTTGGATGGATGGATGGATGGATGGATGGATGGATGGATGGATGGATGGATGGAAAGTCTGTCTGCAGGTCTTCCAACCTTCTTTTGATCAGACTAGAAGACGCTTGGAGTGATGATGACTCTGCTCCCGGATGGTCTCGGAACATCTGCCATTTCCACCGGCACCAGCTGTGCTCCACTTCATCCTGCCCCCTGATCTTCATCATCATCGTTCCCAGCGGAGAAGATTCCTCCTCTGACAGCCGAGGAACGCTGGATCCAGGTCAGGCGGACCTCCATTGCTGTGTGCTTCGGACCCTGACCAGCCAGAGCTACTGGTGGTGAAGCCTGTCTGGTTCCTCCTGCACCTTGTTCCCCGAGGGAGAAGTTTCACATGTGCTGAAGGTGGCTGCTACTTCACGCCAGCCGCCGTCGGGCACCCGCGGCGTCACAACCCAGCCACTCCAACTCTACAAGGACGCACTTGTAGAAGCAGCCAGACCACCATCAGCTAGCCCAGGCATAGGCAAACTACGGCCCGCGGGCCACATGCGGCCCGTTAAGGGTTTTATTCTGGCCCGCTGAATTTGGAAGAAATTATATTAAACCTTGTTGTGATTTTTTTGTCCTTCAATTATCACGTTCCACCACTAGGCGGCACACTCTAGATACATTGACCTTAGTTAATTGCGGGTTTGCGTTTCACTCTTTGACCCCTCAGCCCTTCTGTAAAGATGAGCGGACCTAAGAAAAGGAAAGTGGACAGAGAAGGTCGAGTGTTTTAATCAGGAGTAGACAACTAACTATTTTGTCACTGCTGTATGCCTGATACGCCAACAGACTGTAGCGGTTTTTAAAGAATATATTATCAGCTGTCACTTTGCCACCAAGCAGGCTAACGATGCTAGCAAGCAGTCAACGGAAGAACGGGAGGCTGCTGCTCTGACTGTTCCCACTGAAACTAAGAGCAAGTTTGTCCATTGCGTTAAAAATGCATTTGAAAAATGATTTGTTCAATAAGGCTCACGCTCACACCTCATTTCTGTTTAGGGGTGCACATAAGTGGTGCGCAGGTGCACGTACGCTCTCAAAATAAAAAAAATACACACCAGATCAAACATAACGCGCTCCGCATGCTGGAGCACCGTGACTCGGTTGCGTCCTTTCACTGGTTGTTGTTGTTGAGTTTTGGCACATTGAGTAGAGGGAGAAGGACGAGCGCATCTGCACCTCCCACTGTTTGTGAAATAAAGACGGTCAGGAAGAGAGTGATGATGATGATATCCTGAAGGTCAACAGAACTTTCAGTGCTTTTAATAGTAACTGTCAGCAATAAAAAAAGATGTATTTATTACATTTTCAATTTTTTTGAGAGTCATTTCACTAAAGAGCTAAATACCGTGGGCCTTGAAAGACAGATGTTTGTTTTTTTAATTAATGCTTTTGTTCATTTTGAATCAATATTAAAGCATAATGTTTTCTGCATATCTCATGATATATTTGTTCTCCCATGAGGTGGGTGACCAGAACGCTCCATCCATGTGCTCCTCAGAACCCACTGTGGCCCGCGAGTCCAAAAGTTTGCCCAACCCTGAGCTAGCCTGACGTTCACGTAAGTTAGCGTCCATGGCCGGGAGCGTGCTTGTTTGTGCAGCCGAGCGTGAAGCTAGCAACGCAGTCTGTAGGCAACCTGAGGTGATTGATCATTTCATGGCTGCCTGTGTTTGGCAGGTGTTCATGAACGCACCCAACACAACGGGGCTCGTCAGCGGGGTTCGTTCAAAAGTCCCCGCAGGAAGTCCCAGCTGCGGATCAAAGAAATACAGTGTCTTTGTTTACTGTTGTTGCGGATGGCTGCTGCCCCCGCTGTTAGAAGTGAGTACTGCGCCCCGTGGGCGGAAGAATGAACAGGAAAATCTTCAAAAGGTTAATAAAGAAATAGAATAGTCTCCTCACTAGCAAGGACAGCTGCAGCGACCAAAAACCGAGTCTGCTGATTGGGCGCTGCTGAAGGAGCGCGCTGAGGTCAATCAGGTGGTCGGCGTTGCTTTTCTTCTATTGATAAGACATTAAGCGATCCAATAACAGCTTGTTAAACAGCCAGCGCAGCTTCGCTTACAAAAGCTGACGGCGCTTTATTAACGGGGGTCAACGGAAAATCAATTAGCAAAGGGTAAATAAAGCCGGCATCATTTCACCCGCCTGCCGTGTCAGGTAGCCGAGGGCTCGGCGAGGTAATGAGAGCCCGGCCATTGAAACGGGCTTTAATCCCATCTGTGCAAATTCCATTTAGCCGAGCAGGACAAACGGCCTCCTATCAGCACTTTATTCATTCCTCTGGCAGGGAAAAAAAAGGTGTCTGCAGCAGCGTGGCAGCCGAACACCGCCTTAATTAAAGAAGTACATCTGCCGCAGCACCTTGGCCGCGCCGCGCCGCTCGCCCGCACAAATGTGGCTCCTCTGCTGAAAAGGGAAATCGTATTTAGATTCAATTTTCTGATGGGGCTAAAATATGGAGGGTGTATCAGTCACACGCGTATCAAATCAGAACAGAATGAATATTACATGTAGAGGAAGCACCCGCAGATAACGAGGGGCTAATAAATGAGTCCCGCCGCCGCCGAAACGCTACGACTGAAACGGGTTTCTGCCTGTTCCACTGGTGCAGACACGGAAATGAGGGCGGGGCAAACCCAGGCCAGTCTTTTGGATCATCAGACGGTCAGATGTTCAATCCTGGGTCCCCACAGGCGGACCGCAACAGCCTGTAAGAGTGGCTGAGAAGCGGTTTCTGTGGTTCATGGTGTGGTTGGATGCGGTCGGATGCGGGCATCTAACCTCTCGCACTGACAGGCAGGAAATGAGGTGCAGTTAAGAGGAGCTGAAGGCACAGATCTACATCTGGCAGGTCCACTGTGGTGTGATGGTGGGGACCGGCAGGTGCTGAATCCACCACTAGGGGGCGCAGATTAGCGTGCCGATGGTACCGAGAGGTCAGAGATCAGCAGCGTGGTGGCCTCTCCCTTCCTGTGCTCCCAGTATGAGCTAATGGGGCTGCTGGTAAATTAGAGCTTCATCCATCGTCTGTCCTGGCGGATGGTCTACAGTCAGCCAAGAGTTCCATTAGCAGACGTTGGTAGCCATGGATACGGTTTGCTGTTTTCTGTGTTTCGTTGCTAATTACAGACGTGCTGGTGATGAATGGATGATACGTTGGCTCGTTGCACATCTTCGCCATGACGCAGTTGTAAAATCAATCATGTACTCAAACAACTTAATTAATAAAACACTTCAAGAACAAAGTGGAGGATAAATAAAACCCGCCAAAGCTGGAGATTTAGGAAATAATCGAAAGAAAAAAAAAAACAATAAAAATAACAAGATCTCAAACTGGGATAAAAGAAGAAAATGTGCGTTAGGAAAGCTGTAAATACAGGAAGTGAGTCAGTCTGGCGGTGGCGGTCTCTCTAAGGGACAAGAACAGACCCCTGAGGTTCTCCACATGTGACGAACCAGCAGCTCCAACACAGTAAAACCTTCCCACCAGACCACCGACCCAGAGCACCGCCCAGGAGGGCCTGGTGCTGCTGTTAGCTCCAGCAGAACAATGCGGACCAGGACCCGTGGCTAGAAACCAACGCCCACATCTTTGAAACCAACGCCAACTCAGCGCTCTTCTTGGGGGTGGGGTCTGTCTGTATGTAACAGACCACTGGCCACGCCTTCTCCACGACCCTAGGTCCTCGGGGAGTTGAAAAACCCGGAATCAGGAATAAAACAATTAGAACCTGGATTCCCCAGCAGGCATCCGTGATTCCGCTACGCCCAGAAAATCTCCCTCCCCCCCCGCTCGCCATCTGGGCTAGAAGATCCGCTCCGCTTGTGATGATCCACAAAACAAGACAAACAGCGTCAACAGACGGCGCTTGATCCACCGCGGTCCAACAACAAAGCCTCACCACCACACATTTGCTGCTCCACCCGATGGAAGCAGGAGACCACAGACGGTGTGGAGAACCCGGACAGGGAACCAGCAGGAGAAGCTTCGACCAGAAACAGACGCACGCACACACGCCCGTGGTGCGTGTTCACAGGCAGAGCGCACGAGAGCGCATAACAAACCCAGGAGTTCCACCAGGCAACATCCATCCACACTCAGGCCGCCTTCGCCGTGGCACGCTAAAGACGCCCGCCAACGCACGTGATCACTGTGCACGTCCTGGAAATGGCAGCAGCCAGGTCAGCGTTAGCCGGATAAACGCTGTCAGCCAGCCAAAGTTCAGCCTGAGCATGGTTTGTCATGCTAATGGCGGCTAACGCCTGGAGGCTGCTCTTGCCTCCGGCAGCAAGTTCGAAAACTGCTTCGCTGACATCCTTAGACTCACATCTTCATTTCCAAACGTCACACTGACTGAAGCCAACTTTGAACTGAGCTAAAAAAATGAAATTTGTCGGTGAATTTTCCAAAGCCTTGAAAGCTAGCGTAGGTTCTACCGGTACGTGGTTTCACCCAGGTTTGAAAGCACCTGGAACCAGCAGAGTGCCGCCGGAGCCGTTTGATCCGCATATTTTCCATCCATCAGAACCTGCACAGGTCAAACAAATGGTCGTGAATCAGGAAAGGCCATTTTTCTGGTTCCTGAGGAAGCGAAGCTGGTTTTTCTGGCTGCTGCAATGCTACAGTTGGACTAATTGCTTCTTCAGAGGAACCAGGTAGAAACATTCTGAAAGTGACTTTTGATCTTTGCTCTTCAGAGCCAAAAGTGTTTTAAAGGAAGCAGCGTGTGGGTGTGTGTGTGTAGTTCAACCTCTGCCTGACAGCGTTTGAACCTTTCGGTCATTAGCTCCGGACGCGCAGCATCAAAGCGCGTGTTCGAATTAGCCGATGCTGAACGCACACAGGAGCGCGACGCTAGGTGATCCCGCATGGAAGGACATCTTTTCCCCAGCGGAGCACGACGCAGACCAAACATTCTTTTCTTTATGTTGGAAACTGGCCTGAGATCAGCGCGGAGCCGGTGTTTCCGACAGGCTTCCCGGTGGAGCGGCGCTCCAGAGGACGAGGTCGGGAAGACTATGGATCCAGCTGCGCTCTCAGGCAGATAAAGCCTCACTTCAAAGTCCATCTCACCATCTGCCGGCCCCGGATGGCCCTCGTTGAAATGCAGATCTCGCTGAATAAAGACGGAGAGAATCCTCCGCAGATCAATCCGCCTAAGCTGAGCCACGGGCGAATACCGATGACGCTGGCGAAGACGGCAAACGCTCGCCAAGGTCACCGGAATCTCATCCAAGGGAGGACAATGGGACATTAGATCACATCGGAGCCACGCGGAAGGTGGACAAAAGGACTGGAAGGCTCCTCAGAGAGGGCAGATTGCTTCGGAGATGTCAACGAAATCCCCAAACCCGCCCGGCGAGGGCGATCAGCTCCACGCCATCTGGAGGGCCTCATTATGGAGCTGCTTTCCAAAAGCAGCGCAGCGCCGCTGGGCTGCTTGGGATTAGGGCGCGGAGAGAGAGAGAGAGAGCGCCGCCGCTCCGGTCCCATCCTCATGCTAAGTGGCGTGGAGTTGTTTGTTTTCATTGCTGCCGCCACGGCGACATCACGCCGACAATCGCTAATGGCTGGTAGCGCAACGCCCACATAAATCAGGCCCAGGTATCACCGTCTGCATCGCCAAGACGCGCGAGCTGCTTCCTCGCCACTGTCCTGAGCTTCCACGCGTCACCTGGGTGCATGTGGGTCCGGCTCGCCGCCACAAAACTCTTGTTTTAGCGCCTGTTGGGGGAGGGCCACGCTAACACGGCTAAAACGACGGTAAAACCTTTGGCGACGTCTCTCCCCTCCCCCACCCGGAACCGCCGGCGCGTCGCGGCACAGCGAAGCTAACGCAGCCTGACAGGAAGTCCGCCGGGTGGCGTCGGAGGGAACACGGAGGGTCCCGACAGAGACCTGTCACTTCCGATGAGGCGACGGTCGCAGCGTGGAAAAGACAGACTGGGAGGTCCCTCAACAGTTGTGGGTCAGACAGAGACGGAGGTACCCGAACCCACCCCTGACCCGCACCTGAACCCAGTTCTAACCACAACCTTCAAACCGAGCCTGAACCCTTAAACAGGCCTTTTGGAGGACCGGTGGAGAGGTCCTCACTCCTCCAGGCCTCCTCACCAGAAGCTAATCAGGCTAATGCTACGGACAGCAGCATCTCACCCTAGCAACCTGCGAGGAACATCAGCAGTTTGGGTCTGTCAGTGGGGGCTGGGGGGGGCCGTTCCGCTCCACCTCTCTCTGATCGCTGCTCTCGTGTTCCTCCACCTTCCCCTCTCCTCCGTTCTGTTCCGTGTCATCTCTTATTCCCAGGAGACGGAGATCAGGCGGCTGCAGAGCTTCGCTCCGTTCTTTCTTATCCCGACCCTCTCGGGTCCCCCAGGTGAGCCGTGGCCCCGCTGGACTATTTGAAGATTTGCTTCAGGTGTGGGGGCGTGGGGGGGTGTGGGGCAGTGGTGTTCTTCAGGCTCTACGGGCCAAGCGCACCACACCCCGGTGAGAACGTAGAGCACAGGCACATCCTGCCGCAGGAGCGCCTGTTTGGCTGCGCCTGGAGGAGCACTCATTAGCGCAGCTTAGCGACGGCTTATGCTAATCAGCGGGGGTGAGATCTCCGCCGCAACTTTTCCCACTGACAAAAGAGCAACTTTCAGATATTTTTAAACAGCTTTCGTTGATAGAGAGAACATGACAACAGAACATTTGGGGAGCCAGCGCCGCCTGTCCCGGGACGAGCAGTCAGCTCCCCCGTTCCTGGGTTCTGATTGGCTGATGCCTGCTTGGTTTGCCTGGTGTGACCTTCAGACTCCACAGCCGGTCTAAGGTGGTCAGCTTGATGGCGAGGCTGCTGAAACCTCCTGCCGTGACCTTTTCCGTCCCGGACGGGCTCGTTTTCGTCTCCTGCTGATTGGCCTTTATTCCAGCGCGCTAATGTGAAAAATAGTGAGTCAGGTGACCCAGCAGGAGGTCTTAATGTGGAGCAAAGGACAAGGTCAACCACTTTCTGATGTGGGGTGACACCTTCTCACGTTGGTTAGTCGCGCTCCGCTTTGGCTGGACCTACCCAGACCCCCCCCCCCCCACAGACAGAAGCTGCAGCTCATCAGGCGGCAGTTCATCCCGCTCGCTCTCTGGTAGGAGAGTTTCCTCGCTGCCATGGACCGAAACCTTCCGCTGGAGCCTCTGGAGGTGCTCCACAGTGGAGTTCCAGGTGGGCTTAGGATCATGGTCCGCTCAAATTTGCTCCAGTTTGAAGCCCGTCAAGTGGTTTGTTCTAGGCTTCCCTGGCCTGGTTCAAGGGTCTGAGGAGGCCTAAGGTTCTAACGCTCCCTAAACCCACGCCTTGCCTGGTGCCCAGCCTGCTTGTGCTCTTCACGGGTGGGTGCAGCAGAAAGGGCCACTTGCGACTGCAGCGTCAAGCTATTCCTGCACCACCAATGAGACGGACACGCCGGAAAGGGAGGCCTCCGGCCGCGCCAGGAGGCAGATCCTTGGACGGTTCCTCCGTCAGCCCGGGTCCAAGCAGCCAGGAGACGACAGACAGTCAGTAAAGGTGCTGAAAGCGCAGTCAGGCAAACAAATAAGTGAAAGCTTTTCCTTTGACTTGCCTCTGGGGCTTCATAAACGCTCATCACTGATGCAATGAACACTGCTTTATGCCACACGTGTGTGTGTGTGTGTGTGTGTGTGTGTGTGCCATGTCACGGCGAGAGTGGCTCCCAGCGGCTCTGCCGGCTGAAATGAATTCCGGAGAACACCCACAGGGCGACGCTAGCGAACAAACACAATAATTGAATGGAGTGTGCGATTGCAGACTTCCCCTTAGCTTAATTAAAGCGTGGAAGAGGCCGACGCCGAGCCGAGGCAAACACACTCCAATCCAGATCAATCCCAGCGCCAATATTCCACTCCATGAAGCAAATGAGGGCTTTCAGATTGAGTGTCATGTCTTGTTTGACTCCTTTTCTGCTGCTTTCCAGCCGGTAAATTGCTGCTATGAAATGATGTTCAAAGCCACGTGCGGCCCATGCGCTGGAACTAATTAACGCGTTCCGGAGGAGTTCAGGGGATGAGCACGAGCACGACGGGCGTGCTCGGCTTTGACATCGATAGCGGCTCCGCCCGCTTCGGCAGCAGACATCAGAGGTATTGATTAGCGGGAGTTGCTAAACGCTCCCGGAGCCACCCGAGGCCGGACGAACGCGCCAAGGACGGCTGCAAACACGGGTCGGACCCGCCCCCCCCAACCCCGATCCAAGCGGAAGCCAGAGGTAACCACGGTAACAGTGGATCGCAGATGGACGACGAGAGGAGAACCCGACCAAACTCCTTCAGGGATGCAAAGCTGCTTTTCAAAGCGGAAAAACCAGCCGTTCTAGCACGGGCGCGCGCGCGGGACCGTCCCGAAGCTGACGGAGTTAGCAGCACCAGGAAGCGCCTCCGTTGGCTTCCTGGCTGCCAACAGACGGTCCCCGGGGAGGAGGAAGCCAGTTCCACCAAAGCGCAACAAATGCACAATTTCTATGCAAACACATCCCAGTCTATCGCCCGCAAAGGGCCCGGCCCCCGCCTGAATATGAATGAGTTGACGGCAATTAAGAGCGGGAGGCGGAGGCGGCGATAGCTTGGCTCCTCCACGCCGCTTCACACGCTCCCTTCTCTAATTAAATCCTTCTGCCTCTCCCGCTCCGCCTGGGCCACCTCAGCCCCGCCCCCCACTCTCTGGGGG
>BJFM01000040.1:0-14237 GCA_016586285.1 Arothron firmamentum
CACACACACACACACACACACACACACACACACAAGGATGTTTGGTTGAATACTCAAGACCCAGATAATCAAACCATATGCAAATTGACCAGATCCCTTTTTTCCACGCAGACACAAATTTCCAAGTGCGATGCCCCACTGTGGATGCTAATGAAACCCACACCACATATATATCACTGCATATGGAGGCATTATCATGTATATGTCTTGACATTTCATGTGAAGCCACCTGAGCGGATCAGCGTTGTAGTTTGTCAATCAAGGTCTGACATGTTTTCCTCTCTTGTTGTGAAGCCTCATGCCTGTCGTTAGGGTAGCAGGGTTTTATCTGGCTTAATGAAGTCTCTGCTAATGAAAGGTCAAGAAAAATCTGTAGGCAGGAAAACAGACAGACATACCGAGGGCTGGAGACACGAAGGGTTGACCACAGGCGGGAGGACCGGTCATAATCTTCTTAATTACTTGGAGCTTCAAGGGTCACCCTGAGGACAAACACAAGTTGATAATATGTGTGTGTGCGTGTGTGTGTGTGTGTGTGTGTGTGTGTGTGTGTGTGTGTGTGTGTGTGTGTGTGTGTGTGTGTGTGTGTGTGTGTGTGTGTGTGTGTGTGTGTGTGTGTCAATATCTGGTCTAACGCCTGTGTTGGTAGAGCTCTTCAGGGGACTTTTAAACAAACCACTGAGGACCCTGCCAACAGCATCTCCACATGGGAGTATGCAGCTTTCTCCGGCTGGCCTCACATAGCAACAGTGTGAGCTAGCGTGTCTGTTTGCACTAGTCCAGCGTGTAAACAAATGCTTTGTCCCAGTTAACTAGGTCCCAGTCGGACCACCAACCTATCTGGCGTGGGTCCGCCGATGCTGGTGTGCATGCGTTTGGGTTGCAGTGATACATGTGTGGGCATATGTGTGTGTTGTGATTGTGGCAGCCGGGGGGATAGCATGCTGCTGCTGACACTGGGCCTGTCCGCCTGGTGTGCCCCTTTCTGCACCAGTAGAGCTGGCACTGCCTCCTGCCTCTGCCCGGCCGACTCACAGCACGCCAGCTGGGCGCTACCAGGAGAGGCCCTGCAGAGAGAGGACGCAGGTCAGCCGTGACAGAGGGATCCAGAGAGAGAGAGAGAGAGAGAGAGAGAGAAACAAGAGGGAGAGAGAGAGAGAGAGAGAGAGAGTAGAGAGAGAGAGAGAGAGAGAGAGAGGTGGAGCACTTTGTAAGTGTTCACAGCACACAGACATGTACAGGAAGAGAAAAGGTGTTTTATCACACTCACCTAGGCCTAGGCAGGTAGCCTAAACATACATTCTTAACATACATTAACAGTAACATTCCTCAGTTTAGTCATCTTTTAAATTCAGATACATTTGTTACATCAACGAAGTATTGTGTGTTGAGACCTTTCATTTTTACTGTAATGTAACTAACGTTAATATATGTTTGTTGGCCCTGCGATGTTCTGGTGAATCGTCCAGAGTGAACCCTCACCTCTTGCCTAAGGACAGCTGTTGTTGTTTTGTTTGCTTGAGTTCTGAGATCCAAATGAGCCAAGAAACCTAAGAAGCACAACACAAGAAAATACTGAAATGTAACAATTCAATATATGCTTACATTAATGAAAAATAAAACAAAAAGAATATCTTTGACCATCATAGGAAGAAGGTTTTGGTTTAGATTCCAGGTCTTTGTACTGCATGTGAATTTTCCATGTTCTCCTCATGCGTGTGTGCGGTATCTTCTGGTACAGTGATGTTCTCCCACAGCCCAAAAACATGAACTTTTCTTGATTGTAACTATGTGTGAGTAAACATGCGGATGGATAATATTTCCATAATCACCCACAGTCTTTTAAATCACAAGTCTGCATTCACCCATTTGTGCTCATTAAGTAGTGACTTCACAGGCTGTCATGTGATTATTAGGCATTACTGTACCAACATACACACCAAAGACACAGCTCCAGAGTGCAGCCACTCACCTTGATGTGTGGCTGCAGGGGACCATAATGGAAACAACAACCACTGTATCATTGGGGTCACAAAACTCTCTCTCTCCCTTTCTCTCTCTCTCTCTCTCTCTCTCTCTCTCTCTCTCCCCTCTCTCCCTCCTTGGCCTTGCGACTGCTAGGATAGAATCCAGCCCCTTCCATGTCCCCGATTCCATGTCCACGTTTCCATGCTCCATGTCCACGCTTATCCACAGAAGGAAACCCACACATATCTTCTCTTATTGACATCTACAGTCTATTTTAAAGGCTCTGTATTTCAACTCAAATCAGGAGGAGGAAACATGATGACAAGAACAAAGAGAGAGCCATGTTATTCTTGGCGTAGCATACAGATGCCATCTAAAGTTAAGCATGTAGCCCTGCTGGCTTGAAGGATAACAGCTGCCTGCTTACACCTCCACTCACACGTCCCTGTCAGACCGTAGCTCGCAGCCCAAGAGTGCTGCAGCGACATCCCAGAGCAGCGTGGCTCCGCCTGTAGCACTGGAATCAATGCAGAGGTCATTACATCAGTAAGAGCAAAGGCCTCGTCCACTTTCTCCCTCTGAACATCCCAGCCTAAACCGCGCCTCTCTCCCACACCCCCCTCCACTTTCTCCGTGGGCCGTGGGTCTCCGGCTGGGGCAGACTGGCACAGCTGTGCCGGGAGTCATGCTGTCACAAGCGGTTAGGGTGACAGCCACTCACACTTCATAATGTCCCTCTCACAGGTCACCGAGCGACAAGCTGGGTCACCTCGCTCCAGCAGGCCGCCCCAGGGGAGGCAGAGCGCACCCCCCACACACACCCCCGCCTCCACCTCTCCGTCAATCTGCCGTCCCCTCCACCACCTCTACTGCCCAGGAACATTCAGAGGCAGGTGGAGGAGAGAGGTGGTCCCTTGTGCGCTCAGGATCATGCTTTGGTTGGGGGCACCGCTGCTGGCTCCTCTGATACAGATGTTGGCCAAGAGAAGGACTGAAGAGCAACTGCTGATCTCAGAGAAAATAACTGGGATGGAATTGTTGGGAATGCTGTGGAAATATTCAAACAATCACTGTGCACAGCAAAAAGAGCAAAAATATTTCATTCTAAAAGGGAGTTCTGTATGAAACTGGATGGGATCTCCTAACCCTAAGTCTAACATTTCATGTGGGTGATCTGATAGTACATACACAGTAATGACCACAGCCAGAGCGCCATATGTTCCCGACATCCGTCCAACTGTCATTAATGTGCATTATCTCAATGTCAAGTCTAATCTAGGAGCAATCAGGACTGTAGATATAACATTAAGATTCACAATAATGGGCTCACAGTGACACTTTCTCTCTCTCTAATTGGTTTGCCATTTTCACCTCACGCAAAGCTTTCAGGTCATCACCATTAAAACCGTCAATCTGCTGGAGGTCACGTGACAGAACTGCCGCCTGGCCCTCACTGACACCCAGAACATCTCAAATAACGGAGATGAAAATAGGGGTACTTAGGCTTGTTTCGTAGTTATGAGAAGCAGAATCTGTGGCCCACGAGAGCTCTTTCTTTTTTATGCGCCGGCAACCGATAACTAAAGCATGCAAATTCGGGGCAGCCTGAGCTAATTGGATCGAATGCTTGCAGTTGGATTCAGCTGCGATTGAGAGGCCTCGCGCCTAATTCACGCTACTCCAACAGTCACGCCCAGAGAGCGCTTAATTCACCGAAGGTGCGCACACACCCACTGAACAATGTGTAGCAATTAATTTCGCTCTCCCTCCCACATCTGGCACTCCAGCGTGACCCTGCCTCTGCTGGGCCGCGTCGCCCAACCTAGGCGAGCCTTCGCAATTTCACACGCGAGGGTCTTCAATGAAACGTGACAGGAATACGTGGCATTGCTAAATTGCATTAAAGAGTTTGAAACAATGGATCTGTGTGATCCCACTCCCCCAGCGCCCGAAAGAAAACAAAGCAATCAAATGCGCTCAAATGCTCAGGGACAAGTCATGACATGATGCAGTGCGCAGCCAGGACACGGCTAAAAGAGGGAGAAGCAGTTGTGAATCAGAGAGGGGATAAATGTCTCTGCAGATTTAAAATGAACCTCAAAGTTCTCCCCAAGACGGCAACACGAGCAACAGTTCCTTCATTCCTCCACAAAGAAAACAAACTCCTCGAGTGCCTCTGTTGTGAAATGTATGTTTGCCGAAAGCAAAAGTTGCAGTCATTTAAAAATCCCCTGATGTTGTGACCACTTCCTGGTTCCTCGCAGCTCCACGTTAATGAGAATGGAAGTGCTAACTGATCACAGAACGTTGAAGTAGACAACAACGTAAACAAAATGGACTATTTAGTGGAAGCTGGTCTATTCTCTCCCTGGGTTCTATGACCACTGACGGTGTCAGAGAAGGCTGAGGTGACTGACCAAGTTTGGAGAGCCATGATGGTTACACGGCTTTGGTTTGAGTTAGCTGCTTCCTGACAGATGCTGAACTCCTTGACGGGCAGCTGACTGCAATATTCTGCAGGTGGGTTTTGCTTTGTGTACTTTTCCTGCGCAAACTATCTCTTCCTCTGGACTACGTCTTGCTCTCTATCCGTCTCTCGGTGCCACTGTGCCCGTCACCCTGCTCTAGGGCTCTGGAGATATTTCAAACGTATCTGGGAAATCAATCTTACAGCAAACTGAAGGAAAACATCGAATGTCATTGAGCAATAAGTATGAAGCCTGTCAGAGGTAGAGCTCGGAGCTGAGCCTGCAGCAAGTTAGCTCTGCCAGTGTCCCAGTGAGGAACCTCATCAGCCGGACCTCCTGACACACACACACACACACACACACACACACACACACACACACACACACACACAAAGATATTTTCTTGTCTTAGGTTATAAAGAGTATATACATTTTACATTTAGCCTTACAGGCCATTAATGCACACTGGGCAAATCTGTTCACAGTTTTTTATTAACACACATCTCAACCAAAATCTCCAATCTCCATCTCACCTCCAGAGCGCACTCACACTGACAAAACATATGACATATGTCTCAGCGTAAGCTCATTCATCCACGACACTGGCAACAAGTCACTCTCAGAAGAGAAAGGCCACAAGGTCAAAGGTCAACTGCAGTGAGCATGTCACAACAATCTCGCACAATGCATCGCGTGCGGGACAGGAAATCGAGTGCAAAGAGAAAGTAAAACATCCGGGAAATTGTCAAAATAAAAGGTATCGTATTTAGAGTGATCGTTTTCAACAGGTGCTGAGTGTTGTGAGGGTCATCTCGCAATAACCTTAATTTATGACGTGTCACATCCTTTTGAGAAGGATAATATAAAAAAGACATGGCATGGAAAGTGAGTTCAGAAGTCATAAGAGCGAATGGTCAGTCACTGAAATTACTCAAATGAATGCTTCCAGTGTTCAATGTGTTTTTCATCTACGTAACCACAAAGTGGTAATATCACGCGGTCGTACGTGATTTCATTTTCAGTCGGAGACGCACAGTGCTGACGCAGCTGGTGTGCTTTGCTGGACGGCAGAAACGGAGTGAAAGCTGCAACGCAAATGCATTCAGTGTATTTTCAGAGTTATTTTCATTATGCCAACATCATTTTCTATAAATTGTGCCCAGTGTCCTTTAAAAAAAAAAAGTGTTTTAAGGAACGCATTTTTTTAAAGAACACTACTTCCGTTGTCCAAATAAAGGATTTCCAGCAGTCGACCAATGAAACACCTGTATGGTTACGTTATCAAATGTATTGCAGCATTTGCGTGATATCCTACTCTTGTTGAGCTGAACCCAGTCCTCTGCGTGGTTCGGGCTTATCAGAAGCATGTGGGCAGTTATGAGGAAATGGAAAAAAAGAGATATGAAGATGGATTTCAGGAGGCAAGAGGGGAGAAAGGCAGCAGAAAGGGAGAGACCGGGTCCAGACAGACAAGTGAAGGGAAGCAGAAGTTGATGAAACAAGATGTCGCCACTGATGGGTCATTACACACAAGTAAGCATGGGACACTAGCTGGGCCTCTCCAGACCCCCCCCTTCTTTTCCTCATGGAGAAACCAAAAACAGGATTATACCTCGCAGCCTCTGTTGTTCTCACGGTACAGTAAATCACCACGGTAGCTCCTAATTGGCCCTCTTATATCCATATACACATTTGTTTACATCTCAAGGTTAATTGAATTAGGGTGTTATGAGCCTGGGTGAGGAACATCCAACACAGCTCAGAGGCATAAACTGGCACAAATCAGGTGAATCCAGTTAGGAGTGTTTACACTTTTCCGGCACAAGGAGCTGATCCTGTCGCTCATTACAGCCAGTGCCAAGAATGGGGCAGCGGCATAAACGTTGCCACATCAGCGGGTCGAGGCTAGGGCATCAAAGAGCGACACTAATCCACAGATCCCAAGTGTGAGAATTTCATAGTAAAGCTCAGCCATTACTGGCTTTAAAGCGCACTCATTATTTGGTAACTTTGCGCACAGTGTCCATATCACTGCACACAGTCCAGGAGACGCGCTCATCGGAACTTAAGGAAGCAGAAAGCAGAAATGTGAACGCACAGAAGAAGTTTGGGGTGCAAATATTCAAAAAAAAAAAAAAAAATGTGTCTGTAGGCGAGTGATTGTGAGCTGGGTGAGTGATCTGCCAGCGGTTTACAGAGATATAATGACATGTTTGTCACTGTGGACCGACAAAGAAGAGTTTGATGAGTAAAGTGATGTGACGATAATACTGAGGGATGAAGAATTTAACGGCAGTAGTCTGTCTGGATGTATGTGCATGAAGCTGCTCTCATTAAAGCTCACTGACACACTTTAATATATATATTTTTTTACACTGTTGATTGATTGTTCTGTTGATGGAAATAAAACCAAAAAAACCTTCAAAGGTGTTCTGCAAGTGTACTTTGTGGATGTAATATTGTATGTTTTCCTCCCCTATGTTATACATACGCCATGGATGCTAAACAATTCAACCCAAAACTTTCAATCTGATGAAATAATTCCAGGCTACTGCTGTCTGTGTGTTTGTGACAAGAACATCAGGTTCTTCACACATGAAGCGGAGTGGGGGCAGCCCGGAGGGACCTCACATCAACCTTCATGTGTGCATTTGGACTAGTGAGTGGAACTAAAACCCGGCCCGCCAACCGAACGCACCCTGGCTCCGCTGAGACGCACCTAAGTGACAACAACAACCAAATTAACCGTGCACACGCAGCCGTCAGCACGTTGATGACGCCGAGCTGTGGGCTCAGTCGGCTGGGCCTGGGTCCGTTTTGGTCCACTGGCTCCAGTGGCTACACCGAGTTGCGTCGGAGTCAAATCGGCACTGTGAAATTAGACCAGGGTGTGAAAGTGGAAAAATCAGATACCCATCAGGTTGGAACACAGCCTCTCTTTTTTCTCTCACTCTTTCTCACATTCACTCTTTCTCTCTCTTGTCTGAATCATCTGAATCAGAACCATCAAACTTTCAAAGGAAGAACTATCGGTGATCGCATGTATCTTGCCTTTTTCCAATTATAACCAATGAGCCATTCCTACCTTCAGGATCCTGAAATATTTTTAATTCCAACTTGAAAAATGACTTGGTGAATGAAGCAAAACGTCAGTGGTACCAACGACAGCAGCAACTAAAGCAAGAAACTTTGTTCTTTTCTGTTTTGCTTGAAAGATAAAAAAGCAGCAAGAACTGAAAGGTCAACAACTGTAACTTTTTTCTGGTCATATTTTAAATGTGCATGAGGATCTCTTTTAATTCAACTTCATTCATAGAACAACCACATCTCTGGACTATACTGTATTAGGTCAGAAATCACCACGTGACCGGTAACATGCTGCTGCCCCCATGCTGGCAACTCTAATAGCATTCTATCCACAGAGACCTGTCTACAGTCACAGTCTCTCTCTCTCTCTCTCTCTCTCTCACACACACACACACACACACACACACACACACACACACACACACACACACACACACACACACACACACACACACACACACACACAGAGCTAAATAAAGTTTTGGCCAACAGCAACAGGCCACACATGTGATATCACCTCCTGCAGTTACCTTAACCTTTTTGGGTTGCTTTTCCTCTCTGTCCTGGTGTCATCTTTGAAATCCAGCACTCGTGAAAACACACACTCACACGACAGCTGAGAGAGACGAGAGTGCTCGCATCACACCAGGCCTATATACTCAGCCTGTTTGAGGTACACTGATTACTGATATTACACACACACACATACACACCGTACCTTCACTGCAGGGTATGTGTAAACTCACCATGCAGAAGCAGGTCGCTGCATTAAACACAAGCATATGCTAGCAAGGAGTCTTGCTATGATCTTGCACACAGCACTCCACTAGACTGGGCTTCAGCACGCTACACTAATCCGTATTCCACTGCGTTTCATGGGGCAGGGCAGGCTAATGCTAACCGATGCACTTTCTGCATTGTAACAAATGCACGTGCCTTGTTAGCAGGATGCTAGGCTAGGCTATAGTAAATCAAGGCCTCCTGCAGTCATTGGTGTGAGAGCCCATTTTCACAGTTCACACCCGACCTGTTAATGGCTGATCATTCATTCACGCTCTCTGTTGATTGTGCAGGCAGGGGGTTGGCCAATCGTGCAGTTTGCTAATGTAGCGTACGCACAGGCGATAATCTGCAAGAGCAATAAGCATAATAATGTTGTGCTAGCCATGAAATTGGAGGCCTGGTAATACAATGAAGCAGGTTCATGGGTTAAACTGTAGGCTTAGAAATGGACATGATAGATTTTGATCACAAGTTTTCCATTTCAATTCGGTGAAATCTTGGGTGCGGCTGCACCAAAATGCATCACAGTGCTGATTTGTCCATTTAAGGTTTAGATGGAGAGAGCGCTGAACTGTTTTCTTCATTTCCAGCAAATTCATGTGTCGCAGACACGGTTTTATATGCAGATGGAACTCTACATCCAATAGAAAAGCCCATGAATTTAACAAATGAGGTTTTAGTGTAAATTTTAACAACTTTACAATAACTAATAAATAACTGATACCTGGTTTCATAAAAGGATACTTGTCAAAACTATCTGCATTGCGACACAAACATAGGGCCATCAAATCTTAAACGTATGGTTCATTAATAGTGGGTCAAAGCATAAAACAGGACATGACTAATGAATAAAGCTAATGTTGGATCAAATAAGGCCAAAAAACCTGTGCAGTATATTGTGGTGCACCACAGTTCCCATCAATTTCACTGTGTTAATTTTGATTTTTGTGAAAAAAGTACAGTGTGCCACCAGCACACTGTACACTATGGAATCTATAAATACGTAGTTCAAAAGGCTGACCAGCTTCTGGTGTAGAAACGTCCCGTTTTATGTCTGAATAATTATTTGCTCTGTAATATGAAGGATGCCATGAAATTTAATACATCACATTATGTTGTTGACAAGGAAGTACGACTGCAGAGAGGAGCTTCTACATATGAGGGCATCATGCTCCAGGCAGTATTAAGCCATTAACAGTAAAATGCGCGTTTCCACACGGTCTCCACAGTTTCTGCGCTCTCCCTGGACTCTGAGATTAGGATTGACGTTAAGCCTGTATCAGTAGTTTAGTATTTTCTGTGTCAGTAAAGGGCTGTGAGGCGTGCTGATGTGAAACATGTTGTGTCGGACTCCCTCACAGGTTTTTCACAGCGCATTAGGGGGAAACCTTGTACAGTCAGTCTTTGAGATCACACCACATTTTCTGTACGACTTCACATCTTTACCCTGTGGATGAGCTTGACTCCGCTACCCTGTCCATCTGGATATCCTAACTCATCCCAGAAAGTCCAGTTCTGCCAAACATGACAAACTTCCTCAGCTAGATTGGATTATAGCATGAGAAGGAGCATGCGGCCACGTCCACAGACCAAAGTGTTCTCCAGGCTAAAAAGCGAGTGATAGAGTTGGTGCCAAGGAAGCATAATTAATGTCCCTAATTGCGCCTTTCCTTACAGTGGCGACTGATAGTCCACTCATAGCCCGCCATGGCTGCAGGGCTGCTGCCATGCGCTGTTAATAAGGAGAGTCCTGTTCTTGTCTGATTTCATAAATTTGCTGGCCTTAATAGCAAGGATCTGGCTCAACCACAAGCTTGCCACATTTATAGCCGATTTACTCCTCCCCCAGACAGGACCGCGTACTAACAAACTGCGCCCTAACAAGTGTCCTCTTTGGCCCTTCTGATTGAGCCTTTGTCCACTACAAGATGGATTTAACCTCCTGAACCGGCTCGCTCACCCCCCTGAGGTGTTACTTACAAGTGCTCTTCTCCTCCTCCCTGTGACCCATATGGCTCTGTGACATCAGCTGGGCAACGAGGTGTGAATCCGTTTCTGTTGCAGGACCCTGCCACAGTTAAATCAGGTGTGATACACAAGCCGGTTTAGTGGGGTAAATATGTGCAGAAAGAAGTGGTTTAATATTTTTACTTGGCAGTCCAGATTCAATAAAATTAAATGAGGGCATCTTGACCATCACATTGATGTGCTGAGATTTATTTCTGATAAACACTTTTAATATCACATAAATTAATGAATGGATAATAACAAAGAAACCTAAATTTTAAGCAAAAACAGTGGCGTGAAGTCTCTTTGCAGCGGATTTCGCTCCTTGTTTTTAGGACAACTCACCAGCAGGGGTCAGTAGCACACTATTCTGAGAGGTCCGACAATAACTGAACTTTCACAAATACATCATCTTTGAGATAATTAAAGCTATTAAATGTTTCTCTGTGTTATTTATTGTGTTCTGTATTTCACGCAGCAAACAATAACAAAAAGTGTCTTGCCCTTTGAAAGGCCACTTGGAATTTGATCAAACAAACAACACAAACTCATGGAAATAATTATGTCATGCTTATAGCTCATAATAAAAATCTGCAGGGGGTTCAGTAATTTTTGGACAACCGTGGAGGGGAGCTTTTGGTTTTCAGAATAATAATGAACAGTAGAAGGCTGTGCCATCACTGATGCACAGACATTATCTTATCTTGTAATTGTTAAATTTAATTATGTTATTTAGCTCAATAATTTGTATCTTTTGTCTTATTGTCCCAGATTTAAATTAACATCATGACTTCCTCTGTTTTGACATCATTATAATGTCCAATCTGTAGTTCAGTCTGACTGTATCTGCAAGCACACTTTATCGGCCATTCAGGGACAATTAAAAGAAAAAAAACAAAGAAAAGAAAAAGACAAAAGAGAGGCAGAACATGGTGTTTTTATAGCAAATGTAGCCATAGTAACGTGTTTCTTGGTATCTGGATGTGGTGGCAGCTTAGCATCCAACTCTGAGGGAGACTGACACACTTTCTCTCTGGGTTTTCACCCTCAGGCAGAGAACTAATTAAGAAGAGACTCTGGTTTTATTTACTGTCAGCCTCTGGCCCCTGTGAGTGCGCAAGTGTGTGTGTGTGTGTGTGTGTGTGTGTGTGTGTGTGTGTGTGTGTGTGTGTGTGTGTGTGTGTGTGTGTGTGTGTGTGTGTGTGTGTGTGTGTGTGTGTCTGTGTGTGTGTGTGTCTGTGTGTCTGTGTGTGTGTCTGTCAGGAGATCCAGCTGATGAAGCTGATGAGGATTTTAAGGTTCTGTTTATGTATGTGAAAGTGGTTTTGCCTTCTTTGAGATGATTCTTAGCTACAGCAGTTTAGTTTAGTCTCACCATCTGGCCCATCATCGAGCAGTCATCCATTTCCCCACAAAGCTGCAGCTTCTCTTCTCTTCATTGTGAATCAGCAAGGTGCCAGGTACCTCAGCTCCAGCTGTTGGGAGAATCAGTATATAATAAAATACTTAGTGTGATACAAATATGACTGCTTCATCAAAGATAAGATGCAGATGTGCATCTGAATGATGAAAAAGTACTATTTAAAATTGTCATTTAATAGAAATTAGTGAAATCCTAGAGAAACAGAAATGTTGGCATTCTAAATAACCTTCAACTGAATAATCCAGCCACTTTTGTACAACCCAGCATACAGTGTCAATAATTCAGCAGGCCAAGGTCTGCTCCTCTTTGTCTGCATCACTTCATTTATCATTCATAGTTTTACCAATTAGGGAAAATGGTGAGTTAAAACGTTCCCACAAGCCTCATTGGTGGATTTGTTGGAGTGAGTCTAACATGTTTCTGAGTCAGCACAAGACCAAAGTACTTTACCCTGATGGTTCCATATATTTTTATACCAGGTTATGTATGTAATTGCATTAGATTTTAGGTGGTCCAACTGTCCCTAATGTTTTTTAAAACTGTCCATTTGTGAAGCATATTACTTTTTTTTTTTTATTATTATTACACAATGTAAACTAAGCAAAGCTGTTTTTATAAGCTTCATCAGTGCTCAGGTTGGACAGGGAAGAAACCAACATGATTAGAAATATGACAGTAACTAACTGACTCTTAATCATTAGCATATACTTGAGGACTGGTTTTAGATGCATTTTTAGGAGTGTGTATTGTTGGACTTCTATCAAGAGAATTAAATAACTGCATCTGAAAACAATTACACACTCAGTCTGATATAACTCCAGATTCTTTTTTTACCTCTCTAAAGCTTTACATCTGAAACGATCCTCCATCTTTGTTGTCAGAGGCGTTCACCACGCTGTTCCACTAATCCCCGCTCTCACAGCCACTTACCATAAACACCCACTGTCTGTGCTGACTGTGGATGGTCATTTGCAGTTAAGCTGACAGTGGACATCCTCCACAACATCCGCTGGTGTTGATCAAACACAACCTGCAGTACCCCACCGGCCCCAAGCTGATTCAAACAGTACCTCAGCGGGACTCTCTTTACAGGGTTCCGCCACGGCTCCATTTGCTGCTGCAGAGGTGACAAACTGCAGTGACAGGGGCAACCCCCCCACCACCACCACCACCACCACCTCAAACCCCCACCCCAAACACTCGCCTCATCTCCATCAACATTCAGTGAGGCCCCGGTGAGCGCCAGAACACACCAGTCAATAACCTGCAGGCAGCCACTCACTCACTCACTCACACACACACACAAACACACACACACACACACACACACACACACACACACACACACACACACACACACACACACACACACACACACCATTGACAGCCTGTAAATGTTAAGAGGAACATCGAGATGAGGGAAAGAAAGGAGGTGATGGATGGGTGGATGGATGGAGGAGAGTGCTCCAGGAATGGGAGAACTCGTATTAGATGCTGTTGAATCTGACAGCGACGACGCTGTTGCCATTACAGGGCCTTGATGGCCGAAGTGACCCGGAAAGCAAGGCGGGGTCTGCACAGCTGTGGTCACTGTGGTGATCTCACACAGTGTAATTAATGCACGTAATCAGAGGTGTCTGCGTGTGTGTGTGTGTGTGTGTGTGTGTGTGTGTGTGTGTGTGTGTGTGTGTGTGTGTGTGTGTGTGTGTGTGTGTGTGTGTGTGTTTGTGTGTGTGTGTGTGTGTGTGTGTGTGCGTGTGCGTGCGCACAGGGGTTTGCCTGCTTATTTCAACCAAACAGTGAGTTACAATCTGACAACAGAGAGCTCTGGGTAATTTCCCATCATGCCTCATCAGGAACAGCAGGGGGCCAAGAGCCTCGCCACATCAGCTCACACTCGGACCTGGGTAGAAAATTACCATCATTAAACAGCGAAGTGAGAGCGGAAAGAGGGGGCCCAAAAGAGAGGGCCTGTGATAGACAATGAAAGATGAAAAGGATGGAGGAGACTTGAGCTGAGAACGGGATGAAAGGAAAGATGCTGACTAGTAAAACTACAGAAAATGCCCAAATCCGGATGTGATATTGATTTGAGGACAAAGCTGTCACACAATTCAGTTTTTTTGGGGAAGGGCAAAGATTGTAACCAGTTTTCTTGTCTTCTGCCTGTCTTTCCATTCTTTCCCTTCATTAAGGGGCAGCTGTGATTATATTGGATTGAACAGGGACTCTGGATCGATGTGGTCAGCCCTCTGAGGATTAATGTAATCAGTGCCCTCTGTGACTCCCAGGCAGGTGTGGGATTAGCACTGAGACAGGTGGGACTAAAGACTGGACCCCTCAGATTAAATCTGAAAATTGTTTAAGGTTGACATCGGTCCAATGACACCCCCATCGTGCTATATACCATTCCATTCTGGGGTACGATCTGAAAATGTAGTTCTATCTCCCTTATTCCTAACCCTCTCTCCCTCTCTCTCTCTCTCTCTCTCTCTCTCTCT
>BJFM01000040.1:28064-42837 GCA_016586285.1 Arothron firmamentum
CACACACACACACACACACACACACACACACAGTCTTCAGCGTCCCTCCCCAGCAGGCACAGTCACACTCGTGCAGATAATTCAGTGTCACAGGGAGCCTTGACTCTGACCCTCTGGCCTCCTCCAGACAAGGGAAGCAGCTGGACAGGGACCCACGGCTGCCTGGAACTCACTTCCCCTGGGGAACTGGAAGAAGAGGAGTTCCTCTCTGCCTCGGAGAACGACCAGCTGAGCTTCCACAGCTCAGTACATGAAGGCACCACTGTGAGCACAGAACTTGGAAATGCACAGCAGTGCAGGGTTTCAGAGTGATGAAAAATAAATCCCGCAATTCCAAAAAGACACTGTTTAAGACTAAAACAGAAAAGGAGGGCAATAAAACGTTACATAAAATATTGAGTCTAAATCTAGTTCCGCTTAAGATTCATGTTTTGAATTATGTCTCAGCAATGTCCTCAAATGATAAAATATTTCCACTATATATCTGTTAACCAATCTGAGGCTCTTCAGTGAAATCACATTGAAGCTGCCTCACTCTTTCCCTTACCAGATAAAAGAACGATTTTACATGTTTGCTTTCAACAGAAAACAGAAAATAACAATGACTAAAGTGTATCTAACATGCTGCATGAGACCCACGTTAACACAGACACACGCACACAAAACCACACATTCAGCGGCGAGCAACCTTTAAGTGCTGATTAATATTGTATGATTAAAATGGGAAATGTTAACATTTTTTCAATTGCCTTGGCAGTATAATGAAATATTTAATAATGTGAAAGCTTTTGTCTTGCCTTAATGCTGAGAAAAGGTAAATTTGAAATTAATAGCCTACTTCATAACCAAATGAAGTCTTTAATTGAGGTTATGTTTTGACATTTAGATGGATATTCTCGTTCCTGAATGTACAAAAATACTTCATTTAAGAACCAGTTAAAACATGATTTACTTACAAGTCACCAATCTAACAGGCATCATGAATAACTGTTGGTTTGAATCATGATTAATGTGGATACCTCTCATAAAGCTTGAGCAAATGATGATTCCATTCCCTCTAGCTGCTTGGCATTGGTGCACAGCAGCTGTGTGCACTGCTCCTATTGTGTATGACTGTTCCTGCAACACACTGCATGTCAGTTACCATAACTGTTAACTAATTCTTTTTTCCCCCCAAAAAAACAGATCTCTTTAAATCACGTCTATCTTGATGAGTGAAAAAACCTATGCAATCTTAAAACAAAATAATCAACTTTATTTAAAAATGAAAATGGTACAAACAAAGATGAGTCAATCAGAGTCACGGCTGGTTTTCATAATCCCTCTGGTCGGGCTTTCACCAAGTGTGCCAGCACGATGCAGTGGCCAGAGCTGCATGGAACAAAAGGAGCAGAGAGACAACGGGTTTAAAGCGAGGTAAGCCCCGCACAGATATGACACAGGATGTCCAACCATCACACACATTGTAACGCACTTCCTGGTGACATTTTCTAATGTAGCTCTTAATTATGTGTTTAACTTCGTAGGAAATCTTGTTATTTCATCAGCTGTGGTAATGGGGCCTCCAGTGGAGTGCTGCAGTCCAATCAGATGGACAGAAGGTTGGTTGACCTGTTTCCAGGGTCATGGCTGCTATGACATCCAGTGACATGACAACACAGCAGAATGAGAAGCTAGACAATATGTTGTCCAGGCTTTAGTCAATCAGACACACTTGCTTTGAACTTCCAACTGACTCACATCCCTGCATTAAGTTTACATGGCTACATTGGACTATTAAATAAATGTCAACTGCTAACACTGTGCTAGATAATTTCCTTTTTTCAGACACAACTACTTCTCTTACCGTTAAACAAACCCGCCCTCGAATGAGTGCGTAGGGAATTGGGCCGTAACTCCTTGAGTCACTGGAATTCTTAAAGTTGTCCCCCTCTACCCATATGTGGCCTAATGGAACCTAAAAACAGCATTACACGTGAAAAGAGGGCAAAGTGATTAAGACACTGTGTGTCTTAAAAGACGGTGTTAGACAGCAGAAACTTTAATACACAAACTGATCTGCTCTTCAGAAGAACCACCTAAACCCCACCCCCTGCCCCCATGCACCGCTTAAGCCATTCCTCCCTCCTCAGCCTCTCTTAACGTCAACCTGCCTGTCCCTCTTTAACCCTGAACCATCTTAGGAGAGGGGTCATGGGTAACGGGCAGGGTCGGTGGGGATTTAGAGGAACTTCAAACGGGGTCATTAGGCTGTTGGCTGAGATCTGTGGCCCTCTTTTACCGAGGGAGGGCGAAGCAAGAGAGGGGCTTGGGATAGCTCGGCAGAGATGGAGCGAGATGGGGCAAAGGGAGACGAAGAGGGCTAAGCTGTGGCTAGCAGCAGTGTCCAAGGGTCTCCACCGTGGTCCGACCTGCCAGTGGGGTGGTCATCCAAGCAGGCTCTAATTCACAGTGACACCAATTATGATTAATCTCATCACTTTAGGAGAGTAGGCTTGTCAAGGCCCTAATTAAGTGTGCTGTCCCCCCTGTATGTGCAGACAGGATCAACAACACATTATATTGTCATAATGGGCATCACAATCCACGAGTCTATTTTTGTGTTGCCTAACTTTTTAACGACAAAAGACCTCTGGAGAATAAAGGAGCAGAATATTAACTGCGTGGAGGTGATGTCACATCTTTGGCCTCTGCTTGGGTTCCTTACTCGCATCACCCAGCTCTGATTGGAGTCCTCAGCCCCACTGTGAGATGCTGCGTTCTGTTTCATATTCCATAATTGAGACAGATGATGTGACATAATCACGAGCCAGTGACATGTTGACCTAACATGAGGTAAACAACTCACTGAATAACGATGACACAAATGAATATCATTAAAAGGAGTCATCTGAGAACCATATGTCAGCATGCTGGATTCCCACCATTACACCTCATTAACATGGTAACATATGCTGGCTCCCAAGCACAGGAAAAAGGAACACCGCCGTTTGTCATCTGCCAAACCAGAATCCCACCCTAAACTGGAAATAAGAATTTTTAGAAATCTTTGTAGACCTCATCGTGACAATAAGGATCAAGAACTCCAGAGCATTTGATGGGAATTCTCCGACAGTGTACACGAGGAACAGAACAACTGTCATGACATTACTGACAGCCCCGATCTGTAGGAGCTGATCAGGAATTAGCGGAAATAGAAGAGGAAAGTAGTAATCAAGAGGTCTATGCTACTGGTATTGATTCTGGCATATTTTATCACATACTGCATACTATATACTACATATATATATATATCATATCAGTCAATATGAAAGCCACTGAATTGAATAATTAATAAAATTATAATACTATTTTGTAGTTTGGATAACAGATAAAGCACTATTGAAAGCTGACATGACTACACTGACATCTCAAGGATAAAAATTCATGGTAACTTGCAGGTTCATACGGTGCAAACAAAACATAGCAAAGCATCAATCCAGGTTGCTATTAAATCTGGATTGATGCAAAGAAGCAACTGAATATAGTCAGTTTTAGAATAACCAATTCACTTATCTGTCATGTCTTTGGACGGTGGAAGGAGGCTGGAGTACGTGGGCATGATGAAAACATGCAAACACCACACAAAAAAGCCCCTGGCACCCAGGGGAACATTCTTGCTGTGAGGCGACAATGCTAATCACTGCACCGCCGTACCACCTGCTGGTTAACATATACACAGATATATTTGATAGCCGCTGTGTATTTTTGATAGCTTGACCCAAATCAAAATGCAGGCTTTCAAAATATGCTTTAAATGTAAACACAGCTGACTGACTGTTAACCTAGCATACGACTGCATCTATATAAAAGTACATCATCAGTATAAAATTGTCAGGGACAGATGTTCCCGTCATTGATTTCCAAATATCCAGGTGGGACCAACAGAATCTCTGTTCTGTTTTGCTGACAGGTTCTAATGTGGCAGATGGCAGAGATTTCCCTCATTGGTAGCGTAGCTACGTTGACTCAAGGCATTGTGTACTTGTCACACGCGTCAAGAAGCTTTGAAACCAGAGCCTCTCCTCAAAGTGAGGCTGATATGTTTAACACAGTGCTCATTACAGCAACATGATTCAGCCGGAAAATTAATGTTCAACTTAAACAGCTCCAGAGTTCATCTTATTTTGAATGTAAATAAGAAAAAAAATTGTCAGGGCACATTTCATCTCCATCTGTGCATCTGTGTTCCTCACCCTCTCTGCTATAATATTAGAGATCGACTGTCATTGTTTTGACACAATTGCTCAGACACAAAAAATGATTCCTAAAAGGTGAGCAATTAGTCTGCTGTTAGAGCTCTGAGGATGGAGAAGGACCTGCCTGCCTGTCTGTCAGGACAAAAAAAAAGAGGTGATGACAGAGTCTCACACCACCTTCAAAAATTCAACGTTAATAGTTACACGCAAACACATAGATCCTCCAGGGGGCGGGGGGGTGGAGGACAAAACTCCCAGAGGGAGCCTAAACATTTATGTGAACAATGAGAATTTTCTCAGATGGCTCAAAAGCTGTGACATAAAGCGAGTGATATCGCTCCTGGGAGTTAACACAGGCAAGTAACGTTAGGCTGCGTGATGTATTTGTAAATGCTGAGTGACAATTAGCTTTGTAAAGAACGGTGCAGTGTCTATTTTCATCTCCCACCTTCGTTGAACATGACGGTAGCTTGTCAGATTACGTCTAACACGAAGGCAAACCGTGCTGCATTATTTTAAAACTTCAATTTCATTTTATTTATACAGTGTCTGTTACGATCAGGATTGAGACAAAAAAAATTAGTCCTCAAGCCAGCGTAAATTAAACAAGGAAGAATGTTGATGGGGTTAAATTCAGGTTGCCAAGGTAACGTGATTACCCTGGTATGATTATTGCTGAAGATTTATATTTAAACATTTACCAAGAATTGACTAGTTAAATGGTTTTAATTGGGGCTTCTAAAATAAACCTGAGACATCTTAAAATTGATGGATGAACTTGGATAAAGCAGCAACTGTCCACATAGCGAAACTGATGTCGGCACAATCAAATGTAGATGTCACCTACTGTATTTCAAGTTCTGTCCTCAGTATCTCTAAGTCAAGGCAGCAGAAGAGGAAGAATTTTTATTTCCTTTCTGATTTGGTTAATGACACGTACCGTATGGGGTTGGCCTTGTGCCTGTGATCTCATTCAAGAGTCTGACCATCGTCTATAAATTACACAAGTAATTCAAAAACATACAACACGAACGCAATCTTTGCTTTGCGGACGTACATGCACGCGCGTACGCAGAGAGGCACGCACAGACACCTCCGCCCACCCATCAGTCTGTCCATTCGGCTGGCACTAACTCTAACAGGCTTCAGAGAGATTGCAGGCCTGAGCTGTGGGCGTTGGGGAGAGCAGTAATAGAAAAGCAATGACAGTAGTTTCGGCAGCAGAACCCCTGCTCACTCTCTGGTTTTATCACTGTTCTGAGGAAATATAGGTGTTGTCAAAAGCTTATATTTTGACCAATGACACATAATGGATGTGTACTGTCTGAAACGTAAACAACAATGACGGTATATTGACTGCCACGGACACAAAGAAAAACAAAGACTGAGAAAACTGAGAGAACATGTTTGAAATATGCAAAGATATTTGGATATTCAATCTAGAGTCCTATGTTAGAAAAAAGATTTTTTTTTTTAAATTTTTTTATATTTTCCAAAAAAGACTGCATTATGGGTTTTGAAAGAAAGATAGTGTTATCAATACTATCAGCTGGTAAAATACATAGTGCTACTGTTACCACAAATAACAAAAACAGAAATAATACATAGACTCACATATGTGTGGGTCTTGAACAGGTCTGAGGGGCCATTTGTGCACACCTTGTCACCCTCCAATCCAATCACCCTTTTACAAATGTTCATACTGGGGTCGAATGGGCTCTTTGCAATTATGACATCACCTCTGGAAAGAAAGAAAATAAAATGTTAGTATAATCCAGGACTTTTTTATTAAAAAAAACAAACAAACAAAAAAAAACAGTTGTGGTGAAACAAAGTAATACAACATCTCTTCTAATGTGTTTACTCTCCTTCATATAAATTGAAGTAAAAGTTTAAGTTTATCATACTTTTTGATTTTGTAACAATGACGGCTCATGCGCTCAGAGAAGACGATATCATCACTGACAATGGTGGGCTCCATGGATGGACCAGAACACTGGAGAATAGCCATGGAAAGATCCAGTTACTTAAATGTATGTAAAACAGAATATATGTCTCAAAGTGAAAAGCAAAAAGATAATACAAACCACTACGACCTCTCCAATGTATTCAAAAGCACAGTGTGCAATGCAGCCATACTTAATTGCGTAGCCCACAAATCCGAAGGTCTTTCCTAGCGTGCTGCGAAACATCTCCACCTGGAAAACATAACACAGTCAGAGGTTAAAGCATGCTGCCAATATGAAGGCATACCAAATTATATATGATATGATATATTTCTGAGAGCAAAAGGGGTTTAATTCTTAGAGGTATGGACGAGGTGGTCACAGTTGGCCTACTGCTAAGATGGCACATTCTGTGGTGTTTCATTCTCGGACGGCAAGCAGCCATTTCACAGCAGAAAACTGCCGTGAACTCTGATCCTGTGCAGGACTGACCAATCAACACCTCACACCTAGGTGACGGACAAACACAGAAGCTATGACACGTCCAGCCGAGCAGCTCGGTTCTGCTGAAGCACAGCCGGTGACACGGCGCTGCCTCCACTGCCGCAATCATTAGAGCGGTTATCAACTCCTGTCAGCACCATAGAAACAAAAAGGCACCCCCAGCACCTATCCACCCTGCAAACGATCCACGTGTCTTCTGAGCAAACACCCAACACACTCAGGTTATTGACTTTAACTCAAGCTGCAACCTGTTGAATGGCCAAAAGAAAGTAAGTCAATCTTTACACACCCTCACCTGCACGCGCGCGCGCGCGCACACACACACACACACACACACACACACACACACACAAGCAGGCAGAAACTGTGTGTTTTAAAAACAGGAAAGATACAGCTTGGCTCTGAGGTTAGTCTTTACTTCAAACATTTTTAAGCTCAGTCCGCAGCCCCACTCGTCCACCACAGGGTAAAGACATTTTTTCTCTGTCTCCTTTATTCCTTCTGTCTCTTTCACTTTCTCTCTCTCTCCATGTCTTCTCTCCCTCCTAGGGTATTATTAACTAAAGCAAGCAGAGCGGAAACCAAAGCCCCAAATCCTCAGAGCTCTGGGAATGACTTCCCAAAGATGGACAGGGATTAGACCCCCGATTTCTCCCTTTCCCCACCACCTCCACCCCGCTTTCTCCCTGGGTCCCCAACAGACCGAGTGTCAGGTGGCTCTCCCAGTCCTGCCAAAGGTGTTACCCCTAATCCCATTACCCCCCTCCAGTCTTCTCACACACAGATACAAACACACACACAATGTGCTTTCATTCATGCCAACAATATTCCACCTATTAAAGCTTGTGTCTACTCTTTCATCCCTCGAATGGTTCATCTCTTTGGTCATCTCTGATCCAAAAAGAAAAAAAAATCCCTTCTTTTGCTTCCTCATGGGCTGTTACTTCATACTTCCCACTGCTTCCCTATCACCCATGGCAACTTAGAGCTTTTTTTTTTGCAGTGTTGACTTAAATTGACTGATGAAATTCAATTTCCATCAATTTAAATCGACTGTTTGAGCAGGTAAATGGGACACGACCTGTCTTTTCTCAAGACTCAAGTAGAGTGACTATTTCCAGTTGGAGTGTGGCTTAGAGGTTATTAGAAAATAAACCCAGCCTTCCCACAGCTGCTGGAATAACACCTCTGGCCCTGTAATTCCTCTGTTGGGAAGCAGGCAGTAAAGGTTAATGTGAACCTGAGGTCTGCACTAAAAAAAAAAAAACATGTTCAGCCGTATTTGTCTTGCTTTCGGTTGTCTTCAGTACCAGGAATTGTGTCCTTGCTGTACTCTGAGCCACAATATGTTCTTTTGGCCTGCTGATCACAGATCTCTTTGCTAACACAATGAATAGCCCCTCTTACAGCTGCCTCATATCTCTCTTTCAGCCAACCACCCCCCCCCCCCACTTCTCTGCAAACTTCCCTCCATTCCAGCGTGCATTCGTCATAGGTAGGGATTAAGGGACTTTGCATAACAGGATCACACAGCCAGTGACTGATATCAAGAGAGTCCATATGCAGCCGCCTGGTTTTCTGCGACACCCTCTGTCATTGATATTGTGTGACTGAGTGTGCGTATGTTTGTCCACAGACAATAGCATGACCTCTGTGTCTCATGGAAGGAGTATATATATATATATATATATATATATATATATATATATATATATATATATGAGCTGCAGTGACTCCATCGGGGGTCAGGATGAGGTGGACATCCTCTGTATTTTATGCAACCACACCGTCTCTTGCCTCTAACACCCAGCCTATTTCATTTTTGGGGAGGTATCAGTGGTAATTGAATTCTGCATTACAGCTGTAAATTAACACAAAGTATCTCTGTTAATCCAGGATTACACGCCAAAACATGTTCTTTGGGAAACAAAGAAAGCCGCTGTAGCCCTCTCTGCAGAACCATCTGTGGTCACAGGCCTCCCGTGGTTACATTACTGTTCTGCTGTGGGAAGGATCTGAAATCAATAGTTGGTGATAGAAACGTGTTATTTAGGGTTTGACTCCATTAACTTTATAGCAAGGGTGACCAAAGGTAGATGAATTCGATAAACTACTGTAATATGGTGCTTCTTCACAATTAAAGCGGTACACTGTGATCAGAACAACACAAAAATAATTAACATCAAAACAAACCATTTTAATTTAATTTAAATTAGGATAAGATCACTGTAAACCTCATTTTAAATACACATTACTGTCAACATAAGGATATATTCAGAAAGGAATTACTACTTCTGGTCTCAAGAGACTTCAACCTGCCATTGACTGAGTGGTGTTAATTGATATACATGGCCAGTCTATTAAAACCACAAAGAGAATCAGAATCCAAACAGCACACCAGGGCCTTGCAGTGGACTCCTTACACAACTAAATTAGGAAAACATGGGCTGAGAGAGAACTGGGCAACAGGGGGGCTAAGAGGCTTACAAGCCCCTTGTCAGATATTCTTCTTCTCCCTGAGGATCCCAGATGGAAAAGAGTCTGGAGGAGCAGGCAGCAGTGGAGAGGGGACCAATCCCACCTCTGATGTCCTCCTCTGGGCAGCAGAAGGCAGGGGAGGATGGGGCATTTGTCCTGTTGCGCAGAGCTTGATTTGATCTTAATATCAGCTATAAAAAGGAGGAGGATGGGCAACCAGGGGGGTCTGTCTCCACTATCAGCACAATCAGAGATAATCCCGCTGACTTGGACAGAAGCACCTGGCTTGATGTAGAGTGACAGATGCAGAAGTCACACAACACTATGTCTAGCTTTTCAGTCTGCCTACTCTTAGAGGCTTAATTGAAGAAACTGATCTCCATATTGCTCTTTTCATTGTCGATAATAGCAACACAGCCGGGAAACAGCTGAGCAAGGTTACTATTTGGGGAGCCAAGGGCTTAAACCTCCAATCAATGGGTGCAAATAATAGCCAAGTGATATGAATACAACTGCTATGAAATGAAAGGAAGTGTGGGCAGACAGAATCCCCAGCCAATTACACAGATGGAAAAATCAGCCCGAAAGAGCAATTGTATTGACCACAGGCAAATGTGTGTCATTGGCCCAGTTCTGGAAGAATTGAAAGATCTTATCTGTTGTATCAAACTGACAAAGGAGATTTTGTGTTTAGCACTCAGCAGGTCATAACAGAGCTTGTTAAATAACAGGCTAATGAGGGAACCAGAACAGAAGCTGCTTTTTGAAATAATGTGAAGCAACATATTGATGAATGTTCTCAGTCATGCAGGTCGCAGGGAGTTGGATAATGTGATTTCCTTTTATTCCAAATGATTGTTTTGTATTAATCACTGTCTGTTTTTCTGTCAAGCTAAATATGGTGTGTTGTATTTCATGGTACATCTGCAAAGGTTCCCAGTCAATCAAAATATATCTGTTGAAAATGTGGAAGCTTGAATGCATGGAAAAAGTCCAATTTTAAGACAAAATTAGCTCTGTGTACAAAATCAAGCCCATACTTATTGTCCTTGTGAACTCAGAATATTACTTCACTTTCAACACGAACAAAATAAATATGGTTCACGTTGATGACAATCTCACATCCGGACGCAGAAATTCTCCTGCTTCTTGCAACTACTGGCTAGTTGCAGAAACATAAAGAAGAAACCAAAACACCCTGAGCAGGAAAGGTCTGACATGTTATGACTACTGCTATTATACAGCTCAATCAGATACAGGGAGCGATAACACTGTCAACAAAAAGGCTGCAGGAAAGCACACGTGCACCCATGACATGTTGAAGAGAGGAGGGAAATTATGAGATATTTTTTGAACAATTAAGACTGTGAGGTTTACACAGCTGAATTGTGCTACAGGACTGGAGGGACAAATGCCCTCATACATCCTGCAAGACGTTGCCATGCTGAAGCAGACCCTCCTTGTGCAATGTAGGTTAGTCAGCCCATCTTTATTTTTCCTCCTCTATGCTTTCTACAATGCTCAGTGTTGTCAGTACTGATATATTCCCTTGGTCTCCTGTCAGCATATATAAATCTCAACTGTGCTGTCAAAACATCAGGGCTGCTTCTGCTGCGAGCAGTTGTAAAGTGAGCAGTTGGGCTATTGCTTCCTCTCGAGCCTTACAGTATCCCATGATCTTGAGCTGCCTCTGGCCTTTTTCTTCCACACAAAGCTTTTTTTAATCGCTCTCCTCAGAATTACACTGATCGCTTATTAGTCAGCCATTATGCAGAACCTTACATCTGCAACAGTGCTTAAGGTGCTTCCATTGTTGGCAGATCCTGCTCACACTACTACCTTTTTGACCAACCAGAGAAAGTTGAATTGTTAACGATTGAAACATTCCAAGTGAGCAATTAAGTTTTATTACGTATTACAATGAATCCTGAAAAATCTGTATTACAGTGAAATGGTTGATGTGCAGGTACTCAAGGGTTAAATGATCTGTTTAGAATATTAAGGGAATTAGCGGATTGTGAGAGCACACTAACTTAAAGGAGAAACAACGTTTGAAAAGGTCGAACATTTTAATTTTGTAAATCATATGGTGCAGATAATACATTCACTGAACGTGCATTTACTTATAAAATAATACAAATGCTTCAATAATGAACCAATGCAACCGCGATTATTGCCAATAAACCAGAATAGGATATTGTTAAATTTATTTCGATTTTTCGGAGAGATGGTGAGTGAATTCACAAGGGCATTCATTTTAGGTGATTTATGAGAATTCGGTAACGTTGCGTTGTAAACAATATCAAAGTTAAAAACAGACGAATGGATTTTTAAACAGGAAACAAAGATTTAAAAAGGTGACTTTTAAAAACAAACAGTTTTACTCACGTAAAGACGAAGCGATTCATACGCTCCGATCAAAATAATACACTTCCCTTTTGAGAGCGTTCACGCGCAACCTTCCACTATTCGCTTCTCTCATTGGTCTCAAGCTAGCAAACCTATCTCTGATTGGACAATATCATCCAAAACAGTTACAAGAGTTAGAAGCAGTATGGCAGCGCCCATGGCCGGTGCGGATAAACCCTCTGCTGAACATCCATCTATCAATGCTACCAGTTTTCAGAAGAAAACAAGGAGCAAATTAATCTCGATACCAGGCTGCAGACCGTCGGTTCAAAATGGACAGCTCCTTGTGTCGACAGGCGTCACGTCACTTGACTATCTGCTCGGTTAGTTGATGTTTAAAAGAGACGCTATCAGTGTTTGCAAGCTAACAGTATGCAGTTTGTTATATGTTTAGAGGTTGGTGACATAATTTTGTGATGTCTCTAATTTAACTGATACATGGTCTGTGCGTGAAATATACAAAATAAAATCATCTCCTATTTAACCGGGACAAATTTAAATGTACTTAGTTATGTTCATCATCATGTGCTATGTTTTGTTTTGTTTTTGTTTTTTTTTGTTTTTTTTAAGAAAAATAAGCACTTACAACCTTTTAAATCTATTCTCTTAAACTACTTGTGAGCCCAAACTTAAAAGAAAAAAAAAATCTCAATATCGTGTCTCAGAAGTTAGGGATAGTCCTTGTTCTTTTGTAAATGTCCATTTGATACTGGGAGCTCTGATAAAAGGATCATAATGCATAATGCTTTCAGAGTGGAAATGGAACGTACGTTTAAATTTCCCTACTGATCTAATGATGGCCTAATTTTAAATTATATATCTACCAGTTTACTGCACAACCATTTAATTCGCACAGTTTTATTTATTTCTTTAGTACTTCGTGTTTATTTTATCTGCTGCTTTACTGTACCCACGTTGACCAATTTAAAGATGGATGCCGCAACCTCCACTTCCTCTCAGTGTGGGCACCTACAGGCTGCTGGGGTTAGTCATTCGGCAAGGCTAATAAAAATCATTCAAATTCCAATTTGTGAATTCCACCAAAGGAGATTGATGTCTCAAGGGTTCTACTCGTGACTGCTGCAAATATGACTGTATGAGAGCAGTATGTTTTGGGGGAGCTGTATGAGCCACCAGGGGGCAAGCAAGACAATTTCAATGAACTCTCACTCATATATTTTAGTTTTTTCTTCTTTAGCAAAAATGGTAAAAATGAATTAGTAATGAATGAATACATTCTTAACATTTGGGGTTTTATGATAATGTCAGTAGGAAAATGGAAATAATTGAAAAAACACGTTTGTTGAATTCCTTGTAGGTCAGCTGCAGTGCTCATTGTCACAATGACACAGCTTACAGAACCTCTTAAGCACAAGGCAGTCATTATTATTTGTAACACCTGTGATTTTCCCACCGTGAGAAATGAAACTGCCTGCTGTGAAAAAAGCCTCTGCTGTATCTGATAGATACACACCTGCGGAGACTAGAAAGGAGAGAAATGTCTTACTGAATACTGTTTCATCTTTCCAAACAGGTGGAGGGTTGGCAGTTGGAACTGTCCTTCTCATAGGTGAGACTCAGCACCAACATCTCAACAGTTATGGCATTGTCCTACCCCATAAATAAATTCAAAGATGCACTTGTTCATTCCTTAGAGACAATAAAACTTCTCAGTTCAGTAGAATTCCAGCTGCCTCACTGTGTGTGTTTACAGCTACCATCTTTGCTCATCCACAGATGTGTTACAGATGTTTTTCGTTATATATTCAAGGCAAGTGTGTTTTTTGGAACATAAATGCCTCCCGCTGTATTATTATTGTTATTATCATCCATCATAGACTGCCTGGTAGATAGTGAGGTTAAGGTAGTCTTGTTTCCACTTGAAGCTGTAATTTGTGTGTAGCAAAGGCCTACACCAACTGATGATATTGCTTTGCCCTTTAATTCACCCCCCCAATCGATGCAGGAGTCAGTGATTATACACTAATGCGTTCTTCCCTTCCATTTTGTGAATCAGTGTACGGTTGGTTTCATCTGGTAATGAGAGATGCAGTAAAGGTGAAATGCGTGTGTGAGCGTTCTTGTGTTTGTGTCTGGAAGAGCCGTGTTGATATGTGTGTGTGTGTGTGTGTGTACACGTCCACTGTGCTGTTGTGTGACTGGATGGGATGGGGGTAGTTTGGGGTGTGTGTTTGTTTGTGTTTGTCATTTCCTACAGTCTGCCCTCTTTACTTGTGATGGACTGTTTGTGAGACACAGACATAAAATTATCAGACCGGTTGTCGTCTGCCTTTGAAGTGTCTTGAGCTGTCCATCCTGGTTTGTCAACCACAGGGGATCAGCCCAGTATGGCTGCTGTCTGAAGATCTCTCATCTTTCATGTTTTGTAAGAAGAGCAGCAAACCTAATGGGTGCTCACTATACTGCCCATGTATGGTGTAATTCCATAACTTTTAGTCTTTTTACCCTCAATGCGCCCATCATCTTCATCATTTTTTTACCTTTAATATCTCCTCATTATTTCAAGAAAGTGTCTTGATTGTAGATACTGATTTAACAACTGTATGCAACGGAATGCAGTAAGCATGTATTTGTAGCAAGTACAAACTGACAGTTATAAATAGAATAATTGATCAAATTTTGTTTGGTAATTTATTTACTATAGCACAAGCCAAAAATCATTTCTTTCGGCAGCAAAGTAATAGGTGAAACACAACTACACTGAAGAGACAAACACATCATTGAATTTATTACACAATAACTGTAGTTATTTAAGTACATTGCACAATTTAGTAAAAGTTAAGTGTTATAGTGATAAATCACCTGTCCAAAGTTGACAGCTATATTTGTTTTAAACCTGCATTTTTTTATTTCATGAAATCGCACTGTCATAATTCTATTTAAAATGTAAACCCCCTTTACAACTGAGTTATTTTTTAAGTTTTTATGAAATACTTGTGTGGATTCTTAGGTATTTTTTCTTAGCTGGCAAGCAGATTTAAATACAGCTCTGATGAAATAATGCATCTTCATGAACGATTCATAAGGGGGACACTGACCTAGATAGCTGGCTCCTCCCCTGCAGCTCTGACAAATATGATTCAGTACTGTTGCGGTCTCACTCCTCCGGCCGGAGTCAAATGAAGCAGAGGCGTTTCCTCTCTTTACAAAACCTTGGAGAGTCTAAGCAAAAAGGAA
>BJFM01000040.1:49769-61792 GCA_016586285.1 Arothron firmamentum
ATATATATATGTCTGTCTGTTCTTAAATCTCTTCTTAAAACACATCTCTTTTCCATGGCCTTCGACACTTCATGAAGAGGTTGTCTGTCTGTCATGTTTTATGTCTTTTATACTATTTATCTTGTTTCGTTTTGTGTTTTTGTGGTTGGTTTTAGTCTTGTTTTTATGCCTAAACTCGAGCCTTATTTAATTGTCTTTTATCTACTGTGTACAGCACTTTGGTCAACGGTGTTGTTTTTAAGGTGCTTACCAAATAAAATTGGATTGGATTGGAGATATATATATATCTATAGATAGATATATAGATATATAGTTTCACACACAGTATATCACCTCTACTGCCTCCCCCCTACCCTGTGCAAGTGCAGTCACTCATTCGCCAGATTAACTGCTGACATCATTAACACAGTTTGGCCGCCTGACATACTGTTGGCACAGTCTAGAAATGCAGGCCACAACACAGTGGCATGGTTCTGGCACAATACCCAGTATGAGTGACAGTTTTGCTTTTTGGTGCTGATCTGATATAATGAAAATGGTAACATATTGTCTATTTTTCATTTAAGATGTATCACTACATAACAGAACAAGGATTAATCTCCTAGAGGATTTAAGAGCACTGGTCCCAAGATAACTATAGCCTATATGGCTAGCCTCTGCTCATTGGCTATACTCTCCTGGCATTGTTTCCTTTTTCTATAAGCTTTAAGAGTTGGACTCAAGGCACACTAACAGTCTTGATACCAGTTACCCTTCCGGTTTTCAAAATAGGATTTTCAACCAGTGACTATCATAATCCCCCCTTTGGAAAAAGTATAAATGTAGTATTGATGTTGACCATTGTGGAGGCTAAATGCAGACTTGAGTGTGAAATTTGGAAATATGTGAACCAGCTGTAAAAATCTCCCTGAAACAATGGGGTTTATTTTCCTTAGATGCACGAGATTCTTTGCAACATCCAACCAAAGCTTAGGTCATTCTTTTGGAAGAGGAAGTGGAGGGGGCGAAGGAGACGAGGTAATGAGGGGGAGGCACAAAGGAGTGGAGAGGTTGAGAGGAAAAAAGAAAAAAGTGAGCATATTTTAGGCCAGAGCTTTGTTAAGCACTCTTGGCTCACACCTCACTAATCAGAAGCCATCCTGAAGAAACCCCAAATAAAAGGCATTTGTACCAAAGGTTAAAAACCTCTCACAGTTTGGACAAGCTCCTCCATTTTCTCCATTTCAGTGATATATATGTCCCTGTACTTCTTGTCCACTTTTTCTGTCTTCATGAAAGTGCCTTACTGTTGATCTCCTTTGGTAGGGTGAGTGGGATTCAAGGGAAGGCACTCCACCCTTACCCAGGCCCCCTTGGCTGCAGAGCATCACTGTTGTGCCAAGAATGTGCTGGGGTTTCTGGGTGGCAGCCATATTGGAAGCCTGTCTGACAGGTCCATTGTGCATGTGTCAGATGTCCTCTGTGATTGGGCAGTTGTGTCCAGTCACGTTTGGGCTCCGCGTTCTGATCGTCTGTGCTGGTGATCAGACTCTCCGGTCGCTCTCCCAGCATTAGGAAATACTGTCCAAAAGAACAGTACCTTTCCAAAATGACCCCAAAACCGCAATCTGTTCATCTTTCTATGTACTGAGAGATTTATCAATTAAATCACAATATGAGTCCTGTGTTATGTGGTTCTGTTGACACAGGTCATAGTGTGACTGTGAATTTTATACTCTTATATATTCTTATTTATACTCTAATCACTGATTTGTTTTTTTCCCTCCACAGTCAAATTCACGTAACATCCTACGCATTGGGCTTCACTCTCTTGGCTCAGCTCTCTGGGGTGATGACCTGTGTTGCTATGACAGTCCAAAAAATGGCCATTCTTTGACTACATTTCTCTATGGGCTGCGTGCTTTGCTGAGATCATCATTGTCCGTTGCAGTAGTAACTGTGCCATCACACCTCATGCAGGTAAGATGCATCACACCACTGGAATTCAGTAAAACCTGGTGATGTAATCTACTCCTGCAAAATTTACTTTTTGTGCTATACTCTCCTAATTTTAAATTGTTTATTATTGTCTTAGTTGCCAGAAAAATTAGCTGCTTTTCTGTCGTCCTCGGATTTTCTTCCTTGTTTCTGTTATGTTCGAAATATTACTTTACATTTGCGTCACAAGCATAAAGACATTAAAATTGAACAATAATTCAGATGATTTTTTGTGCATGAGTTGTTACTTTACCCTTGTACTTGTGCTTTGTTGTTTTCATTAATGGGGTGCAGACAAAGTTTGAAGCCTTTTGTGGTGGGGCCTCTTCTTGACCATGTGTTCTGGTGTCACCCTGATATGAGTCAGACTCATGAGGCAGGCCCTCCCCTCCACGCATCAGTCCCTCCCAACAAACACAATTGAGTGCACAATTTATTCAAAAGCCTTTATGTCTGTGTTTGTTTGTTTGGTTACTTAATTACTTGGACTGTGTACATTTTGTTCTCTTACAAATATCCCTCCTTGGAGTCCATCTCTGGCTATGTTGTGGTTTGTGTGTACGTGTGTGAATAGATGTGTGCATTTGTGGGAGGGGGTGCAAGTCTGCATGCATGAGTCTGTGTACAGTCTGGCCTCTCAGTGTGAAGGTGGAGTCATCTGCTGAGGCATATGGCAGACCACAGCCCTCCCTCAGACACTTGACCATAGAATTACACTTGTAAGAAATACAATCTGAGATGTAGTAATTTAAAAAGAAATAAACATACCTCCACTTTAAACAGTTTTAATCATCTACTTGTCCCCAGAGTTGGATGCTAAATTTGGGTTATTTGGGTTCCTTATCCAGAAATTTAACTTAATGGTTAACTTTTAGAACAGCTGTGTTGTCACAATATGACCTGGCTTCAAGCCTGTGTGCTTATTGCACAGAGGCCTTGGCTTAGTCTAAAAAGGTAGAGTGGCTAACTAGCAGATGTCAGCTGTGGTGGGAGAAGTCCCCCTGTTCTTCTCTGGCCCGGCCTCCAAACCTTTAATCTGTCCCCTCCCTCTTCTCCACCCTGGGGAGTGAAGTGAATGACCAGGAGAAGCCAAGGAGAGGGGGAAATTTTGGACTGTATCAGGTGTTGGATGATGAAGCCAACACATGGTAATGAGCAGCACAAGGAAATTACCTCATAAGTTTACTCACATAGTGTTGTTGTAGAAAAAAGGTCATGAGTGTTTCCATGGTGCATTTTTTTAAATTGAAACAGTAGCAGTGCTTTTCTTGTACTTTGGATGGATAATCAGTTTAGCTTACAAGATGTGGTATTTGCCTCTCCAGACTATTAGCCATTGACTTGCTAGCCAAAACCAAGCTGGACAAGTATCTATCCATTATTGAGCAGCTTGGGAACCTGGGCGACTCACTGAAAGCCTCCCTACAGCAGCACAGGGCCACAGTCTATCTGAAACTTTAATTAGGCTTGTGTGGTCTTCCTCTATCACATTTTCATCTGCATCCATGTCCACTCTGACGAGTATTCATACACAAACACGTCATGGACAATTGTTCCAAAAATACACTTTTACACTTACACCTTGTATGTACACCCACCCTGTATGTATGTGCAGGAGCTACCCTGAAAAATAATGTCCCGACATCAACAGCCCTTCATAGAGGGTTGATTAGAAGAGGACTGGTTTATCGTTGTATCACGGCAGCATAATAGCTGTTTGTCTTTGATTCAAAGAAATTAAGTGAGAAATTGTTATCTGTAGCTTTTTAAACATAATTCTCCCACACAAAAGGCTTGCTAACATTTAAAAAAAAAAACTAAATCAATGTAACCTCAACTATATAATATTTTAAAGAGGATAGTTTACATTTGTTTTCCGTGTTGTTTGTGTCTGACAAAGCATCAGAGCTTGACAGATATTAAATACTGAACTGTGTACATTTTCATACCCCAACTTATAAGTAATAGAATTTTTCTTTTTGTTAGAGGAAAAATTATTGTATAGGAAACTGTAGTTTCCTTCTCCGTGTATTTTTTTCTGTCGGTACTATCTTTTTCTGAATCATGGTGCTGCATATTTTAATGGATTCTTTTAAATGTGACACTTTATTTTAAGTAATTCCTTTTTTCTTTCCTGCATTCCAGCTTTTCCAAGGTTGGTTTTTGAGTTGATTTTACCAATAAATATTTTAGGCACAACAAAGTTATTGTTTCAATAGTTCTCTTTCATAAAGACAGCTGATATTTTGCATGAAAATATGTCCTAATAAATAAGTGTAGAAACAAATTAATAAATTGTAATAAAAACATTTAATTTGTAAATGAGTTGATTTGTTTTGCTTCACTATTTCATTTTGAAGTTGATTTTAAATTAGAAACTATAGAATGACATCAATCTGCATTTAGATTGATTTTCTATAATCACTCGTTCAGTGTGTAATTTTCTCTGTAACACAGGCAAAAGAAAAACTGCTAAGTGAAGGATGGCTGGTGATTTATTTAGACTGGCATCCTGACAGCAGCACAAGTAAAAGCAGACAGCATACAGAAAAACAAATAAACAAGAACTCATTAAAGGTCATCAATAACTGGTCGGAATAAAAAATGCTTAATTTCTGTGTAACCTAGGCCTGAGGTTTACAGTGTTTGGGGATTTACCCTAATGGAATGTGAGAAAACTGAGCTAGCAGAGACTACCACTGCTGGTGAAATGACTCATTTTTTGAGTCTGTCATTAATTTTAAATAAGATTTTCAAAATATGTAAAATCGAGTCTCCGATCACCTCCTTGAAGTCAATGCTGTCTGGAGTAGTTACCATCCTGGAACTTTAGTACTTTTCCTGCATTCTTCATCCTTTTAAACTTTTTATCTTTGTATCTAAAGAAGCATCGTATATGTGTTATGGTCTGTATGGAGTATCAGAGATAGACCTTTGTCTTACTCTCTAATATACTGTAGGTGGACAATACTTTAACATCAGGATTGTGAATTATTTGTTGCATCCAAATAGTTAAACCTATTTAAATTGCTACATTAAAGTGACCTTAGATAGCCCCTAAGTGCTGCGGTCGCGACTGGTGGAATATGCATACTTTTAAAGTAGGACAAAAATGAAAAGGAAAAAGAAAGAGTGGGGAAAAGACATGAAGGCATGAAAACTGCATTAGGCGGTGGCAGCCAACACAGAGAGAAGGACCTGAATGATTCAAGAGGCAAAGAAATTAATAATGCAGGACTCCCTCTTTCTCTGTATCCCAATGTCCCTCACTTTCTCCTCCATTCCCCTTTGCATCTACTCTTTTGTATATTTCTCCTATGCTCCTCCTGTTTACTGTTTGCCTCTCGTTTGTCCTTTTTTGTGCGAGGTCTCTGGCCTAGCCAGTAGGGGGAGCGCTAACCAACAAGCTTCTGCTTCGTTTTCCCCCCACTTCTTCTCTTTTTGTCCTCTTCTCTGAGGTTTCAGTGTGGACCAACTGTAAACTGTAATTGTTGTTTAATAAATGAAACAATTTCATTCCTATGGGCTCTTGTCATGTAATTTCACAGTGTGGATATATACAGTATGTGACATCACCTGTAACCCCCATCAGTGCTCTTTGTACCTCCTCAGCCTCACCTAGGCCACAGACATCACTGACCTGGCTACAGGAAATGACCTAATTTAATTGCAACACTGATGGCCCGTCAGGAGGCTTTTAATTACCTGCTCATGTCTCTCTCTCTCTCTCTCTCTCTCTCTCTCTCTCTCTCTCTCTCCCTCTCCCACCCTCCTTTCTCTCACACACTCCTTCACTGTCTTTGCTGTACAGGACAGAACTTTAATGGGCAGAATAACCCGGCTATGTGACAGTGCCATCATCCTGGAATCATTCAAAGGCTCTGAGAGAGAGACCAACCCACTTTATAAAGATTACCATGGTAAGAACACACACATTCACCAATCTTTCTGTCTCTTTCCCAACAAAGTACACACACAGACGCACATACACACAGGCAGTGCATTAAGGCTGGGGCTGGGCTGTGGATGGAGGCAGGGCAGCCCCCTTGCAGGCCAGGCTGTCAGTGCATGTTAGTGTGCTGCTGCTCAATCAGACGTGCTCCTCAGTAGACAAGCCAGGGGGGATTCAGCTGCCACGCTGTACCCCCTCTCCCTCATACCCTCGCCCCCTCCATCACTGCCTCAGCCCTCCCCCCAGCGGAGCCTCTCTCGCCTTGCCCCCTCTCCATTCCTAGTCCCATCCCATACCCCTGAGGCTCTGGAGCAGAGCAGATCAACACTGGGGAATCGATATTCTCACCATCATTCTCTCTCCCTCTCTGACTCTATCTCTCTGTCCCTCGCTCAATGTCTCCCTGGTCAGCATGCTCTGCTAATAAATGGAGTATCAGTAGGGCAGAAACTGTTAGTGGGATACTGTGGTAGGAAATGGTCAGAAAGATGGATAATAAAGTTGGGTGTGCACAAAAGTTCATCCTTGCTCTCCCACCACATCATTGCTTTTCGTATATGGGTTCATCTTTTCCCATTTCTCCTGTCTGCTTGCCTCTCTCCCATCACTCATTCACACACCTCACGCTTAAAGGTCAATTTAAGCGAGTGGTGTATTTTTAGCAATGCCTCTTGAACTCTCCCACTCACTCTTGCGCTTTTTTACTCATTTGTCCCTCTTTCCACCCCTCCCCTGAATACACAGATGTGACAGATGAGGAGAAGTAGAGGGAACACATTCAATAGTAGACTTTGGTTTTACCCAACTGTGTTTTTTTTTTGTTTTTTTTAATTTAGGGCCTGTGTAGTGATCCATTTCTCTGTGTATCAGCATCTGGAATATAAAACTGATGTAATTGTTTTTTAAGAAACGATCTCATATTATGAATCGACTATTCATTTAGTTTGAACCTCAGGTTTAAGTGTTTTTACTGTCAGTCTAACCAGCCAATGAAATACTTCTCGGCATTATGAAATTAATTTACGCACGTGGGTGTTTTGATGTGTGTTCATGAGTGCACCCGCATCTGGTACAAGTGTGAGAGCGGGCACGGATGCGCATGCATGTGTGTTTGCGGCAGTAGTTCAGGGCTGCTCAAAGCATGCTGGGAAGCCTGTCACTGCAAATCAGGCAAAAGGAAATCACCCAAGTGCACAGAGGAGCAAACCCACCATCCCCCACTTTGTCTGTCTTCCTTCCTCCATTACTCTTTATCTCTTATTTTCTCGCACACACTCATTTATGAAAACCCACTTCCATAATAGTTCCTACATTTTTATAAATTAAAAAGAAAAATCTGTTCATTTTTAATTTTTCTTATTATTATTATAATCTGCACCACCGAGTTGCCCGTTTTCTTAAATTGGGGTTTGAAAAGTATAAATTGAGTGAAATGTGCTGGTAGATTTGTAAAGACTGATTAAAACAAAAATCATGCAGGCAAGTCCTTAAAAGCTATTTTTCTCATGTTGTCATTTTTTTTTTTAATGAAACACAAATAAAAGTGCACTGAAATGTAATGTATGGACCCTCATCTAAAAAAGAAAATTGCCCATTATCAGTTACAAATTACTATGTGTATTTAATAGAATGGTTGAGTACTCTGGGTGGGTTTCGTTCTACTGATCAATTCATAAACACTGGGTGATTGCAAATTTCCCAGTTTTAATTAACTAAACTATATTAAAAAAATGGTTTAGAACTTTAATATAAAAGCACATAGAATTTAAATACCTTGTTTTTGCTTTTATTCAACATTGGTTGTCACTGTCCTTCATAGGCCTGTTGCATGTTCGCCAAGTACCACATCTGAACTGTTTGGCAAGTAACCTGCCTGACCACAAGGACCTGGCATTCAAGCTCAAGAGGAAGCAGTTCACCATAGAGGTACATTTTTACAGCTTGTCAATGCAGCCATTAACCTAAAAGAAGGAGGTTGATTCATTTCTTCATGAAAAAAGTCAAAGATTTGTTGCTAATAATAATCTTCAGCAGACTGAAACAATATTTCTTTACTTTTGTCTATTATTGAGTGTGAAAATCAAAGGTGCAACTATTGATTATACGCTGTTGCTGTCACACTTACTTTGGTGTGATGTCGAGAAGCAGCAGAGTGTGAAGAACATCTCACTCTGTTACTCTTTGTCAAAATGCATTTATAATCAATGATTTCATTTTAACATTTTAACTATTTAACAATTTAAACATTATAATGCCAAATAAGTAAATCACTAATAGTATATACTATAGTAATAAGTTGTACGAACTTTTATGGGAACCGGAAATACATACGCATAAGGTGGTTCTACTTGTCTCTATTCAAGAAACAAACCTTATAGAATGTCTTTACAATACATACACACAGTAATCAGAATATACATACTAAATTATAACAGACAAAAAATGCTCACCAAAACATTCCTGACTTGGAGTAAAAGGATTCTGACTTCTGTCTTAAAATCGCTTGATTAGAGACCCTGATATTAGTGTGTGTCCTGCCTTTCTTCTGACTGCTGGGATAGATTCCAGCACCCCTGTGACACAGTTAATGAACAGGTGGTAGTTAACAGAATACTCTATATGTTGTTTTTACTAGGCCTGTGTTATGTATGACTTGCTGGAGAGGTGACATTTTACTAAAAGGAGTGATGTCTGAGTGGAGCTGACCTGAATGGTCAGTAGCCATGAATTTTTATGTGCTTTAGTGTGAACAGAGTATAAACAAGAGCTGGTCTTCTGTTAGTAGTTAACTTTATTAACTGTGCAATATATAATATTCTTTATCACCAATATAAAATGAGCAATCAGCATGTAAAATGAATTTATTTATTGATGTGAGAATATTTCTCGATGATAGCCCAGGCGTGATTATAAAAAAACACAATTGGATGTTCCTTGTGGTCTATACCTGAAGTGTCTGAAAGAACTTTAATTAGATGTCTGATAACCTTTTGTTGTCTAAAAAATCTATTATATACTGTATATATTTTAAAAAACTATATAAAAACTGCATTTCTTTTTGTTTCACATTATAGGTTCTAATATTTGGTTATTTTAGTAGCATTAAACAGCAGCAGGTAATATACTCAGGCATATACAGTATGTGGCAAGATTTCTCATTCTCTCTCCCTTCCTGTCAAAAGCACATCCATTTTGCATGTGTCACATTATCAGTCTCACTCAGAGTAATCAATCTGTCACTGAACTACCACTCTAGAGACAAATTAAGGGGCCCTCCTCTGAGCTCCTGCTCATGATTGGCCCTCATTACATTATCATTACCTTATCACACCCTCTAGTCCTTGGTACTGAGTGAGTCTTATTGTTTCAAGCAGGAGGTGAAGGGGAGGTAGCTACCCCGTCTCATTTACTGCCGGCCTTTACCATCCTTCTAACCAAGTCTGCTGTCTGCATCGTCCCCTCTTTTCACTGACCTACTGAATAGGCCACGTATAGATCCATTTGTAAGGTCTGTAAAAGTCAATGTGGTAACCTTAGTGGTCTTTTAATTATACTTCTCTAATATGAAGGACAATGGGTGTGGTCAGGGGCAAGCCTATAGCTGGTAAACTGTCATATACTCTCCCTGAGTCAAAATTGTAACACCAAACATTGTCAATCTCTGGCTTTGTCTTGGTTGTAAGACTTGACATTTTTCAATAGCTCATAAAGTGTTCCTTTTTTAATTGCATTGTTTATGCTTATTTATGAGAACAAATGCCAATCACAGACTATAACCATTACACAATACATGTTTGTCAGGGAACATTTTAGAGAATCTTGTATCATTTTACCAGTTGTGCATCAGATGATCCAAATCATGGATTAATCATTGTTATGCACACTGCTGTTTTGGTTTCGTGTTCTCTGGCACTGACACAAGCTGTCATTCTTGGGCATGATAGGGGGAAGTGTCACAAAATGAATGCATGTTGGCTCTATGTCATTAACTGCTGACGTCCCAGTTTACACTTATATCCATGAACGGGAATGCACGCAAGACTACTGTGTTGCGCTTGCTTAACTCACTGTATACTATGTTTGACCTGCAAGTCAGCTGCCTCGGTGGGCCTGTGATTGACACAAGAGATAGCGATTGGATTCTAAACCCAGCGCCTGAAGTGTGACAGCTCACACCATCCCTGCTAATCACCTCATTTACTCAAGCTACAGGACTCCTCTGCCTGGGGCCACATAATACAACATTCTCATACTGAGAATTTGTTCAGCAGTTCTCACAGTTTCTCTGTTTCCACATGTACGGGGTGGCAGCAGTGTAGTACACTTTTCATGCTGGCACATGTTTTTTAAGATTTTTTAAAAAAAACAAAAACATTTTTCTCTATTTTACAAAAGTGAATCCTTGCCTTTTTTGATTGAACATTTATGCACATGTGGTGATAATCATTGCAGGTGACTGACAGTAGTGGATCCTCCCAGGTTGCATCAGCCTTTCTGTGGCATTATGTAACAAATCTCTTAATTGTTGTATGACTCTTGATTCCACCATCGTGCAGGCAGGGCAGGAATGCAAAAAATGTATTAGTTAGTCCAAGATCTATGTTTTACCTCTCAAACAGTTAAAGTTTCACAAGAGTTCAAGCGTCGGTTATTCGGTTATCGGTAGTTGACAGGTTTTAGAGATGAGGCCCAAAGCCAGAATTAACCCATGGCCCTGTCTGAGCAGGTAAGGGAGTGTTTGGTGCAGTCAAGATTAACACATACTCATAGATTCAATGCAGAAATTCCTTTTCCCACTGTTGGCGATATTGACTTCAAGCATAATTGAAGAACGCACGCACATGCATGTGTGACATGCAGTTTGTGAAAATTTTGTCACTCACTCAGGTTAGACTGACACAGGTCTCTGTCAGTTTCACAACCTAAGGATGAATCTCCTAAGAATGCAGATGCTATGTAATTGCATTGTCCTTACCTTTGTTTGACCTTTTAAACTGACAGGCAGTGCGCCTATGGGGTTAAGGGGGGTGCCAGCGGCAGGTCAAAGGTACAAATACAGTATAAGATAGAGATTTGTGTCAAATTAGTCTTCCCTTAGAAAGGATATTTAGAAACGTCTGCTGCACTGATTAGCCTTCTCACTGACATATGTACACACATTCTTTTAATTTAATTCTATTTATGATGGTTTGTCAGTAGTTTTCAAAAACGTGGGGGTCAATCTATTCATAGCCTTCTTTAATTGGCTCAGGGATGGATGATCTAAAAATGTACATCACCAAAGAACAATATATACCTCATTAGAATTCATTTCTGGAGTGTTACAATACCACAAAAATAAAACCTATAATGAACAGGAAAACAATGATATGCACCAAGTCTCTCTATTAGAAACATCTTGTTCATTTACAGTAGTGCCCCTAATGATAAACTGCATGAAAAAAACTGGAAGGACCGTTTGAATTATCTCTCACATATTCACAAAAACACTGGATAAACTAAGATTTTCTTCTGGTATATAATAGAAATCTGACTTAATGCTGAGTCAAGCTGTAGTCAGGCTGTAATCAAACTGATGTTATGCCTGCTTCGACTCTCTCTGCAGTGGATTTTACCCTTCATGTGACCATATCTACAATCAGGCCACCGTCTCAAGTTGCTCAGTGACCTTCCATTACACATGATGTTAACGTGGCTTATTCAGCTGAGTTTATCTGTGGATGTGTAGTGCAGGCAATGCAAAGTGGAATGAAGACAGTCGTGCCTGTACAGTCGAAGAATTGAGGTGAAGAAGAAGCCAAACTGAAAGAGTCTAAGGGAGGTGTATAGACTAGGTTAATGTTTCTTGGCATGTCCTCAAAACGTCTTTAAAACAGCGCCTGCGCCTGCCCCATGTTGAAGCCTCTGTGGGTGCCGAGGGAAGGGTGTTAATGGACCTATGTGAGGAACAGAGCAGAGGCTCGGGGGGGTGGGGGGCATAAGCAGAGACGAGCAGTTAAGTGATTCTCAGGTCAGGTCTAATTAAAATGAGGGCTTTTCCTCAGAGGCACCAAACCGTCTTATTGAGAGAGAAATAAAAAAAGGGGGGGGGGGG
>BJFM01000040.1:61907-81616 GCA_016586285.1 Arothron firmamentum
AAGGGGGGGGGGGTGGAGGGAAAGAATTGCGGAATGAAAAATGAGTTGGACAGAGACCCAGGCCTCAGGGCTTGTTTGCATATTTGTTTATAGTTTGTTTATATTCTATGCCTGGTTGTATAACCTCCTTCTAAAATAGTGTTTTTATATTGCAGATCATTCAGTTTTGAAAAGAACTCTCTTGAAGGACCGAACTAGGTCATTTCATATTTACTTTCTTCAGTGGCTCCTAATGACTTTTCGCAGTCAGAGCCTTATTGGAAGGTTTAAACATGCTAATATGAGTAGAAACTAATCTTAAAAAAAACAAATAAAATTTCGTGGTCTTTATTCATTTGGCCGTAACTCATGTGGTGTACCTGTCTTGGGAATAACAATCAGATGGGAACGGACTTTCAGAATAATATTCTAATTGAATAATTTATACTTCCTCCCTTGGTGCACACCGGGTCTGTCGCATTTTGGAATGAGGTGTGCTTATGGCTTCTGCATGTATGAGAAAGAAAGAGGTAGAGAGCCTGGTACAGGCCAGTCAGTGGCACGCGATCAGACCCCTCAGCCGAACAATATTCACAACATACATCAGATTTGCATCTATTATTTAAGAGGGGTTTTATCTATTCTGCAAATGTGCATGTGTGTTTGAAAAGGGCCAGCTTGTAAGTTCTCAGTATTGAGATTTTGTGGTAAGGTGTACACTGGGAGGGTTGTTTTATTTTAATTTATGTTCAAGATCTTGAATTTTGTCAGGGTCAGAGTTCATTGAGGACACTAGCAAAATGTCCCCAATAAGAATTTCATATAAGTGTTCAGAACAGTTGTGCAGACAGGTCAGAGCTCTGTCAGAGATGATCTGGGACTTTGCCAAATGCACTGCTCTCTATGATGGGTCAACCTTAGCGCTGAAAAAAATCTTGCATTCAGACAGTGTTCAAGGAAAACAAAACTGGGCATGTCCTCCCCTCCTGCCAGGCTGAGTAAAATTGTGGTCTGCCTGAACTCGCCCTGGAAGTGAAACTGTTTGATCGGTGATCAGTGAACCTTTAACATAGTCCATGCACCATTCAGCCCCCATCAGACTAGTCTGGCCACATTGGACTCAGACCTGATTAAAGTAGTTCTCGTCTTCAGCTCCCATTAGAGAGAAGGGAAAGTAGAAGAGAGAGGCTGTAGCTTACATGCCACCCTACATCTATAAGGTCTTGAGATACTATGGGCTATGTATTAGTGATTTCCGAAAAGGCTCATCATCAGCATAATGGTAGTGACTGGGAGATCATAGGCCCACTGGTGCCTGAAAAATAGGTCCTCGCTGTATCATTTCAGTTGGCTTCTAACTTCTCATGTTGTTTCTGCAGAATATCCAGTCATTTAATTTTGCCTAAAGTCATTCATCTTTATAAATACTGTTCTCAACGCCTCTGGGCTATCGGTAAAGAAGATTTATCCAAATGTAGCAATAAAATTGTTATGTTTTTACCACTTTTTACAGTGTACTTTTATTTAGGAGAAAGACAAGTCACAGAATGATGATATTTCCAATGTCATGTCACATTGCATTCATCTGTTCATCAATTCAAATTTTACACTAATATGTTGAGTGACAACCTGGAATGCAATGTTTTTATTTTAATGGCCGTATTGACAGGTGAGGGGAAGCAGGGTCAGAATCCAGAGAGCTCATACAGCATAATACACTTCTGAATCTGAACCATCATCTGTAGTTCTCCGTGTAAAGGAAGAATTATAGATTATGATCTACAACTGCTAAAGTAAAAGGCTTCAATACTAAACCAACCATGTGCAAATAGTCCCCTCACTGCTGTTGATCCACAAAGAAAGTTAAAATTGCCATCATGGACACAAACAGCTCCATGGTCTGAGTGGTTCAAAGGTGGAATGTTGATCCAGCGCAGGAGCATCAAACTCAGGAAGGCTCTCTGCTTGGTTCCTAAAAATAACTTTCCCACACTCTCAATGCTCAGTGTCCTGGGGGGGTCACGAGCAGGAGTGTGCGCACATATTTCTCTGTGTCTGTGCACTGGTTGACTGTGAACATAAAGCCTCACTAGACGTTGTCCTGAATTTTTTTTTTCTTTTAATTATATTTGGGGGTTTTTTATTCTAAAGTAAGGATAAAACCAAATCTAATGGGTTCAGCTTCATAACAGCTGAACTTAAGCATTTCTTACATAAATGTATGCCACAATGATGCTGCATTACTTGGACTTTTAACCTTTTTCCAAATATTTTTTCTGTCACTTATCCTTCAATGGATCCCTGCTTAGCAACCCAAATTAGGGCTGTTGAGTCCCTTTCTTTTTCTTTATCCGTCTGCACACAATAAAGGCATTTGTTTCAGATAATCATGGAAGCTACTTAACCCTTGCTACTGTGAATATGCTGGTATTTAAAAAGGATTCACCCAACAGTCAACACTGACTTGTTTAAAGTGCTGTTGGCCTATTGAGAGAAGTTGGCCAACTGCTGAATGTAGCGGTGCTCATGAATTTTACGAGGGCAAGTGTCCCTGTCCTTCAGAGTTCACAGGTGGCTATTGAAAAGCCCCGGCCAGATGATGGAGGACAGTTAGGACACGTATAGAGCCCTGAATAGACTTTAATTACACTGAGTAGAGGAGTCACAGGGGCATTGGTAGGACAATCCAACACTTCAAAAGGCAAGTTAGAGGGCAAGGTGATGGCACTGATCTTTCACGACCCCGGCTGTGAAATCTGCTGCATGTTTAAGGCAGTGGTCATGTGTTTATGCAACAAAAAAGAAGCAAATTTCTGTGTGTTTGGCAGTGTGTATGTGCGTGTACATACGTGAACGTGTGGAAGTGGGGGTGGCTCCTTTGGGAGAGAATACTCCAGTGTGTGGCTTAACCAAACTTTCCTTTTGTCCCCAGCAATGATGAGTGATGATGAGTGACGGAGTGTTCGGAGTGGGATCTAGGGAACAGAATGTGCCGAAGCAGCGTTCAACCAAACTTATACAAAAGGCAGAAAAAAGTCAAAGCTGAGGCAAATGTCTTATCAGCTAATATATAATAGGCAGAAATAAGTTTCTCCTTTTTAGCCTAAATTGTAGTTTTTTTTCTGACAGCCATCATTTATGATGGCGTTTGTTTGTTTTGTTTTTTTAAGCTGGATATTGATTATCAAGAACACAGCAGTTTTGTACATTTTTAATGTGTAATATTCTTGTAAACATTCTGTTGGTCTAAAACACTTTTTTTTTCTACTTTTGGAACACCAGCATGGTATGGTTCAGTGTTTAAAAAATTAATTATCTAAGTAATTAATTTATAATGACAAAACCTTGTTGACACGTTAAAGAGCCTTTGTTGCTGAAGTCTTACAAGATCTCTGCAAAAACTGCTTTCTCCTCTTTTTATTATGCTATGCAAGCTGTATATTGGTGCATCCCCTCACTCTGAAGCAATTAAGAAAACATGCACATTTATCCTTTTTGTTACATGAAACCCCAACATTCTGCTTACACAGCCCAAATACGTTTGCAGACCTCCCACCCTTTACCCCCCCACACACGTTTATGCCCCACTGCTGTGTATGGATAGGGAGAACTTGCGTGCAAGTGTTTCCCAGGAGGCAGTGGTAAACTGAGGGTTCTGAGTCCCGGGGATGGCTCTCGATGGCAGTTAGTGAGGAAGCAGTATTTTATTTCTTTTTTTTGTGCCTGCTCTCCCTACTCACCCTCCCTCTTTCTGAGCTCAGTCAGTGATCTTAATGGGGGGTGACAGCTCACCTCTCCCTAGCGTGCCTACGGTCCTCGGAGCGTTAGACTCCCCCCCCCATTGCCCCACCACCACCACCACCACCCCCAAGTCCCGGAAGGCCACAAAGGTTACTCCATATGTTGGTCTGAAGCTTCTTATGAATCTTCTATTTTCCGCAGACATCTGTGTTTTCTGTCAGGTCTGTAGATATTTAAGGTGTGCTTCATCTTAAGGGGAAATGTACAGTCATTTTTATTTGTTGAGACTCAGCAGTGCAAAGATTGAGGCCTGGAGTGAAGAGGGCCTCCATGGAAGTGATCTAAGCCTCGTGTTGTTATGTTAACTTTGACACACTGTGTATGGACACACGTACGACTGCATCATCACACACTCTGTGTTCCTTAATGATACTATAAAATTAAAAGAAAGACCCCTTAAATTTTCTCTCTTGTCATGTAGGAGGCAGTAATACCCTAGCTTAATCCTCACCAAAATAAAGGTCAAATAGATTTGTGCGTTTAATATTCTGATGAAATTTTCTTGTAAATATCTTGACACACTTAGTTGCTCCATATCCTTATCAGTAAAAAACCTCAGTAAAAATAAAGATGCCTTTTATTATTTATTTCTAAAATGCTAAGTCTCAGTGGACATGAAAGTTAACAGCCTCCTTTGAATCACACCCTTAAATTATCCTGACTTTCTGCAGCCATCCTTTGAGCTTTCATGCATCTAAGTCTTGCAAAAGTGATATGAGATGTGCGGAACATTATAATTAAACCAGTACAGTGAACTTCTGGCACCCCCACTACATAACACATATTACATTCAGTGCATGTCCTTGAGTGTTGCTTGTGCAGGTTTTAAATAAGAGTCGAGTGAAATTGTGTAATGAGTAATGTGTGTATTGAGAGGAGGATTTGCGTGCTTAGATGAGTGAAAAAAACTCCCAAAAGCACATGTAGTGGTGAATATTTGAGTAGGCAGAGTGTTTGCAAGGTCAGTCTATGTAAAGAGCGAAGTGCTTTTCAATCTCAAACTGTATTCTTTCTTACTTCCTCTTTCTTTTGTCAGAGGCTCCCACCCTCTGTACTTCATTCTAAAAATCATAATCAGTCTTTAAAGAGTATTTCTCTCTCTACAATCGGAGCCCTTATCCAAAGTTAACTGTCTTCACATTCACCCGTTTCACCTCATTTGCTCCCAGACGCAAAGTTGCCATGCCATTTTATAAGATGTTGTAATCATGATGAACATTCAAGCTACGCTCAATTGCTGAACCTCATTTGCTGCCCCCCCCCCCAAAAAAGGAGCATGAGACTATGTTAGATAAGTGCTAAAGGGGGTGTGAGCATCCTTTCCAAACATCCCTATGCATTATATTTCACCCTTTGCGATATTTGGGTATGCATTTGCCACTTACTCTGGAACATAGCATTTTTCAAACCATACAAGTCTCCTTTTCTCACTACTCCTGACAGCCTACATATTTGGTGTAATCTGACTTGTCTTCATTACAGACAGTATCCAGTAATAGGCTGTGACCAAAGATATCAGCCATTAGGGCAGCGTCTATGATGGGACAGGTCTGATTGGCTGTGAGGCAGGTGATAAAGAAACCATGCCTCATTTACCTCCAATTTTTTGTTCACACATCCCTGTATTAAATTCAAGGGTGAAGATGGGAAGGGACTGTATTAAATTGATTTATGCACTCTCCTACGTTATGTTAGCTAATCTCCTCCTCCTGGCTGCATTGTCAGCAGCCAGTGCTGCTCTACGTAAGCAAATCATTTCATTGGATTGAAGTTGCAGAAAAGTTGTCAAAGTTTTCGTGCAACGCGGTCTTTTCTGAGCTCATTAAAATTGATATCAGTAGGGCATTGTGAATTATATTCTTGTTCTTCCTTTTGGGCTCTTTTGTATCGTTTCATTTCCAAAACCTCAAATCCTCAGGCCAGCAGCTCATCTCTTGTTAACTGAGCTAAACCACAAGTGGTGTCCTTGAACAGACTTTACCAACTCGAAAAAAAATCTATTTTTAGTGTTCCTTCTCAACTGTGCTTCTTGTCAGCTCTTACCACACCCTCTGACTTCCCACAAGGTGAGCCTGGACGTCATCATTTGTCACGTCATCAACGTTCACAACAACTACATCTGTGATTGTCTTTGCTTTTGTCAGCGCGGGAGCAGCATGTGATCTAATGACATATGTTTGAGTAATTTCGCATACGGCGTCACCATCCTTTTGAAATGCCATAAAGTAAAGTCAAACCATTAAGAATAATATACCCATTATTAGTATGGAAATTAGAAATGGAATGCCATCGAGCACTGAAAGCTTGTCAGTTGAGTGACAGTTGGAGACGCTCCTGGTTCCGTGCACTATATTTAAGATGTGTTTGATGGTTTTCAAACTCCATATTTGGCATATTATCCTCGGGTGACAGCTTACACCTTGTTGGTATTTAAGACAGATTTCAGCGGATATTAACAGATTTCGGTGCCGGTTGCATTTAAAGGTGTAGCTCACTCATAACGGGGATGTGTTGTCTGCTGACAGATCATCTCTGGATGAGAGAGCACAGCAGCATCCCACCTCATTACCGCAGCAACACACTAACTGAGGGAACGACACACTGCTCCCTGTGATTAAGATGTAAATTTCCTCTAATTGGAATGTAAATTCATACATTTATATGAAGATGTCAGCTGTCAGATTGCAATATTGTGTCCTTTTTTCTTCATCTCCCCTGTTCCCCAGGCAGGGAGTAGGTGCCTGTAATCTGTATGATACTCCCACAGCCCATCCTGGGACTTGCCGTTTGTTTAATGTCGGGCCCATTGTCCTGCATCCAGCCCATCATTGTAATGCTTCCCATTCATGTTTCTGTGTTTTGTTGCAGTCTGATGTGCTCTCTCTACCTGTGTTTGTTCCTCCATGCATGGCTGAGCCGTCAGGGCTTTGGGGACGAGGAGGGACTTTGAGATGGGGGCTGGGGTCATTGGGTGGCCGTATTTTGTGTGTGCATCGATTACTTCTGCTGAATGTTCCTCAATGCAAATAAGTCTGCCACTTTGAGAAGAAGCACATGTATCTGAAGTAATTAATTTTACCCTTGAATGCCAGCTGTGATGTTGGTGTGATGTGTTCCAAATTGAGCTTTCTCACCAAAAGACTGTTAATTTAGGGATTTGGCAGATGAAGTAAGTGTGTTTGCCAACATATATGGCCCATGGAATTAGAATGCATTGTTTTTGCCTTGTTCATTCAAAGATTGTCCAGTCGTGACACACAATTGCCTTCAGATCACACCATATAAAACCAAATGTTACAACTAGTTTTTGTTTTAAATGCATATATATAATATACATAATATTTATTGCAAGACTGAATGTATGGAGATAGTTGAGAGGACATGAAGTTAGTTGGTGAGAGAAGAGGATGCAGAGACAGGATGAGGGTAGTTTGGTATAAAAATCACTTCTTAATCTTAAAAAAAGCAGCATCTTGAGGTGAGTTTGTGATGCTATAAATTTGACTAAAAATGTTTTTTGATCAATTTGATCAATTTATTTGATGTGAACTCAGTCACTGGTAGTACAAAGAGAAAATAGTTAATTTTAATTATTCACTACATTATGCAAATATCAAACTTAACGACAACAGCACATTCCGAACTGTCTGCAGCAAAGCCAGAAAGTACTTCTCATAATTATCAGTGGAAGGTTAGGAAATCCCATTTTCACACAACAAGCTGCACCAGTACATGTTTCAACAGGTCGTTTCTGTCATAATCCAAACGTCAGGTTCAGTTAGTAAGAAACAAATTAGAAATGAAAATTGAGCTTGTCACTTTCTGTCGAGATTTTGCAATAGCTTACTATTGCTGGACTGTAATCGATCACTTTAGGGTTTTCAAAGTCAAGTCAGACAACTTGCGTAGCTGTTGTGTAACTGTTTGCACTGGTTTCTCACATTATTTTGCAAACTGTACATCTTACGTTTTTCATTCTTTTTGACTTTAACACACACACACACACACACACACACACACACACACACACACACACACACACACACACACACACACACACTGAACTACAGTACTCAGAAATGGCATACACACCACTTTGGCCTGCCCTTCCTCTTCTCCCTCTCTCGGTCTGTTCTGTTTATTTTTTCAGTAGCAACATGTTTTATTAAGTTCCCCAAAAACATGTTTTAGATTGAAAGGATGTAATACGTCTAGGCTTTTTACAGACGGGACATAATACTAAAAAACATCTCGTTCATGCTGCGTTTTTCTGTACATCATGTAGTTGTAAGTAGATGGGTAGTGGGGGAGGTTAATTGAACACAGGGTAATTGGCATTCTAGTTGAGACAGTTGAGTAAATATATGTATGATTTGGCATATGTTTCATTTGCTATCAAGTAAGAGCATGCAGTGAATAATACCCTGCTACAGCAATAAAAAGATTTTGTTTTTTTAAATGAAAATAACAGGGAAATTGCACTTGGTGTGGGCCCCAACAATGTAGTTGGACCTAAAAGCACATAATGCCCTACCCAATAATAATCTGTCTACTTTGCCCATCTACAAAAGCTTATACATAATCTAAGGTGTTTTCCATTTTGTGTATTTATGGGCTGCACAGAACTTTACATCAAGCAGTTCTTGGGGCATGTGTTTATTTACATATACTGCATATACTCCTTGGCGAAGGTAGCGTGTGAATTTTCAGATATCACGCGATCCTTCACAATGGCTGTTCAGAAGCTGGGGTTACTGGAGCATTTGTAAACATTCCAGCGTTTTTCTAAATGATCTTTAGTGCTTAGGAATTCTTTTGAGTAGTTTGAACTTCCCCACCCTAATCAACTCAAAACATAATGCACAAACCTTAAAGATGGCATGATGTGTTTACAGTCTGTCAGTACATTTAAAAGTTGACAGCAGCATGTGTAAATAGCCCCGTATGCAGGTTCCCATGAGGTCTGAATCCAGCTGAAGGTTGAGCCATGCAAAAGGTATTCTGACTATGCTGCCACAGCATGTCATTGCTACTCCTCCTACCTGTAGCGCTTGAACCGCATGCTATGCCCTCACCTTGCCTGGCCCTCAACTAGGGAGGAATCTTAATAAACCTGTCCCTTTCACATCCAATTCCATCCATCACCTCCTTTTTATTACATCGAATCAACAGCGCGGAAAAGTGACACGTTTCTATCCGTTGTTTCTGTTAATCAGGAATCTGCCTCTGGACAGGTGAACCCTGTTGACGTTGTTGATGTGGCTTATTTTTCGAGTTTGGTATATGCTCATACTTCCTGGTGACTACACTGTTAAGCTATCATGAATCATCTAATGGTGCATCTGCTTGCACGCCACCATCAGCGAATTACAGCTACACCCACTAACTGACAGGTAATCTCCGGTAAGGAGGAAGTGAAATCATCTGTTTTGACTCATGGTGCCAAGTATTTGCTCTATAAGCTGCTTCTTTTTTGCATAATATACATTTCAAAAGTTATTATTTTAGTTTTGCATTTTCATGCTGACATTATCCTTTTGCTGTAGTCAAATGCTCTAGTAAATAGTCCAGCAACTAACCCGACTTGGATCAATGTAGACACAGCACAGACATACAAGAGGCAAGGTAGGGAGAAAATGGATGAGAGACACATCTTGGAAAAGAGAGAGAGAGAGAGCCTATTTTGTCCCCCAGGTGTGACAGAGTCACTCGTGCAGAAAGATCCCACATGGATGGAATGGGGGAGAAGTGTGTGTGTCTGTGTGTGTGTCTGTGTGTGTGTGTGTGTGTGTGTGTGTGTGTGTGTGTGTGTGTGTGTGTGTGTGTGTGTGTGTGTGTGTGTGTGGTGAGGAGCATGACGGAACTCTTGGCGTCCTTTCCTCATTCACCCTCCCCTTCCCTGAAAACGCATCTGTCTTCTTTTCTCTGTCACACACCTTTTCTTTGGTGTATTCACTCACCCTCTCACTCCAGTAAAACAGGCTTTTGCCTGTTCCGATCTGAAGATGTTTCCCCACGTTACTGGTACCACCTGCCATATTTCAGTAACTTTCTAGGGATTGTGCTCTTTGGCTGCCTGATATTCTCTTTTTAGCAATGTGCTATAGCCTTCGGACATAAGTGCTGTTATTGCAAAAGAGAGAGCGCCATCTTGCACTCGCCATTTTAGACTATTGCACAGCTATCTCATGGCTGCTTGCATTAAAACAATTAAACATGGCCCCTCCCCCACCACAACAATCATTTGTGGATGTGTTGGGTGAAATTTAGCAAGAAATTATCATTTTCTGAATCACTTCACTCTGCTTGCTCCGTTTGTTTCATTCTTTTTCTTTCTCTGTCCTGTCTTTGAGCTCTTTAAAAGACTCCAAGCCCCCTGCATGTCCTCCCTTTGCTTCTTTTCTCTGTAGTTTTTTTCATCATTGTCCAACAGCACTTTTCTGTGCGTGCAAATGCTTTCTGAACGGCATCCTTTCTTCCCTTTCAGGCTGGATGTCATTGTTGCTGCCTGTGGGCTGGGTATATTTATTTAGGGGTAATTGGTGTGTGGATGAGTGAGGTAATGAGGTGCATCCACACTTGGCTGCTCCTCTCCCCGAGACAGACGTAGCCTAGCTGGGCTCCAGCCTGTACCACATTGCTGTCTCCTTCATACAGGCTAGAATGGCTCTTTCATACCCAGGTGGACAAACACAATCAGCAGCGCTGATACCTCAATGAGGCGTTGAGAGTTTGAAGTGGTGTTTGTGTGCACGTGCGCAAGCGCAAGTGTAACCCCATGTGCATGTGCATGTCTAAGTGGATGTAGAAAAACAGCCCTTGGTCGTTTGCCTGTCCCAGTCTTGACTCCTTGTTTGTCTTGTGACTTGCATTTTAATAAGTGATTTTCCCCGTGTGTTGGTAAGTGTGTATGTCAAGCAGAGTGGCTGTTCAGTGGAGCCCAAGGAGGACCTCTGGCTCTTGTAACCTCTGCCAACCTCAAACTCCACCTCTTGTCCCGCAGAGCTACCTAATGATTTCACTTACACCTCCCCGATCTAGTCTAGCTTATGTGGCAGCAGCCGTCTGATGCTACAGCCTTTACATGCCATTTGCTGCCTCATATCCTGTGAAATTCAATTGCACAGCTCAGTGTAGAGGGATCTCCTGCTCTCTTCCCTCTCTCACACACACTCAGACGCACTGCCTTTCCCCTGCTTTCAATTCCCATAGTAATAAATACATACAACAGATTCCACTGTCTCCTTTTAGCTGCATTTATATTTCTCCCTCGTTTTGGAGACCATGAAAATTTTTAAAAAAGAAGTTTTAAACAGGATTTGGTTGTTTCAGACAGCCTACAGGTGTTCAGCAGATAATGTTATGCATGGATTGTTTTGTTGTTATCAGGGTAATTGGTGTAGACCTGCCAGCCTTTGATAGACACACAATTACTGTATGTGATGCATAAGCGGACTCATTTCAGGGCAGGATTTTGAGTTGCTAATGGTGCATTATTCAGCTTTTGGTCTGTCCCCAAAAGTGCCAGGCCAAATCAAACACGCCGCTCCAGGGTAATTGAGGCCCACTCCGCACCCCCTGCGGTGAGCAAGGCAGAACTGTAATCCCTTGACAACTCTGACTTGGCCCCAATCTGGCAGGCCGCCCATTTCCCAGCAAAACGTCTAACTCAACATCAGCGAGCATGAAGAACCTTATCTTCCCATTTGGAACACTTTCCAGTTTTGTTATTCTTTTCAGTTCAGCAGCCTTCAATAGCCGTTTCTCTACTGATATCTGTTTTATAAATAATAACGAATAATTACAGTAATAACGCATCTTCAAGCCAGTTTTCTTGCTCTTACATGATCAAGTGACTTCAATAAATAAACTTAGTCAATCTAATTACACAGTAGCTATTCTTTGCTACATAACTTTTCAGAAGATTGACCACAAAATGATTCACAACTTTCAAATAATTTAATTTGGAAGGAATTTTTTTTTACATTTACCTTTTTTATTTTAACAGTCAGCCACTCCAATATAACACAATTAAATTAATGGCATTCGAATGCCTTAATATTTTTCTTTGATTTTGACTTTTGCCTATTTATTTTTTCCTAATTTGAAAGATTTCCATAGTTAAAATTTCCTCTATTAAATTGGTAAAACAAGCTCATGCTGACAATCAGGAGTTCATGTTTGTAGAGTTGGTGGATTTCACTTTGTCTGTCCCAGAGTTGGTTATTTATAATTGGTTAAATTGCTTAAATATAATTTTGTCTATATGATTTGGTCAGTTATATATATTTAATTTATTGCAGATTGTGATTACTTGCAGTTACTTTAAATTGCTGTTCTCGCTGCATTGCTCCTCTTAAAGGGGGTCATTTTCAGATTGGGTATCACTTTATTTAGTGCTGTCTCCCTGATTTTTAGTGTTAGCCTGCATTCTCCTCAGGCCCTGGCTCACTATTATAATAGCTTTTTTAATGCATGACAATTAGCACTCAGCCAGTGCCAGTGGTTAGGTAATGGCTGCCGTGTTTCAGGCAAAATTAGCAAACACAAAACCTGCGTTCCCCGACACACACAGGGGTTTCAGGACCTAGAGCTTATGGGGCAAATGGAAGGTGGTGAATTTTTTGACAGGGCAGTGGAGGTGATGTCTCATTCCCTCTGACATGTTGAACACCCTAAAGCTGGCTTTGCCAACAGTCTGCCCAGGAAGCACCTCACCTAGCTGTGGCTAAATTTACACAACCACCTGCCCACAGGGAATGGACTACAGAGAGCAATGGTGGAGGTGAGGATGGGGAGATGGGGGAAGACAAATAAGAGAAAATCAAAGAGGAAGACCTAAGTTGGAATTTAACATTTTAATGTCAGTGGAAGCTCTGTGGATATACATGTTAAGTTGAAAAATGTTTGTTTTCAAAAGTTCATAATGTATGCATTTTATCACTCTTTCCAATTGATACTAATGATTTGTGCACATTTCTTGTGTTGTGCAAGAATGCATGACAGTAAAGATCATAATTTGGTCAGATTTGCATTTTCTCCAATCAAATTGGAATTTCACAAGATTTGTGGAGGTTTTTAAGCTGCACCAGAACATTCTTAAATAGTTACAGCAGCTGAAGGACAGTGGAGATAAATAAGCCAATGTAGTTTACTCAGTTCTAGTCTTTTTGGCATTTCCATCCAGTACAATATATATTTTTTACTGACTGAATGTCACTTAATTTGTGTTCTTTTTAACCCTGTGAAAACTTCTGTATCATTTAGATATGCAGTATTCAATAGAATTGTGCACAGGGTGTTTGAAATACTTAAGCAACATTTATTATTATTGATAATTATTCATTTCTTAAACAAATTGTATTTGCTTTTTAATTGCAATTTCAGTACATGTACATGTTGGCTGTTTAAATTGCAAATTTTCAGTTACACCAAAGAATACATGTCTCATCCAACTTCATGTCTTTTAAGCCTTTCACTCTTTATAATTGTACTCAGAGGCTGCATACATTGATGCCCTTAAGACAGACAGGATAATAAAACAGTAACAATTTTCGATGCGGCCCAGTGGCAGAGTTCAGGCTGTATGCCTGCAGGCCGATATGGAGTGAATGGCCTGAGAGGATCTAGGCTGGTCTATGTGTGGCCCGGCTGGTCCAAGTCAGCAGTAATGACTGGCTTTGGACAGCATGCTTGTTAATGTGAATGGGGTTACTCTGGGCAACACCTTTTCAGCTGGATCCTATGAAGTCCCCAGTATGGTGGTCTTTGTCCACACAAGGGCTGTCCTCTCAGCAAAAAGGGATCCTTTTTTGTGAGGACTATCAACTGGTGATGGATTATACCCAACCCCCTTTATTCATCCATACAAACCAGAAGACACTGATGCATGCAAATATACCCACTCACACACCTACACCCATATTGATATTAATATCAGACTGCTGTCTTGTGTAAAAGATGCCACACCAGGTACATCACTCGCATCCTATACCGTCCTCTTTGCTTCACTTAGCTAGAATGCTGAATGTTGGATGGACCCCAAAGTTACTGTCAGAACTGAAATTTCCTGGATGTTTCTTGTGTGAATCAGTTCCCTGCTGAGCTCTAGTAATTAGCAAATTCAATTATTTACTAGATTATTAACTTGTTCTGTGACCTAATTGAATGTTTTTTCATTGTTATGGAGTCCATCCCAGCAGTCACTAGGTGAGACACACCTGCCATTCACTCACACCGAGAAACAATTTAGTGTCTCCAATCAACCTAATGTGCATTGTTTTGTACTGGGGGTCTTTAATTATTAGATGAATGAAAGCAGAGATTAACATTAGCTAAGAGGTTGGTGAAGGCAAACGCATAGTTCAGTTTGATTGCAGCCCATCTCAGGAAGAGTTTTGCTGATGAGGTGACGTTTTCTCATCAGAAACATTTGGAAATGAACACATTCCTTCAGACATAAGGTGTGATGAAATAATGACTTTTTGCGTCAGAAGTTAATTCAGGAGACATGACTCATAAGAAAGATATAAAAAATTGTGCAGAAGATAGATGAAATTCTGTCATCATCCTTTTCTAATCCCCAGTTGGGTCCAGTCTACATCAAACAGGTCTTTTCCAAACACCACAGCGTATTCCTCTGTGAGCGTGGTCGCCCCCACCTCCCTTAAGGGGTCCCGGGCTGACACAGTAACCTCCACACGACCTTTTGCCAACTATCATGCCTATAAACTGCTTTAACTCCACCAAATCACAAACGACGAGGGAGAAATGGGATTTTGTGTTAAGTGGGGATGGTTTGGTTTAGCAAATGCTTGTTGTAGTGCTCAGCTTTGTGCACCCTGGATGTAAATACCTCAGTTAGGCGTGCAGGAGTAGGTGGCAGTGGGTGTGTGTCTGTTTTCATACAAGGGTGTGTGCACTTGTCTGAGCACAGTAGAGACAAATAATGAATAATACATGCAGAATCTTAAGGCTTTTATGGCTTTTGTGTAGGACAAGACCCTTAAATAATTATCAAATGCTCAGCAGTAAAATTTACAGATTGTTTAGCTTTAAAAAATGTTCATTTCTAAAGGCCTTTGAATTCTTGTATGAATTAAATCAGTCCCAGTAAATTCTATATGAATTCTGCAAGTCCAAATTATCTGATTTTCTGGGGAAAAGATATGTTGGGGACAGTTCCTGCTGTAAAGGAAAGAGGATAGGAACATTGTGACAAAACAAATCACTAAGCACTTTTCAAGTTTTACTTTTTTCCCTAAAACCATTCAGACAAAAAAGGGGATAGAAACTGTTTTGTCCAGATCTGAGCTGAAGGCATCAGCCTGTCAGTGTTTAGTGTTGTAAGTTTTTTTTTTTTTCTAGTTCTGACTCTATATTTAGGCTGAGTTTCACTGGGAAGTAAAGACAAAGGGGTAAGTGCTACAAATTGATGTTCAAAAATGTAATTTGATTAAAAAATAAATAAATAAACTTTTGGCCTCCAGACTGATTGAAATAGTGCATTAATTATCGTTAAGCAGATGAACACCTCCAGATTTTCCCAATAGGGCCGCATCTATTAGAAATCCAGCTTTTACCAAACGTGTCAGGTTAACCTGAGGACCTTCATATCAAAATCATGGATTTAGGGGCAAAATGTGTTTCACAGGGGTTGAGGGCAACAAAGGTCCCCCCAGATATACTGTCATAACCCATGTAGCCACGCTGTTTGCTATGGCTCTATCTGTAGTGAAGGGAGCACTTAGACATGTTTGTACTCTACGCCCTGTATTCCTCTCTCTTGCTCCCCAGGCGCCATGTCACTCCAGGGGCTGACTGGCTCTGTGTGTGCCTAAGTCCATACCAGCCAGCTCAACCCCCCCTTACTTACCACCCACCACCACAAGGGTCGACGTGCCCTCGCCCCCTCACCCTAGAATGCCCACAGTCCAAACGAACACTGCCCTCCAAAGAGAAACAAAAATGAACTGAAAAGAGACAAAATGGCCCCACGCTGCTTCTCCTGTCAAGGTTCTTGACAGGCCCCGAGAAGGGGGCCCCCAGAGGAGGGTTCATTTGAAGATGATGACAACGGAGATAACAAGTCAAGTTGTTGTGTTAGAGCACGGTTACACTTTGGCCCTTGTTTGTCCATTTGGTTATTCAGTAGCATCGCGGAGCTAACTGATTCCCATGCATGTCATGTTCAGTAACATGACAGATACTATCAAATGCTGTTCTGCATCAGTCTGTGGAGCGTGAAGGGTAAATGAGGAGCAAGCTCCTCAACAGCTCAGGAACAAACATTCCATTAGGTATTACAGAACCTTGAAATCTTATCAGTTAATCAATTTCCTGTTTGGACATGCTCATTTTAATGAATTTCAGTGAGTTATTAGTCCCTTCCCATTCCCTCAGTGTTTGGGAATATAATTACACTCAGAACGCTTGCTCATCCCTTTGCCTGTCTGCTGCCTGCTCTGTCAGATGCATTAGCCATGAAGCAGAAGAGATGAGGTGTGTGTCTAGATTTGTCTGTCAGCTTGCCTGGCTGTCTGTGCGACCGCCTCTCGGATTATCCACGATCAGGCAGCAGGTGATATGTCAGGCAGGTGACCACCACCTAGTTGCTAAAAATAAGCAACTTGGGTTCAGCAAACCGTTTATTCATTAGTCTTCTTCTGCCCAATACCATTACAGGACAGTAAAATTGAACTGGCTGAACATATTTACAATCTATGATTATCAGCATTACAAGCTTTTAGTTAATATTATGAATGACCACAAAAATTTGATTTAAAAAATTGACAGAACGGCAGTGATTGAAACAATGGGGGAGAGAGAAAAAATCTCGGTAAAAAAATGACACCTTGGAAATAAAACCCCCTCCAGTCAATAGCTTGTTCTTCGAGCAAGGTCAGGGATCGTGTTTCACTCTTTGTTACCACAAAAAAAAGAGGAAGCAAGAGCTTCTTCTAGGCTTTTGTCAGATTAGGTGGGCTAGAATTACTAAGTGATTGGATTTACCTTGGGTTGTTTCTGCTTTTTCAGGGATGGTAGAGGAAGTATTCTTTGACATTTTCAGCACATGTTGTAGTCATGGTTCGCTTTTCCAATAAAGCAAAAGCACATCAGGTCATTGCGTATCTTCTGGTGTGTGGTGCCTTAATACTACTTCCTATAGGGCCAGGGAGTGATTTCCCACACAGACAAGTGTAATTTTAGATGTGTGAGGGATTACAGCTCAGTTTAGAAACTGAATAGACTGGCATGTCTGGGAATTTCTTTTTACCAGTTTCATTCTGGTGCCTGCTTGTAGAAATGAGACTGCAAATGGAGGATGATGACCTGCTGCCATGGACATACGTTCACATCAGTTACAGTGGCTGCACTGCAGCTGTGCTGCTCAGGGGAGAAACTGGCAATGTGGGCCCTTCATCTGATCATTGCTCTTTTACTATATACATCCAATGAAGCAGTTTGCAAGATATCTGATTTTTATTGTGTTGAGTCTATGTATACAGTATATTCAGTTCCTCAGATTTCCCTGACTTGATAGAGCATGTAACATGAAAATCACAGCATCCATTGTGTTTTTGATAAATATTGTGTCACATTTAAGAGCGTGTTCCATCTTAGGCTAATCTGATTGGAACAGCCAGACCAGGCATCATGTGTTCCAACACAGTGTCGGGTTTCCCATAGTTCTAAGCTGTACAGTGACACGGGCCATTTGGAAGTGTGGCTAAAACCCTATGGAACAAATGAATCGTTAAATTAGCACCTAATACTCTCGTCTTTAAGAAGCTGTTACCATGGGTGGAATGCCTTTGATGGTGCTACTTTGTGTGAAAGGGTCTTGTTTCATTTAGAGAAATTTGCCTGCTGAATGTAACTTGGCAATAATTGAAACCTAAACAAAACCTTAAACAGTGATTCGACGCTTTCAGTAAAGGACTGATGTGATTATTTCCTCCACTTAAAGTAGAGATTGTCGACAGTGATTACAAGCGTCAGGAAGCAGAATATTTAAGAGCAGGGTCTTTGGGGTGTTTAGTAAGCTGAAGGAAATTGTTCATTGTGGGGTGATATTAGTAACCCTCTTAGCCAAAGCTAGTATGTGGGCCAACCCCGAGGGCTCATTTCAAGTGCTTAGCGCTCGTTTGGAGCTTTGTCACTCCTCACCCTCTAGGCAGAGCAGCCCTAGCCTCAGCACGCCCAGAGCAAGGCTGACCCACAGCTTTTTACCCCTGCCCACCACTAGGGAAGGAGCACACTCATCACAACGCTAAACACACACCTACACCCAGATGCTTGTGCTAACACTGTGGCCCATATCCATTTTCACCACTCCATTCAGTGAACTGGTGATGGTCTATTTTCCCGCTGTCCATTCCCATTCAGAACACCCCCACCCCTGCCCACCCCTCTCAGTTTTTTTCCCCTCTTCCTCCACCCTCGTGGAGGTTGCCAGGCAGCAGAGAAAGACTTCACACACACACACACAGACACACACATACACCCCACGATGCCTCTGAGGGTTTTCCGGATGTCCTTGTTTAGATCATGGAGTGTGCAGGTCACAGGGAAACAGGCTCAGAGCATCTCTGACAATTTCTCTGCTATACCGACCTCCACTTATCTGCTGCCCTGCTGCACAATTATGTCATTCCTAAATTTCAAAGCAGAGAGCGAGTCAAGATTAGAGTCCAGTTCGGTTCATAAGTTATTTCGTTCCTCCCCGGTTGCCAGTAACGCCTCTAATATCGGCTGCAGCTGATGTTGTTGTGTGCTGCCAGGGTCTCTTTTTTCCCCTCTCTGTGTGTCAAACCGATCGATTGGTTTTGTCTACGCCTCCGTCCAACTTTGATGTTATCATTGATTGTTCTCATCTGCCCCCAAACTCAAAGGTTAGAAGAGCTGCACCGCACTTCTGGATTGCTTTGACCTTCGCGCTGCACATGCTCAGTGGGTCCACAGATCCCAGAGCCAAACAGAAACAGCGCAGCTTGGCCTGTGGGTGCGTGACAGCCAGACAACGGTGCACCTCCTTTCTGTTTTTTTTTTTACTCACCCACTGAGGATGATGTATATGTGATTGATTTTTTTTTTTTTGGCCTACTCCTCTCCCCAACAACTTTCCGCTGCAGTGCACTAAGCAGCACTGAGTCCAGGCTTGATCAATGCATTGTTTTTCTTTCTCAATCACACTCCAATGAGCCGAAGACACGAAAGGTTATGCAGGTGAGGTTTGGCAGGAAGGAAGAGCAGAGCTTCTGGAGGCCCCCTTCAGGCTTGTATGAATTTTTATGGGTGTAAAAGTGACAGTAGGAGACAAATGCATGCAATTCTTCATTTTTTAAATCTTGATCATCCTTTTTTGTGTGTTAAAAGAGTAAGCAGTTGTCATATTTTGCAGTAGCGATCTTCTTCCCTGCGTTTGTAAATCCTTTGTAACCTTACCTTTGCCGTCTTACTTTAAATTATAGGCCCTTCACAATGTCCCAGTGTTCACCTGCTCCAGATAATCTGCAGCTGCGTGAACATCTACTCTTGTTCCATCTGCTTACCTGACAAACAGCCCTGTGACACACACCATGACAATGCTGGTCAGAAATGTGAGGACAAAGGAGAAGGGACAAAATTATCAAAACGAGAAAAAAAAATGCTCTTCACGTGTCATTTTGAGAATTTTGAAGAGAAAAAAATGGGCTCTTCAGAGGGGGAAACAGTGTTGTGTAGTCTGGAATAATCTCTCAGTAATGACGTTGCTAAGTCCTGGCCAAACACCTAGTCATTAAGAAAAAGATAAGTATCTGTGTGAGAAAATGGGTGCTCGTAAATCTGTACGGCTGGAGGGGGTAAGGATGTGGCAGTCAGGAAGGGTTTAGAGCTGTCCGGTGTGTGTGTGTGTGTGTGTGTGTGGGGGGGGGGGGGGGGGGGGG
>BJFM01000040.1:113778-181732 GCA_016586285.1 Arothron firmamentum
ACACACACACACACACACACACACACACACACACACACACACACACACACACACACACACACACAGACAGGTCTAAGACCTAAGTCGTTCTTTCTTGATGAGCCCTCCAGACAGACACATCTTTGCAGCGCTGCAAAAGTCATGCCTCACAGAGAGCTCTCTGCTGCGGCCTCTGCCATATACAACCCAGTAATTACTGGACCAAATCTGTTCAAATGGAGGCGACGCTGCTCCGTGATCCCTCCTATACTAATCAGTATGCTGAGGTATGGCTGCCAGACCATAAATTGTTGACTTAATTAAAAACCAGGACCCCTCTGTCATCTAATTACAGGGAGAAAAGGTTATTGCTTCAATGCAATTTTCCAAATATGATTCCTTCACAGTTATTAAGGGCTCAGGCGTCCTTTATTGTTTCCGATTTTTCAGTAAGGGAATGGCCCCGGTGACAGACGTAATGACTCGGGGAAAACGCTTCATCTCGATAGTGGCCTGGCACGGCCATTTGTCTAAGATAAGTGGAGCGGACAGCACCGTGGAAATGTCACGGGAGGCATCCCATGATTGGCTCCACTTTACAGTTGTCATTAAACAGAGCAAAGGTTTCTTTTCTCCCATGTGGCACCAATGAGAAGTTTATTAATCTGTGCAGAATAGCCGGGCCTGTGAGTTACTTTAACTGTCGAAATTTACCGGCAAGGAATAAGACTGGGAAGAGGTGAGGGACCCTGACAATGTTCACTCATGAACTACTCTGCTTTAACTCCACCACCAGAAACAATTGAATAAAAGCTGTGATAAGGGAACTAAAGGCCATGAAAAATATGTCCTACACGTCCTACAGATGTCCTACAGTGAGACTAGTTATTTCAGGGAAATCATGGTTTAACACTACTTCTCTGATTTCAGCTCCATGCATGAATTTCAAGTAAGGCAGTGAGAAAAAACAAAAAAAACCCAAAACTCCTTTTTTTTCTCATGCAGAATGTCCCACAGCAGTCGGTGAAGAGTGCCCAAACATAGACTCAGTCAGAGCAACTTTATTGGAGAATCTTTTTTCTATCCACTATTCTTTAAATACATTAAACACATTAACTAAAGAAATGTTTGCAAGTTCAGGCCAAGTCTTTGCACTTCAACTGATCAAACATCTCCTTTGCGAACACACAAACAGAAAATATACGATCACATTTGATAAACACATTTGTTAGTGTGGGCGTTGCGGGAAAAGGCCACAGCAGGACTGTGTATCCTGGACATTAATGCTCTGTGTCTCCCACCATAGGGTTTTCTTAATTACATTAACCAAATGCCTTCTGCAGCGTGTGTAATCTCATGGTTAACTGAACACCCCTGTAGCTGCAAACCCCTCCCTCCCCTGTGTTCATTCCTCAGTGAAATATTCATGTGGAAAACCTCCTCACTTGCCCCCTAAGATGCAGACAATTGGTCAGCAGTACTAGTATGGTCTGAAATTAATCATAATTAGGCATCATTTTAAATGCATAAACAGAATATACCTTATAAATTCAAACTGGATCATATTACAAAACAAATGTTTTATTTAAGGTTAAATACTTTGACTTAAATTCTGCCATCAATAACGGAACTATTTTAGCCAAAAGTATTAGCTACTTATTTAAAAGAAGGATGTTAATGCACAGATGTGGTAATTTCAGAATTGCGTCTCTATGGGGAAAAAAAACAAAAAAACAAATGTCTTCATATCTGCACAACACACTGATTCAAATTGACCAGGCAGTAGTAATTTAAATAAATTAACTATTCATTAATTGAATAAAGATGCTAGTTAGCTTCCGGGCCCTTTATAATCATAAGCTGGGGTGTACTATTTATGTAAAACAGCAGAGTGCCATGTGCTGGCTTATTATGCTACTGACGAATGGCAAAGTACACGTTTCTCCTGCCCAAAAGAGAGGATAAGGCATGGCAGTGTCAGCAAGTCATTTCCAGGGTACATATTCTGCTCGCCCACATTACAGCATGTTGAGATGCGTCTGAGTAATGTGATTCCTCCCAAAGCTCCTCCCACTGCAAACATGTCACAGACACAGATGACAAAACCTTCACACTCACAGTAATGGACAGATTTGGTTTGTTTGCACATTTCTTTTATTCAAAGTAGGTGCCAACACATCACAATTATTTTGATTAATCCAAAATCTATGATTTGATATTTTTCCTGAAAATCATGGACTTTTAAGTGGTTAACCTAATATTTCATCAGATAGACAAATCTATAAAGGAACTACTAATACATTTTATTCTGTACATGATCTCCCATGTAAATGGCGTATAGGTCAAGGCCATATAGGTCAAGTTCATGCATAACATCCCTTTGGGCAATTTGTTATACTTACAGCATATAAATTCAGTAAATAAATGCATAACACTGCAGCATTAAACACCATGACATATCGGTGCTGCAAATGCCCTGAAGAGGGCATGAAATTGTGTCCTCAACCAGCCCCAGACTGCCGACAGTGGAACCAAGGAGGAATGACTTTCAGGTCTGTTAGACAGGAAACGCGGTAGAACCAGGCCTAGACCCGTTTCTGGTGAGTTTACTGTCAGGAAGAAATGTTATAACTGAGGAAACAGCAGAAGAGCCTTTACTGTTTCCAACACTGTGTTTTGTGAAGGTGTTGTGTTGCAGGTTCTGGATATGTAGGGATGCGTTCACTGACTTAACATGCCTATAACACTGTGGGTTTATAGCAGTATCATAGACATGGGGTGCAGAATGTAAAAGTTCAGCCACTGTTCTTTAGCCAACATATTTTGAACATTTAGTTCACTTTTCTCACATTTAGCTCACTTTACTCACATTTAGAATGTTTTATATAATTGTTAAAAATGCATACACGTATAAAAAAAATATAAATCTAAATGTTAAATATAAATCTAAATGTTATATCTAACCCTAAATGTTATGCCTAAATCTAAATAATAAATATAAATATAAATGATAAATAGAAACCTAAATGTTAAATATAAATCTAAATGTTAAAACAAAATCTAAATGTGTGAGCTAAATGTTTCGAAAATATGCAAATAGTGCTGATTCGGCGCCTTAGTCTGTATGGTCAGTGTCCACGTCCCTTGCAGTAACCTCAAAGGCATACAGACTAAGCTGAAACAGTCCTATTTGCATATTTAGCTCTGACCATAGAGATTAGGGCGTTGAAACAGCCCTATTTGCATATTTGACGTTGACCATACAGATTAAGGCGCTGAGACAGCCCTATTTGCATATTTTCGAAACATTTAGCTCATACATTTAAATTAAGATACATTTAGATTTAGATTTAACATTTACATTTAATATTTAGATTTAGATATAACATTTAGGTTTAGATTGGAACCACAAATGCTGCATTTATTTGTTGCTCATTAACACCTTCCTGTCACCCTCAGCTAAGACTTTGTAAAGTGATCCAACACACATGGATCCAAAACCCTACAGAAAAAATATCAGAATGTCTTTTTTTATATGTTAGATTGTGTGGAAGACAAAGCAGCAGTAAATTTAAAATATGGATGGAGGGGAAACAATTTTAAAAAGTTATTTTTGTTTCTCAGAGAAAACAGATTTTAACTACTGCTTAGTAATTAAATAGAAATGTTTACTGTACAAAAGTCCTGAAACACGTTTTTTTGTACTGATCCAAAAATGTGGACTCAATTTCTGAAATAATGGTAGTAAAAGTAAAAGTATGTGATTTGGGATCCAGCCTCAACCGAGCCTGTGCGTCAGCCTGCAACGTGGCGCCTGATTCCTCTTCCAGTTACCGACATCCGATAGACCAATGGCAGGGCTTCTGACTGAGCGCGAGCCTGGGCCCTTCCCTGGCGGACGCTGTGATTGGCTGTGTTGAAGGCGGCAGAAAACTTCAGTTTGGTTGCATCTTTACTCCGGAAAGAGGAGTGATTTCACCAAAAACGACTTGAGCGTCTTTTCAGTGGACCTGTGTTCGGGTTCAGGTGGTCGTTTTGGGTTTGATCGTGGCACTCGTTACTTTTTAACCTCCGCTGTTAAGACAGAGTTAGTGTTTGACGTTTGGAGCTAAAGTAGCTATTAGCCGTCTGCTTATTTTGTATTGTGGCGTTACAGGCCCGTTTCCAGGAGAGGATGGACGCATTTGGCTTAATGTGTGCTGTGCTTCTGTGCACTGTCGTGGTCCACGCCAAGCCCACCCTAAGAAAAGATAGAGTTCTTTATCAGGACCCAGAACTGTTGAGACAGGCGACTAACGAAGACAATAACAGCTTCCAGTACGACCACGAGGTCTTTCTGGGCAAAGAGGAGTCTAAAACATTCGATCAGCTCACCCCCGAGGAGAGCAAGGACAGGCTGAGGTAAGAACCATCATCTAAAGGATGATCTTAGTACGCAGCATAAGTGTGCTTCAGGGCTGAAATCACATCCAGGCACTCCTCTACCTCTCTACCCCTCTGCGTTGCGTGCAACTCTTAAAGACATTAAACTTTAACAGCATAAACACAAGTGCCTGAGAAAAGTGTGCATGCCAGCAAACATACGAGACCTGATGGGGCATGCTGCTATTGTGCCTTCATCACACACAGTGTAGAGTGAATCTGTGGCCCAGGTGTTAATTATAGATCACCTTTAAAGAGGAACCTGTAGCTGATGATGATGTTGAGGTTGTGTGACTGAAGACAGCCTTTGTGCAGGATGGAGGCCTATGGTTTGTTTTCCTGACACAGACTGAGTGACATGTTGGCACTGTAAGATGGTGTCAATTAAATGGGCTGTGCTCTTGGTGAGGAAGATCGTTGCTCTGGTGGTGAGCGAAGTGGGAGGAACCCTGTAGCATCACAACGTGGCAGCACAGGTCTAAGAATACCCCACAGGCACACTGCTCTTTCAGGGGCTTTCCTCCCCGCCCGTCACTCCAAATGTCTAAGTCCAAAAAGTACACATTGTGCTACATACATGACATTAAAAAGGATAAGGTTTTCAGGCTTCCTCAACCTCATTCTGGTTGAAGCAATGTCAGTTTGTCAAATATAGGCCATTAAAGAACTTAAAAGTTAGATTTTTGGTTATGTTTGCTGCCCTCTTTATTTGAGTAAAACGGTAGACACACTCAAAAAAGTATGCAGGAAGTAATAAATGTATTTTGATCCATCACCACCTTTAAAAAAAACAAAACAAACAAACAAAAAAAAAAAACTATATTGTCTTATACACCAGACCCTTAAAACATTTTCTGTTCCTTTGAACAGACACAGCTCTCAGGATTGTTGAAATAGTTAAAAATGGACTCTTAATCCTCTGGCATCACGTCAGTGGTTGGTACACTCATCTACGTCTGCTAAGCCATGTTCAGCCACTAGCACAGAAGCATTAATTATAAGGGGTGAGCCTGTCCACCAGCTCCAGCTCCAGCTGATTGACAAAATATGTTGTTATTGCAAAACAAGCTTTTTCAATATGTGTCTCGTGCACGCTGATATCTCAGTGGCAATAGATTTTCAATATGTTGTGCAGCCCTAATATATTATTTATGTCACATTAATATATATAAGAAAACCTCATCTCATCTATATGTACAGTCTCAACAATACCCGTCTACCCAGTAATGTGTACCAATGTAAACTCTGTTTACATTTTGTTCGTTGTGTTTTAAAGGTTATATCTCATCTTTATTCTTATGTCTTACAGTAAAATTGTAGACCGGATCGATGCCGATGGCAACAACTACATCACCACAGATGAGCTGAAAGCCTGGATTAAACGCGTGCAGAAGCGCTACGTGTACGAGAACGTGGCAAAGGTGTGGGCTGATTATGACCTCAACAAGGACAATAAGATCTCATGGGAGGAGTACAAGCAAGCCACGTATGGTTACTACCTCTGTGAGTACGTGATTTAAAGCAGCACAATAAATGAGAACAGCCATTGCTGACGCTCATGTTCTGTCTCTCAGCTAACCCGGAGGATTTTGACGAAACAACTGACCAGTTCAGCTTCAAGAAGATGCTCCCTCGTGATGAGAGGCGGTTTAAGAGGGCTGACTTGGACAGGGACGCTGCAGCAGACAGAGAGGAGTTCACCTCCTTCCTCCACCCCGAGGAGTTTGAACACATGAAGGATATTGTGGTTCTGGTAAGCCCTGAGTGACGACACAGTCATTAAAAGCATTAGAAACACAAAGAAAGCTCTGTAACAGTGTTTGAACATTGGATGTCTCAGGAGCCTTTTCAGAGCGTACAAATGTTGAAGAACATAAAATGTCTTCACTACATCATATATGTATTACTGGTACACTTCCTAAATATGCTGTATTGTAGTAACTCCTTAATTAAACTTTAACTTAACCAGGAAATAATTGACTTTCCATATTTTTTGGAACAGGTCCAGTGGGACAGGAACGGATGTCCCATTCAGGGTTCAATCTTTAAATATAAATTTGGCTTTATGGAACGGTTGCGTGGCAAATGTTAGTGGTGCACTACGCTGCTCTGTTCATTAAAGTTGTACTACCCATTTGACAGAGTTAATAATTCATCTGATTTTTATGATGTCACCCAGTGTTACCAAAGAACCATCTTCACTGATTGTGGTGAACCTGGTTGGAGCTAATAAAAGGGCTCTTTCTCGCAGTGGTCAGGGCAGTTTTCGGGACAAATGTAGTTTGTGTCATAAGTAGTCACATCAGAATGAGGAAGAAGGAGATTCGAAAATAAAGTGATTGTAATCATACGGGACAGATAATCACAGTGAGGCTTATATCAGCAGATATCTGCTACCAAAATGTCCAGCAGACCTAGATAAAATAATCACACAGTAAAATTTATAGCATTAAATGCTCTGCACACACTCATATTTAGGTGTTCTTTTTATTCTTATCAGATTCATTTGCTTCATTTTTTACCTTTTATGGTGATGGAATTATTGTGCAGGTGTTCATAGAGGTTCGCGGCACTTCAGTGTGTTGTTGGAGTCATCTGACACATTTAAGACCTTCCAAAACCAATCAGTCATCCCATATTTTAAGTTTGCACTTGTAAATAATGAAGCCTATAATAAAAGTCTCTTTTACCCTCCTCTGCCTCTAATGTTACCTTTAAGCAACCTTCCATGTCTTGCATAATGTCATACAGACAAAGAGGCATGTCTTTATTATAAGGAATGGATGTTTTTCATAATGTAAACATGACCTCTGCTGTGTCCTCTGCTGCTGAGCCGAAACAATGTCTTCTGTACAGATGATGGATGGATGTTCTCACTACTGAGCTAAAAGACTAGAGGAGCTTCTTGCAGCAACATATTAATCTTTCACGATGGTCCAGAGCTTCCACCTGCAGGAACGCATGCATGCGCTGATTTGAATCTGTGTAACCATGTGGCAGTGCGTGCATGCCATGCCCGGGTGAATTGCAGTTGGCTTACATGCACTGAATACGTGTGTGGATAATGATCAGCACACACGACAAGCTTTCACTTAACAGTTTAGTTGTATTCACACTCTGTCACATGTGGTATGAGATCCGTCTGCACAGACTCTCACCGCCAGGGTTTCACTAAAGAGCGTGCATGTGGAGGGCGTTTTGCCTCATTAGCAGTGAATCCGCTCTTCAAGCCTGGCTGTACACTGACCCTCACATCTTTATACCTGCCTGAGGCCATGTGTTTGTGCTGAAGTGAAAAGTTTGACTGTTTTTGAAACTTCTCTTCTCCCTTTAATCATTCTCTTATTCTCAACACAGGAAACCCTGGAGGACATTGACAAAAATGGCGACGGGCACGTGGATGAAGATGAATACATTGGTAAATTTATGTCAGAATAATGACCTGAATATGAGGCCTTCCACGTTCAAACTGCTGCCAACCAGTTACAATTGAGTTCAGCTGTTGATTATGATTCACTCCAGTTTTATTGCTTCTGAAGCTGAATTGATGTCGAAACAACGGTTTGAACTATGTCACTATGGCGATAAAACCCTTTGTCTTACTGCAGCCAGCCAGCAGATGGCAACAGAAACATTTTACTACAAGCAGCTCTCTGTAATCAGAAACACAATATACGGCCGGAGATTGTCAAAAGTAGATAAAGTCTGGATATTTAATGCATCACTGCAAAAGCTGAATAAAATCTGATTTAAATACAACACAATTTAAATTTAATTTTACTGGTTTTCTTTTCCACTCTTTCAGCCGATATGTTTGCGCATGGGGACGGGGGTCCGGAGCCAGAGTGGGTCAAGACTGAGAGGGAGCAGTTCTCTGACTTCAGAGACCTGAACAAAGACGGAAAGATGGACACGGATGAAATCCGCCACTGGATCATGCCACAGGACTACGACCACGCCCAGGCCGAGGCCCGACACCTGGTGTACGAGTCAGACAAGGACAAGGTGCTGTGATTCACCTTTGTAACATCTGGTTCTGCTGTGGTTCACTAAGTGAACGACCCAACCACCTTCTCTTTTCAGGACCAGATGCTGACCAAAGAGGAGATCCTTGACAACTGGAACATGTTTGTTGGAAGTCAGGCCACCAACTACGGTGAAGACCTCACCAGGAACCATGACGAGCTCTGAGCTCTTGGTCTGTGTCTGTGTGTGTGTGTGTGTTTGCGTGAGTGAGGGAGAGAGAGAGAGAGAGAGAAAGGACACCTGTGAGGACTGCGAGCAGCACTCGTCCTTCCCTCACATTGCTGGGACAGATGTCAGTGAAATAAAGTGTGAAACCAGCACTGGAGACAAGAGGAGAGTTACCAGGTCTGCCCGCTCATTGACATTAAAGCATCCACGTCAGTTTAATGTCTGACTTTCAGGAACCGAGCCAGACCCTGAGGACCTCTGCATCAATGGTGCCTTGCTAGGCGGCTTCACTGCCTCATAAGCATGCGTAGTCTTTGAATAAACCTGTAAATGACAAGGTTTTTTCTTTGAGTTGCCAGATAGAGGAATTATTTTGTCAGGAGCATCAATGTGAAACTGAACATTGTCTTGGTGATGGACCTCAGCGATTCTTTAAAACAAATTACAATAATAATGTTTACAACTGTTCCTGCCAGACGGTTTAATGTGTGTGTGTGTGTGTGTGTGCTCTCTTTTAAAGTGTTTGATGGCATGTGTTTTGCACGCAGAGTAGCCTGTGAATAGTTTCGTCTTTGCTTTAGAGTAGGTCTCAGATGTATTTATTGATTATAGTTCAGGTCAGCAGGAAGTTTTATTGATATTGTGATGGAAAAAAAACATCCTACTGGCTTGAGTACCGATTGAAACGTGAAAGTTTCCTCTTAACCAGATTCTTGTTTTTTCGTTGTATCACTGCAAGTTCACTCTTTTTAATGAGGACTTTGATTTATTTTGCAGTATTGGCCTTTTTGAACAAGTCTTTCACTACAGTTTTATTTCTCTGCTTAAAACTATGGAACATCCAATAGAATAAGCAGAGGTTGAGGGACTTTAGAGACTGTGTTTTAATTTCGCTTTGCTCAGCCTTTGTTGCATTGCTCAGCATGTCTCTGCCTGCGATGCAGATGCTGCATTGATGCCATTAAACATGGAATCGGAGGATTTTACTGGCACTTTTGTGGTTTAAAAACTAAAAGAACTCTAAAGGACTCAACACGAGAATTCATGGAATTTGGGTCAGCCTTACTGGGCTTGAAGTGAGATCTGTTTTGATCTTTAAACTTGCAGTTGCAGTTACTCCTGTTAATTTGGCAAACCCAATACGCCTACGTTTTAAGTCTAGCTTTAACTCGCTGACAGTCAGGAAACGGGCAGATGGCGTCAACACCTCCCCTGACTAACATGTGCATGTGTTAAGCAGAGATGTGGTTAGACTGACTTAATGTTGCTGCTGGCTGTTGCAGCAAAACTCTTCGATGTAACTGAGAAAGCAGCGCTGCCACCCAGCCTGTCCCCTCTGCCTGCTCATGTGGAACATATGGATATATGTGTGCCAGTTAACGAGACAAGTCAAGCGGGGCCAATGCGATAAAGCTCATTAGAAATGGGACGGAGCGATGTGCTGATTGCGGGGACTGTTTTATGGTTCTGTTGTATTGTGGGATAGATGTAAAAACCAAGTGCTTTATGTGAAGTCATACAGAAGTGGACTGGTCTTTTTTACTTTTACATTTCTTTTTTTTGAGATTTTTATCTGTCACATAACAAACATTGAATGTTTCATGAGACTTTGGTTTCTCACTTCTGGCATTGTTCCAGTTAGACAGCAGCATCCAACGGCTCACTGTCTGAGGATGATTCAAAGTGGAGTCTCCTGTAGTGAAATTTCAGGTTTTTCAAATCATTTTCAGCCATTGTGATACCCATTAGATAATAATAGCTGCTCTATTGCCTTGCTAAATAGCACAGGGTCAGTGTTGAGTCACGCATTTGAATAATTGGGAGGCCTTAAACACTAAGCAGCTTAATGTACTTCCTGCAAATGGCATATGAGGTTTGTCATGTGTCAGGGTGCATCTGCGTGTCTGGACCAGAGCGTGGTCGAGCTGGACGATTGTAAGTCACAGAGAAGCAAAAAGGACCAAATGCATGTTTCCGTGAGCGAGATGGGGGCACACGTCACGGTGAGGCCCTTCCTCGCGGTCATGTTAAACAGTCTGCCCCTCCTGTTTATGATAGGTTAGTAATCATTCACACTGGGGGAGTGTACGTACAGTAATGCCTTCAGACAGCCCTCATATGAGTGTCTGCGTGGATCAGCCACTCTTTGCTGATAATAATGAGCCCTTTGGGTGAGAGTGCGGGGGTGGGGGGGTCAGAAAGAGTCCCCATCCAGTATTATTTTCAGTTAGGCCTGACAACTCGCAGCCTGTTTCAGATTGTGTTTGTTAAGTTTGTATCTCATCAATTAGCAGAAGGAAAGAGTGACTGCTCCAAATGCTTCCCCCTCCCTCCCCACTCTGCTTTGCCTCTTTCTGACTCCTCCCATCGGGATGCTCCATTTTTCATCTGAATTTGTCTGCACTCCCTCATCTTTGTCTTTTAACGCTTGTGTTTGTTCCGTCTGCCTTGGGCAATATGTAGCCCAGGGTGTTTGTCTGTAATGATCTTCTTTAGGACATCTGACCCATCCTGTGCTCCAGCTTTCATAACAGCCTATCTACCCATTATATAATAATGCGCAGAACAGCAAATATGAAGTACAAGTCCCGTTCATTATCGAGCTGTTTACTGCGATGATTTTTATTTCATAAACCAAGCTAAATGGCAACTTTAAAATGAGTCTTGAACTTTCTTTTGACAGTTCACAGAACAGACCTTTATCCCCTCTTCTCATTAAAGGTTGTAGTTTTACAGCCCAAACTGTGGCAAAACCAAACAAATACTGTGACTGCACACAGGACAACTTTGTCATTTTCAGAATATTTTGCATTATGAATCAATTCTCTGTAATCCATGCCAAAGGGCCTGTATTTTAGCCTGAAATGAACCAATTAAAATGCACTCTGGCAAAAATTATGAGAGGACTTGGCATATTTCAGGGGTTTCAGCTGTTTTTGTTGAATTGGTTACTAAATGTAAACATTGTTATGATTGCTGGAACTGACTGTGACAAAAAGGTTCTGCTGGAAGACTGAAAATGATGGACCGGCCCCCTCAGTGTCCAGACCTCAACCCCATCAAGCATATTTGGGCCAGGTTAAAGTTGGAAAGACCAGATATTCCAGCTGCAAGAGGATAACATCGGTAGGACTAACTTTATCTGATATTTGTTTTGCCACAACAATGCTAAATTTTTTTTTTATTTAATTTTACTTTTTTTTTAACTTGACTTTTTTTTTTTTTTTTTAGGAATAGCCATGAGTTCCTGAAAACATGATCTAAATGTTAATTGTGGTGAAGACGCCGAATCCTGGACGTTGACCAAATAATTAGAGCTTATTTGGTTGATCTTCAGCATTTGGTGAACGCAGACCTTTGACCCCAATTGAATCATTTTATTTTCTGTGTTCTGAGCACTTAGAGACCACCCCCGCTGTTGTGTGATACAGTATGCGTGTGAAGTGAATGTAGGCTAACTCAGCCCCTTGCATATTTCCGGACAATGAATCTTAAACAAGTCCATCCATCTTCCAGGTCAGACAGAGAAAGTTCAGCTGCCTGTGCTCTCACAGAGCTCTACACCCCCTGGTGGAGGCAGCGCAGACCGACACCAACCGCTCTTGTATCATGAGATTTTATGTGCACATCAATCCAGAACAGATAGGGAACTGACCATTAATGACTACACAATAAGAGAGGAGCCTTTAAAGAGCCATACATTTCAATTTAGGACGCATAAACCTAGTGAGTTGGGGACTGATTGAAAGTGCCTCTGGAGTAATGGAAGACCTTTCAACTCCGTTTCAGGATAGCACAAAGAAACAATCAAATAGCTTTTTGTCATCCTAATAGGCTTCTGCAGACTATCTTGCATATCTGCAATGAAACATCTCAGGTTTTGATTAAAACACAGACATGGTGATGTTTGGGTGTTCAGGGCAGTGAGGATGGAGGCTCCACTATCCCACTGAGACTGATTTCTCTGGACAAAATGCCTCTCTTGCTCCATTTGTCAGCATGCCTTTCCTTTCTCTTAGCCCTTCTCCTGCTTGTCCCAGCATCTGTATACCTCTGGGATGGAGAGAGGAGGGAGCGGGGGCCTCGTTTTCCATCCTGCTGTTCCTCAGGGAGGGGGCTTCATTGGTTTGTGATCTTGTGTTTCACATGATAGAGATAGGTCTAATCCTGTTACGCATTAATGTCTTACATCGGCACAGAGGAGACAGCAGGAGGGAGGGAAAAGAGAAGATGAAAGAGGATGATCGAGGGAAGAAGGGAATAGTTTAAAAGCTACCTCTATTTTCTGCCCCACTTTTTTTTGAGGATATATGCATGTGTGTTTATGTTTGTCCCTGTGTAATCTCATGGGATCTTCCTGGCTGCTGCCTGCATCAGACAGACTCCTCTCAAGGTGTTTTCCCTGCGCTGTCTTTCTGTATCTGCTCCATCTCTGCTCTGCGACTGTGAAAGTTTACCCTCTAGGCCCAATCTGAGCTCCAGGCCCCACAAGGCCTCTGTGTTCCCAAAGCTCCTACACACCGGAGCCCCTCAGGCTCCTGGCTTCACCACAGGGAATAGCCACAAAGAACCCCTCGGCCCTTCAGACTACAGAGCAGCAGCTTTGCACAAGAGAGCTTGCCCGAGGGGAGGAGAGGGGGAAGCGGCTGTCTGGGAATAGAAGTGAGAACATGCTTCACTTCACATGTGAACTGTTGCTGACAGCGCCTCCTGTTGGTTCACCATTGTTTTTACAGACAGGGCCCTCTTGCAACCCCTGTTGAGGCTCTTCTCTTGGGCCTTGACCTTGTTAACAATCCCTTGGGGTTCAGTGAGGCTTCTGTGTGCTACATGTGCACTGACCTTTCCTTCTCCCAGAGGTTGAATAATGTCTTTTTGGCCCACGGCAGGAGCTGTACAGCAATGCACCTGGGACCGAGCTGTTGGGAATATTGAAAAATACTTACTCCTGATCAGAATGACAAAATATGTATTGTAACAGACCGTAAATAAAGATGGACTATCTGAGAACTCCTCCACAATCAGGCAATCAAGGGTTCTGATTGCCCTCTTGTGGTAGGCTGCAGTAATTTTAACCTCTTCATCCTTTGTATCAGACATGACTCCTCAATTAACTTTTGATGGATTATTTCATTATAAATTTTTATAACATCTGATATATGTTCATGGACTCGGATTTACTGTTAACTACTACTTGTTCCTCAGTAGGGGGTGCTGGAGTCTATCCCAGCAGTCAGGAAGGCATACACCCCGGACAGGTCACTGGTCCATCACAGGACACACACACACACACACACACACACACACACACACACACACACACACACACACACACACACACACACACACACACACACACACACACACACAAACACACACACACACACACACACACACACACAGAGGAAACTGGTACTCACTACTGCACCACAGTACTGCTCAGTGTTTCTTATGAAAGGCCTACTAAAAACCAAAACAAGACTGTAAAGCATCATCGCTGACATCATTCTACTTATTCTGTTCGGCTCACTAATTGTGTGATGACATCACCACCATACAATGATGAGCTTCAGTAAAAAAGTACTGATGCCTCTAAAACTTAAAGCTTGGATGTAAATATGCTTTGAATTATGCTTATTTCCAGGCTTTTCACGCTGCCTGTAAAAGCTGAGAGTTCCAGTTTTGGCGGGCTGCACATGGAAATGGAGGCTGTGAAGCTAGCATGCCTGCTGTCCTACAGATGTCTTGAGCTTCGAGCTACCAGGTGTACGTCACCTGAGATTACGCACGCTGACACCCCTTCAAGGCAAACAGCCAGCAGTACAGCTGAAAGGGCATCTGGTGGCATGTGGGCGTGCAGTCATGCATTTGAGATGCTTGGTAAGATTTCTGGCAGATATCAGATTTTCCACCTCCAACCAGAACCTCAACTGAAGGGATCTGGTGGATCGCTGAAATGTCTGTGATGATGATGATGTTAATATTGATGATGATGATGATGACGGGCCTTTGAAAACACGCGTCTCCAGTCAAGAATGAACCGGAATGAGCAAAATGTTCGACTCAGCTGTCCTTCTGATCTTCTGTCTCCCCTGCAGAGAGAGAACAGAGAGAAGCACTTGTTAATCAACGTGCACTGGATTAAAAAGCAGAAAAAAACAGGACATCACAGAGATTGCTCACAGCCATTAAGTGGATTGGAAAACAACCGCAGCTTCACGTGAGTAACCTGTGACCCTGAAACAGCAGAGCGGCATTTTAATCTTTCGTCTAAGATCTGCTGTGTGTAGACATGAAAAATGCACAGATGTGTGCGCAAGTGCTGCATGCACCAAGGGAATGCTCTAACACATAAATGTGGTTTCCACGGATGAACATGTAGCCAACAGCTAAATACAGCCCATACTGCACTTGGGTGTACATGTTTACATCACTTCTCCAGGTATGTGACATCATTAGCTCCCATACAAACACACAGACACACCAGGTTATTTTTTATTAACATACATGCTGAGTTATCAACCCATATAAATTAGATCTGCACACAAGTTGGCCTACAACTTCATCCAAGTTGATTTCCTAATGTGCCAGTGTAGATGTTGATTTTATTTGTTCAAATCGAGTTATTATTAGTTCAGCCCAAGTGTGGATAAAAGCAGGCATAGAAAATAGATAGATGGATAGTTCATATTAAGTTTTACTTTTCATTTTAGTTCTTTGAATTCAGCATGTCTTTACTAAAGGCTTCCCTCTCCAGGGATAAAAAGATCTATACTGTCCCCCAGTGGCCAATGTGTGTATGCTTGCGGGTATGTTGTACATGCTATGTAGTGTGGACATTTTGATTGGTCCTCACAACTTCAGAGATCTCTTTTCTTTTAAAATAACGACTGGGTTAAGGTTAAGGTAAGGGTTACATATTTAGTTGTGTTGGTTAGGTTGAGGGTTAGAGGTAAGTATTAGAGTTGGGCGAGGCATTACTTGAGATTTTTGTTAGGACTTTGGTTTTGCTGTACAAAGGAAAACAAAGCAGAAGAGAGTGGTCAGTACAGCCTGCTGACACCGAACGATGTTCCTTTTCAAATGAGATTTATCAAACACCAGATGTTTCTAGTTACAGAGATGTGTGTCAGAGATTTAGTAGGGTGAGACCTGCACCCTGTCAGAGTCCGGGTGAGGTGCTGTTTTACTGTCTGACCCCATCCCTCCACCCCCTCACCACAAGCACCATTTATTTTTTGGCCTCTTAACCTGGCAACTCCAGCACATCTTTCCTTCACACACAGGCACACAACTCTCAAGGACAATGTGAATCATTATTTTATGAACTTACAAAAAGCCTTAATACAAAACAAATGTCTAGAGGTGAGGAAGTGCACCAAATACTGTATATACAAAGCAATTTGACAAGTATCAATTTTACTGCAGGGATAATCTTTGTTGAAAAAAAGAGACAGAGGGTGAATTGTTCATATCCTAAATCCAGTTTGAATTACCAGCACATTTTTTCAAAGCGACACTATTTTGACAACAAATAAACAAAACCAGTGCAAGTGAAATCAAATATACATAATAGTGTAACAACTTTTTCCTGATTTCTCTCTCTCTCTCTCTCTCTCTCTCTCTCTCTCTCTCTCTCTCTCTCTCTCTCTCTCTCTCTCTCTCTCTGTCTCCCTCTCTCTCCTTCTCTCTCTCTCTCTCTCTCTCACACACACACACACACACACACATACAAACACACACAAAATCCTTCTTTTTGGCTCAGAATGATTGTGAAGGTCTCAGGGATCATTAGAGTCTTTCGATGGCTGCTGTGCTCACCACCTCGGCATGTCTGGCAGAGCCCCATAACTGCTGACCGGGCTCCAGCACCTTCTCCTTCTAGCTGGCAAAATACACTGCCACCTTCCTCCTCCTCCTCCTCCCGATGCTCAGATGGCAGGCTGCAGCTTGGTTAGGTTCCTCTGGTGCATGCTGTGGTGGCGCGTCAGCTCGTCAGAGCGGGCAAACTTCTTCTGACAGTTGGACCAACGGCAGATGAAAGGCTTCTCACCTGACAAGAAGGCGATTCCATAAAACAGATAATTTTGCTTTAGAGTGATTTCAGCTCCGCTGTTCATGAAATGAAGCAAAAATAACCTTCTCAAAAGACAAGAACCTGATCATGGAGAAGTAGGAAATAAAGGTACGCACTTGTTTTACCTGTATGAGTCCGAGTGTGCGTCTTAAGGTGGTCTGACCGTGCAAACTTTCTCTGACACGTCTCACACTCAAAGGGCTTCACTCCTACACACAGATGCAAAAGGGCAGTGGTTGTTGTGGTGGCAGAGACAGATGTGATGGAGGAGATATATGAGCGCACGAAGCAATGGAGATTTTAGATTAAAAAAAAATAAAATAAGGATTAGAATTCATACAATTGTGTGGAGGTTGTGGATCATGTTGGACAGACATCTGCTGATTTGTACATTTTTATATTTGCTGAAGTTAATGAACATCATATTGTTGATATGCCTATCTTATATAGGTCAGCCTTATTGCGCAATTAATGCATTTTTTTCTCAGCAATGATGACGAAATCCATTTACAAGAAGGGAACTGACAGATGGAGCCAGATTCACAGATGCTGCACTTTCATCCATCCATCTTTGATCTGTCACTGCTTTATCTTATGCAGGGGAGCTGGAGACTATCCCGGCTGACAGGGGTTCACCCAGAACACCTCTCCAGTTCATTAGAGCACCAATACATCGAGTCAAGCAGCCCAACACAACTGGGTATGTGCGTTATAAATTTCTGTTACTGCAACAAGCTCCAGAACTGTCTCCACGATGTAAGGAACAAGGTTCTGGTCTGGAAACGCTGTCATACCTGTGTGTCGAAGCTGATGCCTCTTGAGCTGATCTGAGCGAGAGAATCTGCGACCACATTCTGTGACATCACACTGGTACGGCTTCTCTCCTGTAATTAAAAAACAAACAAACAAAAAAAAACTAATTTAATAGAACTGAATCCCAGCAGTGTGTGTGATTTTCATGCACCCTCTCATTTCACCTGTGTGTTTGCGGCCGTGCATCTGCAGATGGGACAGTTTGAAGTATTTCTTACTGCAGCCAGGGTAAGCGCATACAAACGGGCGCTTTTCTGTAGCGTCCGAGGACTTCACGACTGGTGGAGCGATACTGGAGACCCGACAAACATCCTGAAAGATCAAGAGGATAAGACAGAGTTTGTGCATTTATTGACTGCAAGTGTTGATGCAGCGTGAGCGTGCGTTAACTCTGACCTGAATTCCTCTGAAGACGCTGTGTGCGTGTATGTGGTACTGGGCGCTGACCAGCATAGGCGGTGGGGGAGCTGTTGGGTCAGTTTCAATGCTGCTTGTGTGTCCACTGTTGAACAAGATTGATAAAAACACTGAACGCTTTGAGAAAAAAATGATTCAAATACTTGCAGATATTTGTTAGTTAGGTGAGTGATAAAGAAATGTGGCCTGTGGTATTATACCAGTGAAATCGTTAAGTCCTTGAAGGACTCATGTCCTGTTTATAAGCAAAGCTCCGTATACTTCCTGCAGTGTTATCAGGTCAAAACTGAAGGACACAGGATTTTGTTTTTATGGAAATAATGAGAAAGCCCACCTCTTCATGGAAGACGCCAGTGTGTTCATTTGATTCCAGGTTACACAATCCAGCTGGGATGCCATTTGGTACAAGTTATCACTGAGCAAGACAGAGCAGCTGGTAAGAAGTATGTTTTAACGTAAACATACTAAATAATGTGAAGAAAAGACAGTTTTGGCCCCAAAAAGACCGTCTGAGTCCACATTATAAATGAATTCTCCAATTTGTGACCCCACATGTGTAGAAATATGCACGCGCACACACACACACACACACACACACACACACACACACACACACACACACACACACACACACACACACGCACACACAGTGTGCAGGAGATGAGGTTTTGCACGCTGCGAGGGTGAGGCCTCCGTGCCTAGTACAGCGTGGAGCAGTGTATGACATCACTCTGTCCTCAGCATCATTAAAGACAGGAACCAGTTTCGGGGGAATTCTGGAAGGATTTTCTTGGGAAGTCCTTGAGGGAAGGATGGAGATGGCTCGCTAATCAGCTCTGAACTATGTTAAACTGTGGAGACATGCACTGATATCTGACATGCATTCACTGTGTGTGTGTGTGTGTGTGTGTGTGTGTGTGTGTGTGTGTGTGTGTGTGTGTGTGTGTGTGTGTGTGTGTGTGTGTGTGTGTGCGCGCGTGTCTGCTTGAGTATTTCCAGCTCCTGACATAAGATGTAACAACTGCAAAGTCTTATCAACTGCTGTTCCAGTATTTGGGTTGCGCATGTTCCTTTTCTCCAACAACATTGCAGGGCAACATTCAAAGAATTTGATCCCGTTTTACCCTTCTAGATGTTTTTGCATGCAACTGAAAACAAGATGGAAATACATTCAGAGGTTAAAAGAAGTTATTTCTCAGGCCGTTTTGACCCAACCCTCTGCTTCACTGCCACAGCACTTGTCTCTTTTTTTATTTATTTTTGTCAGGGGGAACTCATCACCATTGAATCACTGTTGGTTTTGGCCTGCTGAGCATCAGTGGGCAGCATTGAATCTCAAAAATAATTCAGAATTTACAGCCTGGTGTAGGCTCAGTTTATACACAGAAATAAGCAGCAAGTGTAAAAATGCAAAATTCTCCAAATATTAAAAGAAGGGGCATCTAATTTTACCTGCTGTAGTTTCTCAGCAGCAGAGCTTGGCTGCTCGGACAGGATTCAGGAGGATTATGGCAGCCAAACATGGTGGAAGGGGCTGGGAATTGCTGGTCAACTGAATATGGAACAAAGGACACATTGAAATATATTTTCAATAACATTTTGTTAAATCAAAACTGCACGCAGCATGTGATTACAGCATGAATCAGCCTTTAATCTAAAATGTTTTGATTGAATGTTGTAATATTTCTTGTTCCCTTCACCAGACTGCAGCTTTTTTAGTCTAATATCATTTCATTTGAGAGATTCACAGATGCATTTTATCTCATCTTCTCAAAGAGGAGAAACAGCGGCACTTTTTTTCCAATTCAGAAAGTGTCCCCAGACGGTTTTTGACAGTCCAGTCATGACAAAATGTTATTTCCTTGCGATATCGCCTCCAGACTCATCAACCATTTATGTGCTTAAAAAGCGAGAGGGAGAGTGCCGCTGTGTGTGCTAATGTACATTAACGTGTCTACTGACAAAAGGGTGGAGAAATGAAAGAAAACAAATAATAGTGGCTCTGCTGCGACGTGACAAAATTATGGTTTACTTATATATAACCTTGCTGTGACATGACAGTCTCCACCCGTCTGCAATAGAATTCGGTGGCGTGGAGGTGCAGTCAGGTACCTATGTTGTTTGGCGGTGACAGCGTGTCCTCATGTTTGAATGGCAGGCTGGAGAACTGGGGGGTGTGGTGAGATGGAGTGTGGCCATAATTGGGGTTGTTGTCTAAACTCACCGCTCCGTAACCTGACAAGAGAGCAAGAGAGAGAAGCAAAAATGATAAAGACTTTATTTTCCTGCTGGAGTCATCAAACTGCTGTCTTAAAAGTTTCCAAGTCCCTGATGACTGCTGGTAGATTTGGATCCCTGTCAGGCTTTTTACAAAAAGCAAAAAAAAAAAAAAGAAGAGAGAAACAAAGAACAAAAAAACATGTGTTGACTGACTAAATCCTCTTTGTATCTGTGACCTGTTCTTTTCCATCGGTTGTATGAGAACAGGACAGAAGAGAGCATTCTCTGGAGAAAAATCAAAAATAGTCAAATTTTTGTTTTACTTAAGGATAAGAAATTATTGGGCAAAGATTAAGAAATGAATGGAAGGATGATGAAAACTATTCCATTGGTCACAGGCTGCATCATAGAGATCCTGCAAAGTTTCTGTAAAAAGTGACTCACTCTAGTTCTTACTTAAATCCCACCAGTCACATCAGTTCATCCCAAAGCAGCAGCAGAAGAAGACAGCTTAAAGCTCTAAGACTTAAACTACATACTTAGAGTTCGTATATATAATCTAGGATTTGTTTATATAGCTATAAAAATCATTTGGAGTCATGGTGATTTGTTTATAGTGAAGAAGCAATGTTCATGGTTTCAGCCATGTAAGAACAGATATCCCAGTGTTGTTCTGAGCCTGCTACTTTCTGTGTCAGCGTTACGTTAAAACTGTGTCCAGAAGCCTCTGTCATCCACCAGCAGTGGTGCTGGGATCCTTTAAACTGAAATGTAACTAGAACCAGATTTGCTTTATCTTATCTTCAAGATTTGTAATGGGAAAAAGTGCAAAGCCAACAAAGGTAAATTGATAATATTCCTATAAGATCACTGGTTGTTAAGTGTTTTAAAATAGTTTTGATATTATCACTGTAGTTTTCTGCGTCATTGGAAAATCCCAGCGCAGGTCAACAGCCCCTGATCCAAGATATCTCTTCAACATGAATTTAATTTCATCCCACCCCCATTTTATTACTCATTTTATTTACTTTAAAAGAACATGTAATTTCTGTTTCAGTTGCTTGTGTTTGGTTTTATATTTTATATCCAGCTGCTTCCATTTAATTTAATTAGAGTGTGATGTGATGCTATTAAAACTATGTGTGATTGTGTGTGTGTGTGTGTGTGTGTGTGTGTGTGTGTGTGTTGTGTGTGTGTGTACGTGTACATGTATGTGTACTATAATGCTATGTTTACAGTAAACCAGAAACTCTTAAAAAGATTCTGCCATCTATAAATATAAATTTATTCATAGAAATATTAATACAGTCATTTATTAATTTTTAAAAATTATTCCTGCAAAAGAACATCAGCATTTACCATTTTAAGAATTGCTAATCTGGCATAAAAATAATGCAGTAAACATATAAGAAACCCCATGAATCAGTTTTTGTCATTAGTTCTGTTATTGCCGTAATAGTTGTTGATAGGTAGCCAGCTCCGTATCAAAGCATGCTTTTTCCCCCCAGAAATGGCCAGTAAACACCATCGTAGATCTTTAGCAGCGGGCTGCCAAGCCTATTCCTGACATGGGACAGAATGACCCTGCTGAGCACACAACATCCTGCTCAGACACAACATTGGCCAGCTCTGGACAAGTCCCATCCAACATCTCACAGAGGAAAAACACGCGTGCCTCTAAAGCTGCATTTATGAGCGAAGGCAGAGGTGTGTTAGGAGTGGTGGGATAACATACCCTGGCTCCTCGGTGGAGGCGGACTGTCTATGCAGCTGGGCAAGCAGGTTCCATTGGGAAACATCCTCGGCTGACCTGCTGTCGGCTCTCCAAAGGCCCCCATTCGACAAGGGCCTGAGCCCGTGAACTGGCCTGAGAAGTGCAACGTGAAGGCACCGAGTCCACAGTGAGGGTCATCTACTGGGTCGCTGCTCCCCCAGCTGGGTTCCTGCTTGATGAGGGAGTGATGTGAAGACAGGGTGCTGTAGGGAGAGCTAGGGTGGAGGTCCAGCAGTGGGGGCCACTGGCCGCCACTGACAGACATTCCGCAACCACCACCGGCTCCTGGTATGGATGAGACGGGAGGAGCTGGGGCTAAAAGGGTCAGATCTCGGACATCTGTCCCCATCGACATGGCTGCACACGGCTCAGTCAGCATCGGTAAAGGCAGATAGACACGGTCCAAAGCAGGGAGGGTGATATTCCAGTGAAAAAGAGATTAAAAAGTCTCTACCTGACACAGCAATGATGGAGCACGCTTTTGCAAAGACAAACAAAAAAAAGCTCAGGGCTGACAGAGCAGTGCCAGAGCCATCTTCACCAACAGAGATAGAATCACTTCTCCACAGTCCTCACCGGTAGGAGTGACTCCAAATGTGTCGGCCCTCTGTCTCTATAAAGTCTGACTTTCTACACTCTCCTGATGGCTCAAGTAGTCTGTAACTCACTGGACAGGGGGAGGAGCAAGGGAGGCTGAGAAGAAGATGACCTGTACTTCTGAAGCGATTGCGACTTACATTCGCATGAGCTGTTGTTTTTTTTGTTTTTTGTTTGTTTTTTCCTTTTTTGTTCTCTTCAAGTAATAGAGAGGTATTTGTTTCTGGTTTCTTAAAAATGATGGACCGTGTTGGGCAGCAGTAGATATACAGAGAGAAGCACGTGTGAATGATGTCGCTGCTGATTTGCACACATTGGAATAAATATGAACAAGTTTAGGGATTTGTCAGAAATAATCTCGGTTCACTGTACGCACATTACTAGATATTCAAAACTTAACAAAACATTAGGAACGTTAGACAGAATTGATTCATAATTGATCAATGTATACAAATAAAGTTAAAAAAAAATGTGTAAAAGGATTAAGCAGGCGGATGATGAGCTTTGAATTGTCCTATTTTGGAAAATGTTCTGTTTTTCTAAAAGCAGCTCACATAAACTCTATGGCCTTGGAGAAAAGCCACATCACACAAAAGGATAATTATTTATTAGTTGGGGAGAGGAGCTGTGTGTGTGTGTGTGTGTGTGTGTGTGTGTGTGTGTGTGTGTGTGTGTGTGTGTGTGTGTGTGTGTGTGTGTGTGTGTGTGTGTGTGTGTGTGTGTGCGCGCGTTCGTGTGTGCGTGCGTGCGTGCGTGCGTGCGTGCGTTCGAGCACTTAGGAGAGATAGAGGTGTTGACCCTAACTCAAGCTCCGTTCACTGTGGAGCTCTACAGGAATGCAGTGACTTGGAATATGTCTCAATAAAATTCCGGACAGCTGCTGTGGATCTTTAAACGTTATTGTACTTGTCAGATCAGCAGTCGGCTCCTTCCCGTTTTTAAAGACTTGAAACCGTGGCTGTGTTGGGGGCGAAAAAAAGAAGAAAAAAAAAAAAAAGAAAATGTTCAGTTACCAGTGATGAAAACTCCCTTTTTTTGTTACTGTTTTTATTGATCTGGAAATAGAGGGAAAACAAAAACTGAATGCCTTTCAGATCACAGCCTGGCTGACAGTGACCGATCCTCTCTCAGTTCATTCATTTTACAAAACATTTTTCTTTATGATGTCATAGGTTGATTTATGCTACACTGAAATCCACAGTAAATTGGAGATGGAGCTCTGCAGACGCATCGAGGTGAAGTTTCAGAGAGTTCCTGTCGTCACCATCTGGAATATGAGTCACAGGGTTCCAGCACACGTCGTGACCCCAAAGTGGCCTTAAAGCGAAAAGGTGGGTGGATGTGGGAGGGGCATGGGGAAAGGGGCAATTAAAAGTGAAGAATGATTCAAATGTGTCGAGAGAGAGGCAGTGAGAGAGAAAGTGTTAGGGTGATGAAATTACCTAAAAAAGATGATGTTGACTGGTGTTCTTGCGTTCGGGTCCTTCTTTACTAGGAAAAGTGTGTAATATGTTGTTCAAGTAATATCATACAGTGAGACTGGTCAGTCTGGTTGTGTTGTTAGAGATGGTTATCATTCAAAACAACATGACAAAGCTTAAAGACAAAGTCCAAAAATGGGTTCAAAATCTGTCCTTGCTCCAGACAGTGTGATGTATTCTTGATGCTTTTATTTGCTCGTAAATAAATCTAATTCTGGGATTCGTCCCCAACAAGCACACTGGCAGGTCAACAACATTAAAATACTGCTTAGCTTCCCAGTTTTTCCAAAACAAGGAAATGTAAGCCAGTACCTATCTGATGACATCCATTACAACGGTCATAACCTCACAAAATCCAAACATCTGCGTGGGGAAGATAAAGTGCTCTCTGATTCTATTATTGGAAGTAAATGATGCAAAGGCAGGCCCGTCTCCCAGAGAGACAACCAAGCAGTCAGAGGATGTCCAAGCATCTGGATTCAAAATAGTAACATGAAAATTAATTATTGTCCGCCCACTGCAAACAAACAACAAACCAAAGTAATTTACTACAAGCATTTAAGGTTGTGGCACATTGAAAAATCAGCGATCTCGCCAAAAACAATCTGAGAAAGAGTTAGAGAGAGAGAGAGAGAGAGAGAGAGAGAGAGAGAGAGAGCGAGAGAGAGACAGAGAGAGAGAGAGAGAGAGACAGAGAGAGAGAGACAGAGAGAGAGACAGGGAGACAGAGAGAGAGAGAGAAAATGCCTCTGTGCAAAGGCAAAAGCAGGCCATGCGTTCCCCAGTGGAGTCTTTAACAGGGATTCATCAAAGGTGATGGGGCCCAGGGAGAAAACAAGCCTTTCAGCCCCTGTGATGGATGGCCATCCCCAAATACGCCCATCCTTTCAGATCAATCTTTGGTAAACCCTGAGTTTAAAACAACACCAGTGTGCCGAGGAAGGGAAATGGTCAATGCTGCCTCTGACCCTTAACCAGAAATACACGAGGCTCAGATTTTTTTCATGGATGAGAAGGGAAGCTGAGACAGGTCTGTTTCAGCCAGAGGTGTTTAATAAACCCAGAAAAGGCATGTGTTTATTGACAAATGTAGTCATGCCACTGCATTTGGAAAAAAAAAAAATCTTTTTCTTGTTTGTAACTTTTATACACCAATCAGTTACAAAAACTTCATTTAAGATCATTTTTGTTTTGTCATAACCATGAAAGGATTACGGAGAAACAACAGGTGTTGGATGGCGTAAAAAAAGTTAGTCCTTCGTTGCTCCACGTACAGGCAGGGAAATCAGCTGATAACACACAGAGCAGTCGTGTGTTGCAACTATCTGCCTGTGGTCTCTAAGAAAATGTTACAGTTTGAAACATAACTCCGGCAGCACAGTTTCCCTCTGTCCTGCACAACTACTTTGGCACAATTCACAGATTTGAGCCTGACAGGATTGTCACACTGAGATGATTGGACCAGTAGATCAGAGGGAACCAGTCTCAGCAGCGGGTACATAACAACTCCCGCCCGTGACCCTCGGGACTGACAACAATCGTCAGGTTTTAATTCTCTTTCAGTTGTCCCGGGCCACTCTTCAAAGTGCTGCATATCAGTCTGGAGATAAGGGGCAGAGAAGAAAGAGCTGTGGGAGAGCGAGTCCATGGTTCAAAGTGTCACACACAACACTGGGCCAGTGATGCTTCACACCCCCGCTCCTTTCGCCTTGTTGATGGTCACCTTTCCCCTCTGCCAATAAATCTGCCCCCTCCCAACCAACACGTACATGTTGAACAAACTAGGATTTTTGTAATAAAGAATAAAACCAACAGCGTGCTGGTCTAATTTAACAGCACTGTTGAAAGAGCCTGAACTGATCCTGACGACTGTGCAGCAAGTGAAAGGAACACTTATTTAAATAATTCTTTATATTGACACGATGACTCAAAACTCGTGTCAGTCGGTTTCTTTTGTTGCAATGCATGAGGACAAAAACACACAGGGAAATTATCTGGTACATCACATAGAACGTTTAGTTTAAACTGAAACCATTTTTCGAAATTTCGAAAAAGTGCATGGTAAACAATGAGCAAGAATTGTAGCTTTTCTAAAAAAAAGGTTGTTTTTTTTTCTCGCTGGCGACTGCCCTTGATGGCTTCTGCACCATCGTTCAGCTCAGTTGTAACGGCTAAATCCCCATCAGCAAACGGCTGACTGTTGTTGAAAAAGCTGCGGCTTCAGGTTAAAACTACCCGACTGAGTTTCGCCGAACCAACGAACCTATGTCTCATCCCAGCAGGTGTTTGTGTGTCAGCATCAAGGCCAGCCGTTATCAGCTCTTTACGGTAAACCACGGCCTCTTCCATACTGTCACACCCGCTGCAGCTGTGTCCAGGGTGTAAGCATTCATCAGAAAACATTGCAGATATCTCTAGTGGTTACTGTCTGTTGTCATACCCTTGAGTCTCATTCTGGAGCTAGATGAGTTTACGGGATGACTCTGAGGTATGTGCACAATGATGGGAAAAAAAAAAATAACCACAATCATGTGACCATAACCTCTGGCATTTGACTTAAGGGAAATACCGCTGCAGCGCAACTTTCTCAATACTAGGAAGAAAAATATTTGACTTTGTCTTGAAATTCTTGAAATTAAAGCAAAAGCAAGTTATCATGTTGTAAATTAAACAGCGTAAGAAAAATAATCCCTTTGAAACTGGCAGCAGATTTAGTGAGGCGAAGAAAAGCATTTGTCTTATGTCTGAGCAGTTATTTTCATTACAGAAAATTTTAATGGTTTTTATGTTCTCTGCCTGCAGAATCATATTTATCAGCACACTCGAGTTTCAACTATATTCAAGACACAAAAGGTCACTGAGCTTCTAATTAATATTTTGGACATGTGGAGCTCAGAGGCAACTATTGTGCAATGTGTCAAAAAAAATTAAAAAAGGAAAAAAATTGATTCCTTGTTTGACTGTGCTTTTAAACCGTTTATTGCTCTTCCTCAGCTGTGAGTGTGCTTAATATAAACACGCTGTGATGACAAGAGGCCACTCCATCATTAACAGAGACCCCGGCTCTTCAGTGACGCGATCTATCCAGACAAGAACAACAGATTTCCTGGAAGACTGTAACTTTTTTTGCCATTAGGTTGAAACAGAGCACCCACATTCCGCACTGGGGGATGGGGGGCCCTGCTTCAGATAGCTCAACGCTACAAATGCAGACTTACTGTGATTGATTGCTGTACTCTTTGGTGTGATATGAAGCTGGTCATTAAGTGATATGGTAAGATAACAGGGGTATTTTCACATGCTAGCCATGGGCGAGCTACTGATGCTCATTTCTTGTTACAGTACTACTGAGTAAAATCGTAAAGGCGGGTTAGCGAGGATCGCAAATATTTAAAATGATTAAAAAAAACAACAACATGGCTACAGGCAAGTCTGAATCATACGGTGCAGTGTAACGGTCTGAAAGCGTATAGTCTCAAGCCATAAAGATACATTATTGATGTGACAAAAATTAGTGCAAATCGAAGGCACAAAGATGGGTGAACGAGAACAGATAAGTTACGATATCTGCTTTTTTAATGTATGACCTTCAAAATCTAATCAGTCCATTATCAAGTCCAAGGAGGTTTGTGCCTAATTTACTGAAAATCCCTTAATGTTTTTTTTTTTTTTTTTTTTTTCTTGGGAGACTGAACTCCCGAGATTTACTGTAAGGTCACAGTTACCTTGACCTCTAACTCCTAAAACATACTCAGTTTAAGAGTGTATTCTGACATTTCTTTTAAATTCTGAAGAAACTCCTTCAATGCATTCTTGAGATATTCTGTTTCAAACATGGGGAGATCCACCTTTGACCTCCACAGTAGAATTTTTTGGGGGAGGTCTAAGAATAGAATAGAATAGAATAGAATAGAATACAATACAATACAATACAATACAATACAATACAATACAATACAATACAATACAATACAATACAATGCTTTTATTGTCATTGCGTGGAACAAAGAAATTGTGGTGCACCTCTGGTTTAACAGTGTAACAAGTTATAAACACAGTATAAACATATTCACAGTATAAAAACCTATCTAAAGTATAAAACTTATTCACAGTATAAAACCTATCTAAAGTATAAAACCTATTCACAGTATAAAACTTACCTGAAGTATAAAACCTATCCCCAGTATAAAATCTATCTACAGTATGGGCCTATAGTATAGAGCCCAAGATGCTATAAAGCTCAAAACTGTTGTGCAGAAAAGAGAAAATAGAAATGAAGATATCACATCTGTATATCTTTTACTCATTAGGTTCATTATCAAAGCCATTTTGCATCATGGATGCATCCAACTGAGCTTACCTGAAGTGAGTATTCTTTGTTTTAACCTCTGATCTCTGACCTCCAAAATCCAACTGGTTAATCCTTGAGCCAGAGTGGAGTCAGAGTGCAGGTTGAATAAAAATCCTGAAAGTTGGCCCAGATGGCCAGATGGCCTGAAAACATGAAGCTGCTGCCTGTCAGAGAAGGCCAAAAAAGAGACTTTAGGTACCAACATGGAACCAAACATACCAACAGGACAAAAACCTACTAAGACTTCATGTCCAAAATATCTGTGTACTGACTGCAGAAGCCAGTAGTAAACTGACATAGTCAATTGTAAATATGCTATAGTATTACCAGCATTTTACAGTAGCCTATGTTTAATACTGCACAGGGCAACAACAGGTTCATGTTGGGTACACGTGTTTCAGCAAACGTGAACTGAAAAATGTAAATTTGATTCAAAATAAAAAGGTGAAAGATGTCACAGGTTTATTGGTTGGTTCTACAGTGCAAAATGTTATGTGAGACGCGAGCTTGGAATGAGCAAATATTTCATTAAAAACAGCAGAACAGAAAAATGTGCTAAACATTTTCTATATATATTTCTTTTGTGACTCAGCAGTCGAAATATAAGTGTAAAGCAAAGGTGAGTTGATGTTAATTAAAATGTGTCAACTATTTTGTTATTGAAACTGTTAGACAACATGAATGTAGGCATATTAATGGGTTAGTGTGGGGTGTGAAATACTAAAAAAAGCCCCACGGAATTCTACATCAGACGGGCCTCACTCTGTTTAATAGATCAGCATGGTTTGTTTATTTGTTTCTTGCATGTCTGCGTGTGTGTGCGTGCGTGTGTGTGTGTGTGTGTGTGTGTGTGTGTGTGTGTGTGTGTGTGTGTGTGTGTGTGTGTGTGTGTGTGTGTGTGTGTGTGTGTGTGTGGGGTCAGCTTTAAGTAATTAACAAGCAATTCGCTCCACCTAGGAACGTGGGGAAGTTACTCATCTGATGCGCGCTGACAAGGTCACTGACTGATAGATGAGGCTGAGCAAGGGGATTTCTCAGAGACTGTGAAGGCAGGCAGAACTGTGGGAACCAGACAATTAGTGGGTGGAAGCTGGGCAGCCATGTTGGATGATGACCATGAGAGTGGTTTCATGCATACTGGCTGACAGGGAGAAAGCAGACACCTGGGCTGTACAAAGTCTTAACACACAGTCATTCATCTTTGAGGAGGCTGTTTGCCAAGGAGAGAGTCAACAAGCAGGTCAATATACTGACGAAACAAAAAGAACCAGGATTTTCTGTAGGCCTTTCTTCTTGTTATCACACAGATTTCACTATCAAAAGGGACTCAAAGGGACGTTCGTGTGACTATATTCAACTGGAAGACTGCATGAAAAATACCCGAATTTTTAGTTGCATCACTTCACTCAGAAAGTAGCATGTCACAATACTGTTAAAAAAGAGAAGTGTAAGACAAATGGAATGCAACATAAAACAGGATGTTTCCCTGCAAAGGTAGGATTATCTTTGGCAATGTCTGGGCATATTTCCCAACATGCATTGCCTGACAGAAGATGTAAAAGAAAAAAAAATCATGTACAACAATGTCACTAATATTGTGAAATCTACACATCTATTGCAGTCCAATAGTCATGGTGGTTTCATGTTATTCCATCATTAAAACTGGAATATGTGACACATCTCATAACAAACCATGGCATTTTAAGACCTTTACAAAGGACAAGAGCAAGATCCCAGATGCACCTGGAGCTTTAAAGTCTAAAAGGCTCTGACTGTGGACTTGAAATACACCAGGCACTTGACAACAGCTGTTAATCAGATAATGGAAGCCTTGTAGTTACACAAGCATGCTAGCGCAGAAGCAGCTATAAATTGCCTTGACAGCATATGAGGGCAGGATGAGAGCGAGGGTGGGATTTGGTACCAGGCACTTGTCTTCTCAATAGAATGACGCATCATCCAGCACTGTGGTGAAACACTCCATCAACCAGTTCCCCTTTACCCTATTTTAAGTAATCTATCCTGCTGAATACAACATGGCTCAGTTCCTTAATAGTAAGTGCTCTAAGGAAATATGTGACAAGACTTTAAAAGAATTATGATTTGGCACATTCTGGCCATGAACCCCTATCCAACACATTTACTGTCAGCATTGGCATGGAAAATCTCTGCTGTCCTCAGATGCAGCCCGGTTAACGCCTCAGATATTTCCAACTTGGCTGCATAGTTTTAGAATGAACTCCCGCTCTACTTGGCCCCTTCACCCCACTCACCTCAATCACAATGCGACCTACCATGGCAACAATACACAAGGTCCACTCTTGGTACAGAGACCCAATGAGCACGCACCCGGGGGGTCAACAGGGGTATGGAGGAAAAGTGCTGCCCTCTGACAATGTTTCCGGGTGGGGGATCTCTGGGTCACTCCTGTCATGGTGGTCCATGCAGATGGGCTGCAGCTCGATCAGATAACCTCTCATGGGGATCAAATTTACCTCTGTAACTCTCACCCGAGACATCCAGGGTTAATCCCACACCAGAGATTGATATCTAGTTAAGAAAAATTGAATGCGAATATAGGAGTGGGAGTAGAGGAGACTAATAAATTACAATTAATAGAAAAAAGGAATGAAAAAATAAGAAAGATTATTGACCTACATGGGAAAATATATTGCATATGTGTCATAACCTTTTAATATTAACTATTCTTTTACAGGAAAGAAGAACATGTGTTGAAAGATGGGCAATTGTCTTATATTTTGTTACATATACTACGGTAGGTTGATTGCAGCTTCAATTAAAGCTGGGCATTTATATACAGTCTCTGTTTTTGGCCAGACACAAGGGATTTTCATTAATACTAAGCAATTTAAACAAAATGTAATTTCAGGATAATGCTTGCAAATAGAAATGGATGTAAATTCTGGCTTACGGGAAATTGGGTGAAAGAAACAAAACCTGAAATTATTTTCTAGTGAACCTAATTGTTCTAAAACGCACAATATTTGTTATGATTACATGTTCCGAAAGGTATTTTTAAATTAAATAAACCGGTCAGTATTAATAGTTCCTTTATTGCTGCAGCTTTAATAGCATGACCCGGAAGAGGAAGAGTTTCACCGGAAGTTTTTCCTTTTCTCTTCCGCGCAGGTCTCGGCAGCGGTGATAGCGTGGATTTCACCATCTGGATTCACTAAATCGCCTAAAATGAGTGTCCCGGCTTTTATCGATATTACGGAAGAAGACCAGGTACAACAACAGTCCTTTGAAATACTTTATAAATCTTGCGCTTGTAGATGAAATATTGGATGAAAACGATCTCGCAAACTATCGTGACGGGTTAGCTAGCAGAAATGCTAACCGCTCTGAGATGCTGACAGGTAGAGGATGATTGTGAGCCGACTGTTTATTGTGTCCCGAGTGGAAATCTCCTCCGTGAAATGGTGCTTGGTAAAATGTTATAAGTCGCAGATGCCTGTCTTTCGTAGGTCGTATTGCTGTTAGAGATCGTCTTAATTAGCTGCTTACCAGGATGCCTCTATAAACAAAGAAAGTCGAATACAGATTTACTTCTCCCTCCTACAATAGTATACATGGAATTGGGATTTTGTTTTTTAAATGAGATTTTACACACGTCCTCCACTTATTAGTCTCAAGGAGTGGCTTAACATTCGCATTTATATCAATGATTTCGCCGTTTTTTTCCCTTTTTAACTAGGCCTCTGAATTGAGAGCTTACCTCAAGGCAAAAGGAGCCGATATATCAGAAGAAAACGCTGAAGGTGGACTTTATGTAGATCTGGCACAGATCATTGAGGCGTGTGACGTTTGCCTCAAGGATGATGATAAAGGTAGGTGTTGGTCAACTGCTTATAGTAAACAAAGGTGACAGATTTTATCTTGCGTATGTTCCAATGTTGTAGAAATTAGTCACAGATCTGAAGTGATGTCCGTCTCTTTGGATGCTGCTCTTGAATTCCTGTTGTCTCTCTGTCCCCCTGCAGATGTGGAGAGTGTGATGAACAGTATTGTGTCTCTGCTGTTGATCCTGGAGACAGAGAAGCAGGAGGCTCTCATTGAAAGTCTTTGTGAGAAACTGGTGAAGTTCAGAGAAGGAGAGAGGCCCTCCCTCCGGATGCAGCTGTGAGTCTTCAAGAGTTCTACTTTGTCCCTGTGAACAGATTTACGGCAATGTACTGCGGCATTTTTAATCCTCAGTTTCTGATGAATTCTTAATCTTGTATACCTAAAACAAAGTAGCTGACACTGGTGAAAGTTGAATTTCCACAGCTCAATTTAAAGAATTTACATGACATTATTTTCCATTGAAACTGAAGACGATCCATGGCACTTAAAAAGAAATACATTTTTTGTTCAAACATTTGCCTAATTTTTTTCATAGGCTGAGTAATCTATTCCATGGTATGGATGAGAACACTCCAGTGAGGTACACTGTGTACTGTGGTCTCATCAAGGTGGCAGCTACTTGTAATGCCATCTCCTTCATTCCCACCGATCTTGATCAGGTACAACAATTCATAGCTCACACAACACTGGCGGCTTAAGCTTTTGTTGAGAGAAGGGCAAGAAGCACATTGACGACCTGCTTTTACGTTGCTTACTAGGTGCGCAAGTGGATCATTGACTGGAACCTAACCACAGATAAAAAACACACACTTCTGAGGCTGGTATATGAAGCACTGGTGGACTGCAAGAAAAGGTAACCTACAGTTTTGGAATAAATGATTAAATAGTTTTGTTACGCAGAGACTGATATGGCTATGATAAAGTACCCATATGAAAGACTTTCAACAGCATCATCTTCCTTGACAGTGAAGCTGCAGCAAAGGTGATGGTGGAGCTGCTGGGGAGTTACACAGAAGACAACGCTTCACAGGCACGCGTTGATGCTCATAGGTACACAAATGTCTTGCTTTTATCATTTGTCGCTGTGTTGATCCTCAGCACATATATACATGTGTCTGCATCATCTTCAGGTGTATCGTCCGTGCTCTGAAAGACCCCAACACCTTCCTGATGGACCACCTCCTGACACTGAAACCTGTCCGTTTCCTGGAGGGAGAACTCATCCATGATGTGAGTAGTGAAGTTCATGATGATCTCTGGCTACATTTTGATTCACCCTATAGTAGAAAATATATCTCTTTTTTTAATTTATCAACGTGAACACTTACCAGAATTGAGATTTTTCAGAAATTTAGAGTGTGCAAGTTTTTTTTAATGTATATGTGTGTGTGATTTCTTTCATTCAGTAAGATGTGATTTAAAGGCTTCCCTGAATCAAATGTTCTTGCTTTCCAGTCATATGTATCCATACTTGAAGTGGATATACTATATGTCTGGATGGATATATGATATTTTGGCTTCGTTTCCCATTGATGTAGTTTTACATTGACACTTTTCTGCCTCCTGCCCCTTTTTCAGCTGTTAACTATCTTTGTGAGTGCAAAACTTGCATCATACATGAAATTTTACCAGAATAACAAAGACTTCATTGATTCTCTTGGTAAGTAGCATCATGCTATATTTCACAAATTTACAATGCACAATGCAGGTCTTATCTTAAATCTTTCACACAGAATTTAGAATCAAATCAAATTTTCTTTGCTCAGGACAAACGTCAACACATTCATGTCAGAAGCTGTAATAAAAGAAACTCAGCTCCAGAGCTGTACTCTATTGACACAATCCAGGAATGTGTGTGCATCAGCAGTGTGTCTTTTTCTCACTACTAAAGGCTTAACTATAATTACTAGTGTGTGTAGGATGGACTCGGAAAACAGTGGTGGAGTGTTGTTTGTGTTAATGAGTAGAATCCCTGACTCCGTGCTTCTTAGTGCAGTAACAATTACAAGAGGGAAACTCCCTGAGTCAGTGGTAATCAAGTGTGACGCTTCTGTGCTTAATGATCCCTGCGCGTCGCTCTTCAGGCCTGTCTCACGAGCAAAACATTGCCAAGATGCGTCTGCTGACGTTCATGGGGATGGCAGTGGAATTTAAGGAGATCTCCTTCGACACCATGCAGCAGGAGCTGCAGATCGGGGCTGACGAAGTTGAGGCTTTTGTCATTGACGGTAAGAACACTTGGCTACATCTCTCTTTAGCGTTCCCTTTGGCTCCTGTTTCATTCTCCAGACAGTTGTTCTTGAAGCAGTTGTGTTTTCTCATGCTTTCACTCATTTCTCTCCCCATTTTCCAGCCGTTCGTACCAAAATGGTGTACTGCAAAATCGACCAGACGCAGAGAAAAGTTGTCGTGAGGTAGGAATCTTCATCAAACCATCATCTATGTGACAGTTGAAATAGTCTGAACAATGGATGAGTTTTTTGAGATTTTGTAAAAAATGTTACATCTTTTATCAAGTTCACAATTTTACATTTTTGCATTTCATTTGTCCGCTCAGCCACAGCACACATCGTACTTTTGGCAAACAGCAGTGGCAGCAGCTGCACGAGAGCCTCACCGCCTGGAAGGCCAACCTAGTAGCCGTCAAGAGCAGCCTGCAAGCCCTGTCCACCTCTGCATAGTTCCACCTCAATCTGGACTGTCTGACTGCCCGGCTTACCAATTTCTGAAAGCTAAATGTTTTTATATATCATCCAATAAAATAAGGATTGACATCGCTTGTACTTGTCAGTTTCTCCTCCTACAGTTATATAGAATGAGCAGTGCTTCACTGGGCCATTGACAGATGCATATTCCATCATGCAGACAAGCCTACAGTGTCTTTATTTGGGCCTCCTACTTCAGCAGCTTCCAGCATCTGGTTTTGGTTGTAAGCTGCATGCCAGTGTTATTAAGATGAGCTGTGACTCTGGGTGAAGGTCACCTGTCTGGAAACATGTGAGAGGTGACAATAGTGGAGTGAATGAAAGATGACCCTGCCTGCTGAGGTCACAGCTGTGCCACAGGACCGTCAACACACGAGCCCGTGCTGTAGGTCCAGCCTTTCGAATTTAAGCCTGTCTTTAGGCTGATAGCTTCTGTTCACGCTGTTGTCAGCATGACTCACCTTATAGTGATGTGTCTTAAACATGTAAAGACAAAAACTTAAATTCTGGATAAGATAATATTGCCTTTAACCCCTGAGGTCAGGTTCCTGAACAAAAGAATGTAAACTACTAGTGTTTTAACATTGACACTAAGTCTAGGGGTTAAAAAACACAAAATGTTTTGGTTTCACTTCTACTTTTGGTGTGACTAATTGCTCCACTCTGACATACCACATATTAACACTTCAGTGGTATCCATTTCTCGCAGCAGCATCATCTTTTCCTGTCAGACCACTCATCTGCAGAGACTCACCCCTCACCTCTGTCCAGTTGTCTGCTGCATCCCCGATTATCAGTGCGTGGAAGTCACTGTGCTTGTTCTTTTGAATGTGACCTCATCACAGCCACCCGCCAAGAGGGCGTAGAGCAGACAGAATGTGACACAGGCTTGACAGAATGTCATGAGGCCTCACGCCCTGCTTTCTCATGTTGACTCATCTGGTCATTCCGTTTGCTTTTTTTTTTGTTTCTTATTTTTCTAGATGGCATTAAGTGGCAGTTGTGTGGACGAACCATAGATATCAGGCGCTGCTGGTTGTTTATCTGGAGGTGATGTCACAACCCACCTTTTATCAAGGTCAGATAGAGGTGGCTCGCTATTGTTTTGGTGAGGAAATGCAAATGAGCTAAACTGCAGCTGAGGTTATCTGGCAGGTGTGGAGTAAGTACGTTAACTACTACTTTTAAATGTTTTTTTTAAGTGTTTTCATACTACAAATGTACACCATTACTGCATGTTTCAAAATGACAACCATAATTAAATTTTATAACCTTTGTGCTTATTATGTCTAAATAGACAATCTAATTTATCCCCCAGTTATTCAGATGTCTTTAAGTTTAAAAGAAACAGAAAATGTTGCAGACATTTTAATTCTGATCAAATTTTCCACCACTGTACATGAACAACATTAGCATTGCAGTGTATGGTGTAAAAGGGCAATATCAATGTCTTGAATTTTTCATTTCTCCTCTCCTTTTCTTCATATCAACATTTCTCTGACAGTGTCCAGACACAAGAATGAGAGAGGAGCACTCGCTGCTCTTCAATTAGCACCGTCCAGCAGTCAACTTGATAATACTGCATCCTATCTCTTCTATTCACAAACACTGGCCAAAAAGCTCAGACAAATATGTGGATTCAGACTGTGAAACATAAACAGTTTTATGAAGAATCTTTCTCCAGGCAGTTTTATCTTCACTGTGTTGCTTCATGTTTCGCCGCCTCTAGTGTGTCTCGCATGTACTCACCATTTTTATGGCAGAAAGAGGAAGAATTTGGCCATGCATTATTATACTTGCCTAACCTGAGCCCAAACTATTCCTGACCCAAATGCAACTCTTTAATCTAGATTATGCAACACTGATAAACTTATATATAAAATTAGAGTAATAGTGCAAAGATGGCAGCAGCCATGCTAAAGGACAAGGTGGAAAATGCGACTTTTATTTAAAAACTTACTATACATACACAAAATCTGGCATTTTCAATTAAAAAAGAACACCTTCATGTTAAGGTGACAATGTGAAAAGCATCTAACAATGCTTCTGTATCAGTAATTTTTGCACCATTTGAACACATTGTGTCAATATCTACATGACACCTTAAAAAATTAAATAAGCTTTAAAACACAGGTGAGTACCAAGGACATCGGGACTTACATTACATTATGACAATGTGGTTCCTCAATAGTAGTTTCACTTTTTGTGGTTTCCGACGCCATCTAGCGTTCATTTTTATATCAGTTTCCAGGTAAACGAGATCGATTGGTTAGGTCTACACAGGTAGTTCTGGAATCAAGCGCTCCTTTCGGTCAACCGGAACTTTATGTAGTTGTTCTAGGAGTTTTACAGCTACGTTTGAGTATGTTTTAAGTTTTAACGCTGCGTTAAAAGTTTCTGTAATTAGTGGTAAACAGCTGTTTATGTGATTACTGCTGGACGTCTCGTGTTTAAACCTGTCGTCGTCGAGGTGGTCCGGACACGTACCCACCTAAAGCTCCGCGGCTCCCACGACATGTTCGTTTCCAACACCGTTCGTGTGGAAATCAGCTGTCAGGCGGTGGTTGGCTGAGTGTACCTGTGCACGCAGAATAGGTTTTTGGGAAAAGAGGAAAAGAAAGTTGTTCTGATCGATACTCTGCCCTCTGTAATTAACGCCCCACCTGCTCTCGATGCGCAGGTGCGTGTCACCATGTTGTTTTGCGTGTTCACGCTCCTGCTGCTGTCTCTCGGAGAGCCGGCTTGCGTGAGGAGAGCGGAGACCGCACAGGAGGACCCGAACGACCCGCAAGGTATTTTATTTCTGTCCTACACTGGTAGGTATATTATATATTGATGATTGGAATATTGTTAAATCTACAGTGTATATTTGGTTCCATGAATGTGGCGCTGCCTTCCTTCTGAAGACCTCCAACAATAGGAATAGAAAAAAGAAACCTAAAGTTACCGATGTTTCAGTTTTCATTTGAATGTTTTTTTGAATAATAAAAAGACAAACATGCGTAAGGTTTCTTCTGCTGACACTGGATTATCAATACCAGAAGGCTGTATTTCGACTAAAAACAACTTAATGACTAAATAATAAATTATGTAATGGTGGTTTGGACCATGAGTTATTCCTTTTCCACTACATACCTTTCTAATCATTCTTCTACAAGTTTGCATTTAAAAATCTAAAATCAGGTCCAGATCTTAATAAGAGCTATAAAAAGGTAACTAAGGTGAACCTTCAGCAGGCCCTGAATGTCTACAATTTACTCACATAATTGTTTTAACTTCAAATCCAAAATGATGAAAATAACTCCAGATGTCTGTGTATAAATGTAATGGCGCTGTTGTTGTCCTGGCAACAGAAATAATACAACCTCCTTGCTTATGAACTACCTGCCTGCTGAACTGGATAGAGCATGATGGAAAAGACGCTCTATCCAGTTGTCTTACATCTGTCAGTTGACTGGTTCTTCTTTTTTGGATGCTTGTTTCAGTGTTTGTGGCCGAAGGTGACGCTAATTCGTTCCTGAGCCGTCAGCTGCTGCTGAACCGGTTTGACTTTGAGCTTTTCGTTCCTGGAAATCTGGAGAGGGAGTGTTACGAGGAGGTCTGCAACTACGAGGAAGCTAGGGAGGTGTTCGAGAACACCCCAGCCACAGTTGAGTGACTGTGAAATTATTGTAATGGGTGGAGACTTTGTCTTAGATCGTTCATTCATACTTTTTTTTTTATTTTTTAACCTTTTCAGAATGATTTTTGGCAAAAGTACACTTCAGGTAAGGAAATATATATTTTTGTTATTTGTAGAGGACCTGTCTACATGTGAAAGGTCTCCTCTCTGTTGTAAGGTTGTTGTGTAGCCGGTGTTTTCAAAACCTGTTTTTCCAACAATTCAACTCGCCATTAGTTTTTTTTTTTTTAAATGATAGCTTTGACCTCATATAGCTTATACTGTATATAAAATAAACTGTGCAATTACACCTCCGTCCACAGTAACAGTTTCACATGTTTAGGGTCATCTCAGTTAAATAATTCTTACCTAAACAATTAACATGACAGTGTGTTACAGATAATGAGTTTATTAACGTTATCATGGAGGAGATACCTCAGCTCTGCGATGCTAAACTGTGGACTTTCTCTGCCCATAGGTCAGGACAGCCAAGGCCGTGTTGATGTGACCGCTCTCCTGGTGGGACTGATCACGGCTGGAGTAGTCATCATTATTGTTGGAATACTGATCTGGTATTTCTGTCAGACCAAATGGAAGAACAGCCCAAACCGTTCGACGTGAGTGACACAGTCTTTATTGTTAACACTGACCGGTTAAGTTACACTGCTCCCTGGCACACGCTTAGATATTTATAAGAGTATATGCGGATTAAGTTCTTCACACTGCATAAGTTCAGTGTGTAGTGCGCTGAATAAGCCATTAAAGTACTTGGAGGCCTGAAGCTGCTCTGTGTCTGTCACAGTTCCAATCAGGCTCGACGCAGGAGAAGTAATGCTTCTTTGATAATGCGGCGACTGGAGGAGCTGCCTTTACAGCCTATGCGCCCGCCGCCGGACGCAAATGACCCTCTAGGGCTGCCGTCTTACGAGGAAGCCATTACCAGAAGCGGACAGCACGATGCTCCACCTCCCCCCTATCCCGGGTATGTGTATACGCATGTCTTAGCATGTCGCATCTGTGCTTTGACAGAGAAATAATGTATTTTTTTTCTTTTCCGTTTCAGCTCACGAACCGGAACCGCTCGACGATAGAATGTCCAGAACATTTACACCTAGCAGTTGCACTGTCTTAGATCATCAGAAGATGGTGCACTTTTGGAATAACTTCTCTAAATTTTTTACACTGGAACTTTTTAAATGTGTATTCCTCATGGACTTTTTTATCAGCAATTTTAATCTTTTTCAATTTGTACTTGCCACAATGTGGTTTTGTGGTTGTATTTTTTAATTATGTTTACAGATGTGATCAGCACATCAGACCTCTGTCCAGTTCCCTGCTTTTTGTCTGTGTGAATATGAAGAAATCATTGTTGTTTTTAAGTTGCAGCAGAAAATGAGCCACTGGGATCAGCAGCTGTAGACACATCTGAGGTTGAGATTAGATAGGATAGTATCATGTGGCTGAATGACAGAATGTTTTCTAATTTATAGCCAAAATGGTTGAGGTTGTAAATATATATTTAGGAGAGGTCTTAAAGCTTTTAATATTTTTGATTTAATCTTAATTCCCAGCTTTGTTGTTTTATTTTTAGATCATATTTAACATCCTTTGGGAATGATCGAATGTTCTTGTCTATTTCTGGATTTTAATAAATGCTCTATAAAGGGCTGCATGTGAATGCTGACTTTGCACTTAAGAACAATTACATAAAATTAATATTATAGTTTTGATCATTATGACTTAGTGACCAGAGGGTCTGTCACAGCTGTAATTACATTGGGAAAACGGCCTGTTGAATAATTATTTAATGACAAAAGAGCTGAGAATTTTCCTTTGTGTTTAGTGTACTGATGTGAGCTACAGTTGTGATAATTTGAAAGATACCTTGAATAACTTGATCTCAAATGTGTAATAAAGCAGTTTCCCCCCATTTCATTTCCCACCCGTGTTTGATGAACATAAGTGTGGTTCTCCTGATGGTCGGCTGCAATAACAGCGTGGTTGCAGCATGGAAAGCCGACACAAATACATTTTTTTTCACTTTTCACACAAGTAAGCTATTTGGGATTAAAAGTCTGAATTGATTTATTCAGATTGCTTAAGTATAAACTCAGTCTATAAAGAAACATAGTTAGAAAATGCAAAACTTAGATAAACTTGACAATGACAATTTTATTTTAAAACGGTAAATATTAGAGGTATTGGCTGTGATGAAATGTAGATTCTATAATTAATGTCTCATGTTTAAGTTATTTTTTTTATTATTTCAAAGATCAACCACGCAGGTGAACGCTCCAGTTTTCCGTGGGTGAAAGAAGAAAAACTACAAAACTTCCAGCCGAAGTCTGCAGTGCATCCTGGGAAATACACTAACATGGGTACGTGAAACCATGCAGGGTTTGCACGGCTCTCCTTGACGGGAGATTAAACAATATTAGGCAAACCTCGGAAAGCAAAAAAAATAACTAAAAAAAGAAAGAAGTGTGCACTTTTAAACTGGATCTAACGAAGCTTCGCCGCGACTTTCCGGACTGTGCGGCGCGCTGAGACGGAACTGCCTGCCCGAGTCGGTGGGTTGGACCCCGGGCTGCTACGATGTGTGCCCGCTGCTCCGCGAAGCTCCGTCCGGGAAGTGAATCTCTCACCGGATGATGGACGGGAACTACCCGACCTCAAGCTTTGCGGACGCGCTGGCTCCACCAGCACAGACCGTAGCTTCTTGGGCCTATGACCGCAGCACCGCTAGTGTCAAGCCAAGGTAAGAGATGAAGGAGAGGGCAGCTTCCGGAAAAAATGTCGGTGATGGAGGTTCTTGTTTTGCTATTTGAGCAAAGTACACAGTTAGTTCCTATCGCAACTCTGGAGGATTTTTTTTATTTCCGAAATCTGAGCAGTTGTCGAGGCGTTAAAGTTGTCAGGGTCTTCAGAGCCGTTCATATGTCCCTTCTTGCTAATTTTCGTTAGCACAAGGTGTCTGTTGAAAAGCCGTCCGGAGTTAGGTTTGTGCAAACTACACAGGATTTTGCTAATCTTTCTGAACTAAACCGAACGCGGTCAAGTTAGTTTTTACTCATTTCTTGATCCACGGGTGCCCTTAAATGCTAAAACTAAAAGGTAATTAATCAAACGTAGCTACTAATGCTAATCATGTTTGTTATGCCACCTGAATCTATAGCTGTGGTGCAAACAGTCGACGTGTCCAGATTTGTTACATATTTGTCAGCTTGGTTTATAAAGAAGACAATAAAGTAGTTGTAGATTTAAGTCTGCTGAAGTTGTAAGTTATGTTCAACTGATTAGCTCATGGAGAGGGCACATGCATGGCCAGAGTTGTTTATGTTGCTTGTATTTTGAGCAACATTTCGTTTATTATGTTCCATTATATCATCCCCAAGTCTAAATAAAACTGTTGGAGGAAATAAAGTATTCGGATTCTTGTGAAATTATACACTGTCAGTCATTAGATAATTATAACCATTAATCAGCTGTATACCTAGACTCTTACCACCTTAAATGCTGTATTATTTCTAAGAAAGATAATTTATTATTAAATACCATTATAATGAATATTATTTTTACAGTAGAACTTGATTGAGTTGTTAGAGTATGACTGTTTAAAAACTGTAGTTCACATTGTCCTGCAGATCAGATTTCATTTTGGCTGACGCGGTCAGATAGTTATACTGTAGTTAGCATGCAACATTGTCACACTTGACTACATATGTCAACCAAAACACCGTCAATAATAAACATGTAATTTAAGTTCAACCGAATGGTTTGTGTCAACAACAACAACAACAACAAAAAATGTTGTAGTTTCAAGAAATCAGATCAGCTGTTCATGTTGCAGAAGTGCTGGGAAAACTGTGAATGTGTATACATGTGATCCTGCGTACTAAAGGGACCATCGAGTGGCAGATGACACACTTTCACCTACCGGATATTTATTAATGATTACCAAATATGATATTGAGCTTTGTTTTTGTTGTCTGTTCTCCAGACCAAGCACGGTTCTTGACTAAAGTGGTCCTGTGGGTTGTTTTTATTTCCAATTTATTCATGGGGTTTATTCATGGAGATTAGTTGTTTAAATTGTACTAAATTGCGTCAACACAATCCTGATGATTAACACAACAGGCGGTTTACTTAAGTCACAGAGTGTGCCTCATGTGTCTGTGTATGTTTGTCATCCATTTTCATTTCAGCTCTAGTTATGGTGCAGCCCACCTTGATTCTGAGCTCCTCCAGAGGCAAAGCTACACCTCTGCACACCAGCTTCCCATGTACACTACATCCCACCTTACTGCATCTGCAGGTGAGTTTTGAATGCTGTACAGAGTCAAACAGTTTCCGTAGTAACACGTTATGTAGACTGTTTTTTGGGGGGGGGTTGGGTCTGATTTTTAAGATGCCTCCCATTCCAAACCACTGTGTGTAAATGCCTAAATGCTCTTTATTGTCAATAAATAAGCCAAACTGAACACACACGTCAGAGTGTGTGGAGCAAAGTGCATAGCAAAGACATCTTTTACTACTTTCTCCCCTCTTGTTATTTTTCCATTTTTGGCTGTCATCAGCACTTGATTCAAGCAGCAACACTTCTGAGACCTCAATCATGAGCTTCCTTTCAGCCATGGAGACCAGAAGTCTTCAGGCAGGTCCTGTTAGTGCCTCGCTGCTTCCGCCTTTCAGACCGCCATCTTGGACTACCGGTGAGAGCACACCCACTTATTCAGTGTTTTAAAATAAGCGTTAAAAGTAAAGTCCGTTATTTTTTGACATTGGTGATAATATAATAAGATTAAACCCCCAGTAGAAGAAGAATGACACAATAAGCACTTTGGAATTGGATATTATTAATATTGTCATTCCTAAAGATGTTAAAGAAGCTCTGGTCTATTTCTGGCTGAATTAAATAGAGGCAGGAGATAAACGATTTATCACTCTTTTCATCTTTTGCATATACAGATTTCTAATGCTTTGTTTATCAACCTGCTTGTTAACCATCTTGTCATTTTATTTTCTGTACATTACAGGCACCAACACCTCCACTACAGAGCTATATCTTACTGGTGCCCTGCCTTCTGCTGCCACCTTTCCCTCTCCCGCTGCTCTGTCCACCTATCAGCACACTGGTACCTACCCCTCCAGGAGTTATACCACCAACTCTTCTTTGGCTGCCCCAGATCCCGTCTTCACCACTTCCACTAATGGCCTGTTTTCTCCCCACGACCCGCTCCTGCATCTCAAACCCAGCCAGACTGTGCTCCCAACTGCACTGGCCTTTAACCACCTTTCCTCTCCGACGTGGGGCGCGACTCTGCCCGTTCAGTCATCGACCTACCGCTCGGCCCAAGAGTCGGCTCCCCACCTCCTGCTGCCTTCTAATCTGTCTGCCTCTCATGGCAGCACACAGCCTTACGGAGCCACAGTTTTATCTAGCTCTATTGAAAGGGCTCTTCAGCGTGAATGTAGTGTAATCAAACACCACCAGAGGCCTTCTAGCAGCATTGCGGCTTCTGAACAAATGCCCAGTTCAGAGCACTCCTTACAGGGGTTCTTTGGCACCGGCGGTGAAGTGGATGTATCCTATCAGCAAGACCCAAATAGTCAGAACACAGTGTCCTGCAGTCCTTCCACAGAACCAGAGTCTTCACAAGAGGTCAGCGGTGCTCCCCAGCCCAAAACAGACTCAGTAACCCAAGCTTATTCGTCCACTTCTTTGTCAGCGGTTGAAGACTCTTCCACCAAATCTGCTGCTCACCATCCTGTGGGTGAAGAAGCTCTCACCCACTCTCAGGATCATACTAGAGACTCTCCTGAGCATTATCCCCAGGTACAGAAGCAGAATTCAGTCATTGCTAATCAGCAGCCAGTCCAGCTTTCTAGCTTGTTGTCTAATAGTCTTTCTCAAAACTACATGACCCCCCACACTCAGTCCCAACCCGCACACGCCACGTCAGACAAACTCTCTCCCCTTTACAAAACGCTGCCTCCCCTCTCCATCCAGTCTGAAAACGCAGCGTCCGTTACGCAGACTCTTATCTACTCCTCCAGTCCGAGGCTGAATCAGGGGGAGGAGCTCCATTACGGAGCCCAGGTTCAGGGCTTGTGTCAGGGGAATCTCGCTGAGAATTTCCCCTCTTCCCACTCTCAGGGTCTCTCAAATGTGTCTTTCACCTCTCAGCCACAAGTTACAGCGACTCAGTCGCAGAGCTACATCACAGGGCAGTCTCTCAACCAGCCTCTTCCCTCTTCTTATCCACCTACATGCCTGCAGAGTCTACCCACCTCAAATTCTTCACAGGACTATGGCCTGATACAGGGCCCTACAGGGGGTAAAATCCATGACGCGTTGTCTCAGCAGTCCCATAAATATGTTTTATCTGCCTCGCTGCCTGAATACTCATCTACTGCTCAAGCCTTACAGACCAATGAAAACCTAATACAAGATGCAAAACATAAACTCCAGGAGCTTCCTATTCAGGACCTAGAATCTCTTCAACAGGCCACCGCTGCTGCCAGCAACATGTCCGTTCACAACAACGTTATCTACGTAGTTTCAAAAATGGAGGAACATCACAAAACCCAAAGCGTCATACGAAGCAATTCGCGTTCAGACGAGCAGCTCGTTGGAGTGGGTCACACGAATGTAGCGCTAATAAAGGAGGAACAACAGATTCAGCTGAGCAGTACCACGGATCAAGAAAGCACCACCATGAAAATGACAAGCTCAAATGAAATGATACCGTCACTCGTCCCCCTCAGTCCAGAGCAGCTCAAGCAGCACCCTCTTCAGCTGAAAACTCCAGAGCCCCATCAACAAAACCACCAGGGCAGCCAGAGCCAGAGCCAGGCCCCGTCTGCTCACACCCAGTTCATCACTGTCCCCAGCAGTCAGGTTCTCCTGGAGCATCATCAAATGATTCTTCTCCCGCAACCTCTTGTTCACAATGGTGACGACGCATCAAAGGTGGCGTCGGTGCAAAGCATCCAGCCAGTCCAAGATGTGGGCCCAGTTCAGTATCTTCACATGGACCGAGAGCTTCAGGACACTGCGGTGTCTGTGTCGACCTCCGGGTGCCCCGGTTCCTCTAAGCATCACTACAGTCACCAGGCAAACCAGCAAACAAACGATGCCAAGAACAACTTTTCCCTCAACTCCATTTGCTTCCCCGACTCCATGCTGCTCGGAGACGACAGAAGTATTTTATCAAATGTCGACGATATCCTGGCTGCCACGGTTGCAGCTTGCGGCGTCACACCGCAGGACTTTGCCAAAGCCACATCATCTGCTGAGGCTGATATGGTGATGCCCAGCCCGGTTGATTCGAAAAGTCACTTCCACACTGTGGATTTACGACATATGTCGCCCAGTTTTTCATCATCACAACATCCAGGCGTCGCCAATGCTAACTCCCACTCCATAGCACTAAACGGTACCCAGATGGGCTCTGATTGTCATGGTCAGTCTCTTCACCATAACAACAGCTCAGAATTGGACACAAATGGGGATGGAGGGAGCTCAGAGACTGACTTTCATTTAGCTGGGCAGGTGTACGACCCGTCAGCTTTCCCGAGCACAATCAAAGCACATGCAACGTGTGTTAAAACAGAAGACAACCACACCGAATCTCTAGGCGGTGAGGATTTTTCCAAAAAGAAGGCCCGCTCCAAGGTCTCGACCAAACCAGCCGGACCTGAGGACGATGCTGGACAGAGCAGGTCAAACAAGCGCTGTGGGCAGGCAAAGAGGCAGAACTCGAGGGGCAGCGATGTTGGCTCGCCATCTTCCTCCCACGGTGCATACGACGGCTGCCTGCAGCAGGAGAGAGTCAGGCAGAAGATTCGTGAAGTGGAAGAGAAACAGCCAGAGGTCAAGACCGGCTTCATTGGTTCCTTCCTGGACTTCATCAAATTTGGACCCAAACAGCAATACTCGCCAAGTCCCACGCGAATCTTCAGCCGCCAGAAAAAGCCCTGCACGGTGTCCAAGCCACTGCTGTGTCCCATACCTGCTTTGCCTCCCAAGCTGCAGACCCTCCCCCCACCGTTGCTCCACCAAGAGCCTCAAGGAGTGAGCTGCCAACAGAAACGTCTGGAAGAAGATCTGCAGAAGAATTTAGAGACGCTGCCATCGTTCAGCTCAGATGAAGAGGAGAACACTGGGAGGAACCAGGCTCTGAGGAACAGCATCAGCTCAGCTCTTTCTGCTCTGGATGAGTCTTCAGATCATAAAAACAAGACAGGTAATGAAGCCCAGCTGAACTCTGGGGGTTCAGATGTGTCTGGCACTGATCTAAAGAAAGAAAAAAATTGAAAACTGATGTGTTGTGATACACACACCTGAAATCTCTTTTCCTTTTGTTTACAACTCTTCCTCAGATAACCAGTTGCCTGTGTCTCTGTTGAAACCAGAACCACTCCCCACTGTTCTGAACGCTGTCACCAAGGGCTGTTTGCCGCAGATCATGACCCCTCCGCAGGCAGTCAACATCGTCTCGGGAGGAACCTCGCTTGCCGCCAAAGACGAGCCCAAAGACAATCTGCCCGTTCAGCTGGCTATGCAGTTGAACACCGTGGCCATCGAGGGACTGACTGATGAAGAGCTGTCAGACAGCGGAGGAGAGGGAATGTACCGGGAGAGAGACGAGTTCGTTGTCAGGATTGAGGATATTGATATGTTGAAGGTACATCCAGGAGCACGCCGCGCTGTAAATGGCTGTCGTTTGCTTGTGTCAGTTGGACCGATGTTTCTTCATTTGTGCGTCCAGGTGACGATGAAAGAGGGCAGTGAACCTCCAGCCATCTGGAAAGTCCAGAAGGCTCTCCTGCAGAAATTTGTGCCCGAATTAAGAGATGGAAAGAGGGTCTTCTCAGCCACCAACAGCGTAAGCTGGCAATGATTTATATGAGAAGCTTTAGTTCCTGGTTGCAACTGCAGAGTCGGGCTGCTGGTGTCATCACCACCTTCTGCTGGGAATGAGGCTGTCTGTATTCCATGACAGAGATAAAAACATACTGTAACATTGCATTGAAACGGTTTTGTTTTTGGTCAGTATCTTGGATATTTCGGTGATGCCAAGGCCATGTACCAAAGGGTATATGTCAAGTTCCTGGACACAGTTAACAAAAGGGAGTATGTCCGACTTTGCAGTAGGAAGCCACGCTGCAAACCCATGAATTCTCTGAGGTATGCCAGTGGGGGGGGGAATTGATGGAATTTGGCCGTTATAGCTTAAATGTTAGATGGGCTGACTGTTTCTCTTCTGGCACCTAGGGGGGTTCAGATGAAAACCCTGCTGGGTTTGACAGCCGCTCCCTCCTCAGTCTCCCAGAGCCAAAGGCCCCGATCTAAACAGCCCAAGCCCAGGGCAGAGCCTCCACCAAAGAAGAGGAGGAAATGGAAAGAGGAGTTTGCTGCTTCTGGATCCTCTGCAGAAGAAGGTGGAGAAGAAGATGGTAAGAATCTTTTCTTTTTTTTGCCATTATTTGCAAAGCTAAGTTCTCACATTTAGTCAAAATCCCCTCTCACTCTGCTCTCTGGGTGTATGCTATTGGTTATGCTCGTTTCTAGAGGTAAACCCTTCAGTACCGTTTGCTTCACGGCTCCTCAACACCCGAACCATGAAGGAAACCTTCAAGAGCTTTGTGGAACTACTCATCAGCATTGCTTTGGACGAAGATCTGGTAACGGCACTCGAAAGAGCAAATGGTGAGTGAATTGACTTTATGGTTCCTGAGCTGTTGGTTTCAAAATCCAATACTAAAGTAGAGAAAGGGAAAGCAGCTGTATTTCAGTAAAGCTGACTTTGCTGGCCTGCCTGCAGATGAGTTGCTGTTGCCACATATGAAAAAAGTTGACGGGATGATTACTGACAACAGGAAACGCCTGCTTCACAAACTACACATAGGCCAGGTCCTAAAGGTGTGTATTTGTAGTGAAATATGAGTAATGTCACAAGTGAGTATTGAAGCTCTGTTCTTTGCTCTTTACAGACAGCCCTAGACAACTTCCCTGAGATCTCAGTGGTCACTGAACTAAAGAAAGATGGGGAATCGCCAGCCTTTAAGGTGCGGCTCAGTGGGAAAGCCTACAACAAGAAAACCATGAAGCCTTACAAGATGCCCAACAAAGTGCCACAGGTGAGATAAACCTCCCTGTAATTTCGACAGATGTCCAGCAGAGGGGGTAGTGGTCTTTTTTAGTTTTTCATTCTGTGTGACGTGAGTGTTTTGTAATATGTTTTCAAATATCCATTGACAAACGCTTGTCCTCTTTCAGGAGTATACGGTGGACCAGCAGAGGACACAGTGGTTTTCTCTGTACCACTCTCTGCAGCATTACAAGTACCACACTTACCTAATGTGTAAGGATGAGGTGGGTCTTTTACACACCTGTATGCTGGGCTAGACTTTGATCCACTTCAGCCGTTGGTGTCACTTCAGTGTTTTTTTTTCCATTTGTTTGGTCCACCTGCAGATTGCATCTCTCCGGGTGCAGGCGGGAGAACTGGGACAGGAGGAGACGGTCCAGAAGTGTCTGGAGAACGGAGCTTGGGTAGAGGGGCTCTTTGATCGCTTTGGAGAGCTGATCAATCAAGTGCAGCAGGCCTGCCAATTATCCAGCCTCGACAAAGATAGGGACAAGGGAGTGCATGGCTCAAAATGACTGACAGAAGAGTGGAGTGCGTCTCCTCATGCAGCATGGACTGACTCGCCTGTGGCCTAAATGTTCGAGCAGGTGAGCAACGGGAACAAAAGATGAGAGTGAAGTGTCACTGCCACCCCACAGGCAACTCCGTGACCAGAAGACTTCGATTTAAAAGACTTCTACCTAATGTTACTCCAAGTCTTCTGTAAGTTTTTATAGATAAAATCTTCCACCTTTTGGACCTTTTTGTAGATTTATATATTTGTTTTTGTTTCTTTAGGTAAATGACAGATCATAAAGTAGAAATGAATCAGCATAGGACATAAAATTTATAGAGCTGAATAAGTTTTATCATCTGATACAGTGCATCTGGAAAGGATTTACAGCACTTCACATTTTCCACATTTTTTTGTTATAGCTTTTCACTTTTTTCCCTCAAAATTCTACACAGAACACCCCATAATGATGTGGGGAAAACATTATTTTTTAAAGAGTTTTGCTATAAAATTTTTTAAAAAAGCCAAGAAATCACATGTAGACAGGTATTCACAGCCTTTGCCACAAAGCCCGGAATATAGCTCAGGTGCAACCTGTTTGCGCTGATCAGCCTTGAGATGTTGCTGCAGCTTTTGGAGCCCACCTGTGGTAAATTCAGTTGATTGGACATGATTTGGCAAGGCACACACCTGTCTATATAAGGTCTGGCAGTAGGCAGTGCACATTAGTGCATGTCAGAGCACAACCCAAGCAGGCACAAATTTGGGGAAGGGTACAGAAACATCTCTGCTGCTTTGAAGGTCCTGTGGAGCACAGTGGCCCCCATCATCTCTTAGTGGAAGAAGTTCAGACCCACCAGGACTCTTCCTAGAGCTGGCTGTCCATGGGCAGAAAGACCTTAGTCTGGGAGGTGACCAAGAACTTGATGGTCGCTTGTCAGACGTGCTCTGTGGGGGGAGGAGAACCTCCAGAAGGACAGCCGTCTCTGCAGCAATCAGACCTGTATGGCAGGGAGGACAAAAGGCCAGGGCAACCCGCCTGGTGTTTGCCAAAAGGCCCCTGAAGGACTCTCAGACCACGAGAAACAAAATTCTCTGGTCTGATGAAGCAAAGAGAGAACTGTTTTGGTGACTTGAGGCTGTGAATGTGACTTTTTAAAAAAAATGTATTTATTTTTAATAAATGTGAAAAAATTTAAAATCCTTTTTCTTAGAATTCAATCCATTTTGGAATATGGCTGTAACAACAAAATCTTGGAAAGGTTGAGCGCTGTGAAATACTTTCCTGATGCGCTGTACTTCAGTTCATGTGTACAAGAGTTGATTTATCGTAAATGTGAAAAAAATCTATACATTTTAAATAACCCTTTAGATATATTCATTTTTTTAAAAGAAAAACCTTTTAATGTTTGCCATCTGCCGTAAAATGTATATTTTGTATAAAACAAAAGCAGGGAAAGTGGGTACTGCAGCAATTCTGAAGAGAAGTTAGTAATAATATACTGTATCTAATATCTAGACTTTGGTTTAACTTGCTTCAAACATCCTTTTGTTGGGACGATGCAGACCGGTGCTTCATTTTATTAATTTTCCTATATTTTGGATTATCCTCCACTTGTACAAGGATAAAATGAAATAAACAGGCCATCTTTATACGCATACACAACCTACATTTTGCAACAAAGATATATATTTTTCACTAAATATTGCTACGGCCTCTTGTTCATGACTGTTTCCAGTGATTTTTTTTTTTTTTTTAATTAAAAAAACAGTTTTTACACACAAATTCTATAAATCAGTTCCAAGTTTTATGCTGTCAGAAAGCTGTGTGTTCTTTACAGGTGCTTTATGTAAATAAACTGCTGCATGTCTTAGTTTTCTTCTTGTTTTGTTAGGATTTTTTTCCTTGTCAGTGCTTCCTGTAACGTGCACAAAGTCACACCTGACTGACAAAGGACTGAGATGGAGTGTCTGCAGAAAAATAACAGGTACATAACTCAATAACGCGGATAATCCGACCCCTCAGGTCATTCCACTGAGGTCAGTTACTGTTAGACCTGCCTAATTGAGCGTGCACGTCATATTTCATGGGGTGGGGGTTTCATCCGACATGCCCTCACGGCCAAACTATTCCACGCAGACGGGTGGGTTGTCTCAGTGAGGCCGAAGAATATAATATAACTGTCCCGGCCGTGATGCAGAAGTGACTGTCGGCTCCCCGGCAGACAAAAGTGTCTCTGTGCTGCAGCGGCGTCCCCTCTGAGGAGCGCCACTGTCCGCTGGAGCTGTGTGGGATTCCAGTCCAACCGCAGCTGGGAGACAGATAGCCAGCGTCTGCTCCCCACAAGAAAAGGCCCTGAATTTTTAATGATCCACATTGTTCCGCCAGTAGGAGAGGGACGGGGGGACGCGTGAGCTGGGACTGGACGGTTGTGGTGTGTGGGATGATGATGATGATGATGGTGGTGGTGGTTCTGTCAAAGCTGTTCAAACCATTTTCAGAGAAGACCGGTTTTGGAAGCAGACGTTTGCTTCTAAGTTTTATGAGTTTTCATTTCTACCTTTGTAAAGCCTCAGATAACAAATGTGTTTTCTCTATTGTAGAATTTTACCTTCTAAGGATATTTGTCATTATTGTAGAAGAAAGAAAAGCAGAAAAGAAACATATTTTCTCCCTCTGTCTCTCCCACCTTCCTCTCTCCTGCAGGCCAGTAAAACCAGTTCCACCCCACCCTCCGGTGTCTTCGGTTGACAGCAGAGTTGCTCCGCGTGTAGATTTCCTCCATTCAGAAGTGATAGTAAACCCAACACAAGTGGTATGTTTGCTTTTTAAAGACTTGTTTAGTGGAGGCTTTTTAAAATTACATTAACGATGCAATAAAACGATGCAGATTAAAGTAGACGAACCAGAAGTCTGTGTTTGAAATTACAGGCGGCTGTAGTTGCTCCACCAGTTTCATGTTGTGGTTCCACATTCTGGTGATCAGAACTGAAAACTGATGTCAACGTTTTGTTTTCATTTCCAGTGTAAAGGAACAAAACCTCGGTGTTGCTGATGCGTTCAGCTGCAGCTTCCATCTCCTCCATCTGTGCTCCAAACCCCCCTCGGCCACCTCGGCTGGTGTACGTAATAATAACAGAGGCTCAGCCATCAGACCGGTTTGACGCGGCTGCTCGTCTCACCTGCTGCCTTTCACCCCATGAGTCCTCTCAGCCAAAAACAGCGTCACAGTGTCAGCTTACCTGTTTTCTGCTGTCAGATTCCGCCTCAGGAGCGAAGGCACCAGGTCAGAGGACTCAAACCCTCGCTCAGGCCTCACATGGGCCTGCTGCCACGTTTTGACCTCTGTGACCTCTGAAAGATGCTCTTCAGGAGGAAGGACAAGACACCTTGGATTTTTTTATCTTGACCGCCACACTTTTTTTTATTTTTATTTTTTTTTTAATCTGTGTCCAGTGTTAAATTAGACTTTTTCTCTAATTATTCTTCCTGGTGAGACTTGACGAATGCGACCTGAGGAGGGACAGCTTTTCTGGAGTTTTTTCCATCCAGTACAACCCCTCCTGTCCTGCTGTTTTCACTCTGCCGACAGTTGTCTTTGGTCGCATCGATAATTTAAACCAAATTTCAGGTCAAAGGCTTCTCTCTCCTTTTCCCGGTTTCAGTTCAGGAAGTTTTCCTTCGTGCGCCTTTTGTTGAAACGCAAGAGAGCAGTTATTAGCCTGTTAATGTGCGGGCAGGGACGGTGCTGGGCTCATGAATAATGCATCAGGGTGGTGGTGGGGGGCGGTTTCGGGGTTGACCGCCGAGAGCTCCGTGCGTCACTTCAGCGAAGAGAAGAGCGCGGACATGGTCTGAATGGCTGGCTCTGCCCTGACTGAAGGAAATGTTGGCGCACAGAACACCAGGTAAGACCAGCCCGGCTTTCTCCCTCCGGCTGTTACATCAGTGAAGGAAATCACTCCCCATCATGGGGCTTCCTGCTCAAACAGAGCTGTAGATTATGATATGTGGGTATTTCAGGCTCAGTGATCACGGTTTATCTTTTACGCGCGACCTCAAAGTTGGTTATGGTTGAAAACTGAAATGTTCCGACTGCTCTTTTAGTATAATGTGTATTCATGTAATGTAATTGTTTTGATAATTAAATCTCAAAACCTTACAGTTAGGATTTTTTAAGCTTCATTTTAATTGAATCTTAAAACAACTATTAAACAGATTTATGTGCAATGACCGATTCAGCTGACCGTCAGCCTGTGCGTGCATGTGTGTGTGAAACAGGTATAAACAGGTACGACAGGTGAATTCTTGTGTGTGTGTGTATGTGTATGTGTATGTGTATGTGTGTGTGTGTGTGTGTGTGTGTGTGTGTGTGTGTGTGTGCGCGCGCGCGCGCGTTTCTGTATGTGTCTGTGAGCGAGAGAGAGGATATAGGGTCCAAAAAGCCCGAGAGAGCCGAGCTTGGGTATTTTCATCAGGCTTGTCGTCGCATGTTGGATGAATAGTTTCACGTTTTCTCCACAGCAGCCTGTCCGGTCGTGAGAGGTTATTTTTCATAGCCCGCAGTCATCTGGGTGTTTGGAGGTTGTGGTTGCGTTCCATGCTCACACAGGGAATATTCCTCTCTGCAGACCTGCGCGCCTCCCTGTGAGCTTATTTACCTGCATGGATGTGTGCAAACACTCTGCGTGGTGTTTTCAGGGTTTTCCCAGATGATCCATCTTTCAGCGTATCTGAAATAAACCAGATCTCAGCCTGGTGCTGCAGAGCAAGTTAAGTTCCCAGGGTTGTTCTGACCCCCCACCGACCCCCTTTCTTCCTCTTAAACAACCATTAATGGCTTGACTATTGATAATGATGAGATCCGGATTTATTGTGTGAATGCTAATCAGGGGGACCCCTGGGGGCCCCTCCAGATGGTCCTGCCTTAACTAAATTAAGGAGTTGATTAAGATGATTAACTGTATTCAACACTCAGTTTAGGTTTTGATAGCAGAAACAAGAGCCACCAATCACATCATTTGTCACTTTTTCTTCTCTGTGTGTTTTTAAAGGAAATCAAGTGGGACTTTAGTGGTTCATCTTTGCCAGCAATGCTAAACCCAACAACAGACTTCCACCTGTTGCGCTAACAAATTTGACCCTGAGATGCAGGACCTAGTTGCAGGTGTCGTCAGCTGTGCGCCATCACGTCTCAGGACCTTCACCAGCGTAGCAGCAAGAGGTCGTCCATAGATTATTTTACTGTTGTGCAGGGCTGAAGCCGAAAGCTGAAGTTTGCTGCTACAGTTTGGAAACGGAGGAAATCAGCAGATTTGTTTTCAGTTTATTATGAGTTGAACATTTCCCTTCCTGAGACTTGGGTTTAGATTAGATTATGATGGACGACAGGGGGCCAAAATGGTCCCACCATAATCGGCAAGTGGTGCAGAAAGCTGCCTCCACGGGAGCCTGTTTTACATTGATTGCAATGAGTGAGTGAGCATCTGCTAGCTGCTGCACTCTCCCTCCGCTTTATGTGAGAGTCAGATTTTACAGAAAGTGTTTGTCGCGGGCTGTTGTCATAACAGCGAGCCTGGTTCCCCCCCACCACCGCTCACTCATCACTGTCAGGTTAATGGCCCCTGGCCTCAGGGAGTCTGTCAGATCCTCTCCTAACATTTGCTCCACAGGCTTCAAATGTGTCCTGTTGTGAGGATGGTGGTAGGGGGGTGGGGGGGCTGCGCTCACCTCTTGCCGTGACCAGACCTGCGTTTTTTTTTTTTCACCGCTTTGTTTTGTGACCAAGTAACACACACGTTAATCTCCATCAGCAAAACACCAGCAAGCAAAACACCATCTCGCCAGTGATGGCGTGATGGCGGAGCGTCAGAGTCCGGCTGTGGAAACATCCGAGTTTCACATCAGGCGAATCATCCGTTGCTCTGAAAACTCTGCACTGGAGTAAATACAAGTGAAAACATAGAACAGCTGCTGGTTTAAAGGTGAAGTGTGTTTACACCCACCTCCAGTGGCTCAGAAGCGAGTGTGTGTGTGTGTGTGATGAAGGCAGAGAGCACGTCAACACAACTATCTGCTGGTTTTTGAACGTGTTCTGACAATAGTCTGAGCCGAGAGTCCTCCTGACACCCCCCCTTTCTGCCCCACCAGAGCCAGGCATGGCTGGGAAGCCTTTCCGAGCCACCTACATCTGGGGCAGCATCATCTCCAATCTCCAGACCCACGTGGAGGTCAAGCGTCGCCGCCACAACCTCAAGTCCTACCACGACTGCTTCCTGGGCTCCGAGGCCGTGGACGTGGTTCTGGCGCATCTGACCCTGAACCGTTTCTTCGGTGACGAGCCTGTGCCCCGCTACAAGGCCGTCCGGCTGGGTCAGGCCCTGATGGACTCCGGGGTGTTTGAGCCGGTGGGTGTCAAAGTTTTCGGGAAGGAGAAGAAGCGGGCGGCGTTCGAGGACAGCAGCTGCAGCCTGTACAGGTTCCTGAACCCGACCCACGGCCCCCCGGCGCCGCCGGACAACACCCACTCTCATTCTACTGCCACTGTTGACAGTGATTACGAGTCCACGAGCAGGAGCAGGAACAGCTACAGTCCGTCATGTGACAGGTACCGGCTCTCGTCCCAACATCCTCGCGTCCCAGTTTTGATTCGCTTTGTTCTCCTTTGCTCGAGAATGAATCCCAAATCTGTTATATTCCCAACCTGCTTAACAAATGAGACCTGAGGCTGTTGCAGTGGTTTCATTACCAATGTGTGGAACAACATCAGCTTTAACAGTTTCATGGAGGTACTTTTGTTCCTGTTAATTTGTTAAGTTTAGCTTTTGATGCTACAACAAGAACAAATGTCTTGACTAGCAGGTGAACTCTGAATGGCTGCAGCGGTATCAGGGGTGACCAAATCTGTCAGCCTTTTCCCTTTTAGTTCTCAGTATAAAGCAATTTTCTTCTTACGTTGCTTCAATGTCCAAACGATGTTGTAGCGTAACGTTATAGCTTTATACGTACTTAGCTCAGCGCTATATCAGATGTAGATCCTGGATGCAAATGACACCATATGCACAAGATGGCGGCACTTGTTGTGCGACATCAGGAAGTGGTGATGGTTTAATCATGCGCATCATGTGGAGCCACATCGATGGAGCTTCCATGTGTTAGCACAGATGATCGCAAACTTCTCTAGAACTGTTCCATATGTTTTTAAAGAGTTTTGATTTACACGGCCAACTTCTCAGAAGTCCCTCAAAGCCATAACACGTGCCCATCGCCCACATGGGTCTGACAGAGAAAAGCGGGACGACCAGACAGACAGGCCACATGGGAGCTCAGATTCAGAGGAACCATGTGTTCTGCAGAATAAATGAGGCTTTTGTTACTTGCAGTGTGGGCGGAAAAATAAGAATAAAAAAAAAGGCCTGCAAAATGACCCATTGTTGCAAACTGAGAAATTGTTTTTATGTGTTTCGCTTTAAAATGACCCTTCATTTGTGTCCAACTGCGACCCAATCAGTTGTGCACACATGTGGCCCGAACGCCACCTTTGTCCCTCTGATGAGCCTTTTCAGAGTTTTCCCTGATTGCTGTTATTTTGTGACTCTCCAGTGAAGAGGTGCGGCGCTACTCCACACACTCCCCACTCCGAACAGGCAAATCAGTGGAGGACGTGCTGAGAAACCTCAACCTGAGCTCCACCATTACCCCTCAGATGATCAACCTCGGCCTCTCACAGGAGCGTAAGTTGTCTTCTCTTTGATGGAGCGGGGAGTTACAAAGGCCAACCCTCTCTCACACCATGTGTCTGAGTATCCGTGCACCTCTTGACCTCTTTTGTTGCCTGTGTTTTCACAGTTGTGGATGAGGTGTGGCAGCAGCAGGCGGTGTTTAGACTGCTGCAGCTGATAGAGCTCCCCCTGCTGGAGAACCTGCTGGAGGGCAAAGATGCCCTGCAGCTGACATATCCCAGCAGGGACACTCACCACGACCTGTTGTACACATCGAGCTACCTCGACCGCGAGGTCCTCAAGGCCTTCAGCGAAGCACAGTGAGTCATTTGGAGTTCTTTTTCTAGAACTCTGTGTCTAAGAAGTTTGTTTTTTCTTGCAATCAGCGATCCGAGTTTCTCTGCTTATATAATGTAAAAATGACACCACACGGATACTAAACTAAGTGTAGATCCACGTTGCTCATGTTTTGACAACATAAAAACTCTGGTCCAGGATCAGTGGCGCGCCCTACTGGTGATATACACTAATAGCAAATGCCCTCTGCTCGTAGCCGATAGAATAGAATGTAATCGTGACATGAGACTCCAGAGCTGAAGAGCTGACTTTCTGACTTTCATGTCAACCCATTATGATGTTTACATGATCACTTGAATAACCCAGTAACCCCAGAATCTGGATAATGATCTGCTCTTTATGGTTGTCTAAACGGGCCCGATGCCAGAATTCCTCTCTCGGCTTTGATCCATGTCTGCTCCTGCTAAAGAGTAAAAACGTCCCTCTTTGTCCTTTTAAATCTCTCACTTCTCTCAGCATTTTGATCCTCCACCTGTATTCAGAGCTACAGTCTGAAATGGCGCCACTTGCCTCTCCCTCAGGGCCGACGACTGGCTGTCGACGGCGGTGGACTGCCTGGAGTTCCTGCCGGACGAGCTGGTGGTGGAGGTCAGCAGAGGTCTGTTGGGCTGTGCCGACGACCTGCCCCGCTGTAAGAGGCTGATGTACGAGGTCCTGGCGCAGCATTACGGACACGCGCAGCAGACTCCTCTGCTCAGCAACCACGTTTTCGACATCCACTCCGGCATCTCGGAGCTGCTTGGTACGACGGGGTCCGCCTTTGTTTCTGGAGCTTTGGCGGCGATGCGTGCTCTGGAGGTGTTTCCTCACAACCCCACATCTCTGTTTCTCTGTGTCATCAGTGAATGGAAAGCTGGCGCAAGCTCTAGAGACCATCCAGCTGAGCCTGAAGCTGCAGGACTCTCGCAGCAGGGAGGAGCTGCGCAGGCTCCTGAGGTTCATGGCCACAGCGGCCAAACCCCAGGAGGTCAAACTGCACAAGGAGGTGAGAGCCGGGACCCCACGGGGACTGGTAGCGGCGCCCGTGTGACCCGCGCTAACTCTGAAATTTGTCTGCTAGATTGAGAACAGGATGGCGGTGAAACGGTCTTTCTCCAGCGCCATCGTCTACAGCAGGAGACTCTCCAAAGGAAAGGTGGACCTGATGGTTTTGTTCATGATGGACAACCACTGCGATCTGTTCAAGGTCAGCATATCTCCTTTGTCTCACGTCTGTCTAGAAGCAGCCTGTAACTTTGCTCCCTCAACCCACCAGATTCCTGCTTCACTGCACCAGCTAGTCAGCAACAGAATAATGAACATGGTTAAAGGGAAGGATCCAGACATCCCAGCAGGTTAGAACTTTTGGGTTGTCAGATATTTGAAACCTCAGCTCCTCTCACTAAATTCTCCTGGCTGCAGGTTCGACGTACTGCACCAGGGTCAGCGCCGAGGCTTACTCACAAATCGGTCAAAAGACCACTAAAGAGGAACTCTGGTCCCTACTGCAGACGATCCACGAGAACTCCAAATTCTCCTCCAAGGAGAAGAAGCGTCTGCTGGGACAGTTTTACAAAGGCCACCCGGAGATCTTTGTTGAGTACTTTGGGAAAAGAATATCAAGCGGGAACAGCTCGTTACACTGACATCCATCAGTCTGCTGAACTGGAATGTGGAACTTTACATGGAAAAAACCTGATAAGCTGCAATATTTAAGGACATTTGTGGTGCAGGACACCAACAGAAAAAGTCCTTAAGGTGGCTAAAGCTTGGAAAGGTGACGAGAAGCAGATGCTTTTTGGTAGATTTTCAGCGTCAGCATTGTTTGTGCTCGTGCATGTGGAACAGTGTTAGTGATAAAATGTGTGGTTGCTTCCGTTGTGCTTATGTTCCGTGCGAACAACAGTTTGAACCCTGGACAATCCTCATGTTGTTGCTGTCTCATTCATTCATAGGAACTGACTCTGGGATTTTGTTGCAGTTGAAAGCGGCAAAACAGATGTTTGTGTTTAAAACAAAACACTAAAAGCCGTCTTAGGTTCAGCCAGGCTCTGCTAAAATGTGTAGCAGCACATTGTGTATGAATGAATATAAAAGAGTGGCATCTGGTATGTCATGTAATATCTGTACGAGAGGTAATATTTAATTTTGAGACATTTTGGCCTTGTATTTTTTTTTAATTATTATTAATCCATCAAACTTGTGAAGTCGCTTTTCGTGTGCATGTGAAAAAACATGCTGATTGAAAGAATGTAACATTTTCCTCCCTCTGTGACTGCCATCTGAACATTCGTCTGTTCATTTGAGCGAAAATAAAGTGTTTATTGTAACAGCTGATGAATTTCTTAATCCGTATATTCCATTATTCAAATGTAAGAGGTTGTCTGAGTATTATTTCAGTATCTGCTGAGAGAGGCTTAATGGCTGCAGAGTCTTCAGTTATATCTGCAGATAAACACATATTTGTGAGATAATCTGTCATTTTCTCTAAACCAAGAATGTGACAAATGACCATGAAAGCTGCTGAAGGTATTTACTGTCATCTTCTGCCCCCTAGCGGTAACCTGGTGTCTAGCTACCTGCAGTAACATAAAACACAAATCCGGTTGAATTCTTTCCCACTTTTATTGACAAGAGTTATTTCCTCCGGTTAAAAAAAAAAAAAAAAATTAAACAAACAAGAACAAAACTTTCGTTCCAATGATGGTATATCACAAGATCAAAACTGAGGTGTGCTCCAAAAGTCACAATTTGAATTAAAAATATTGTACAGTATAATGGTCAGTCTTTAAAAATAAAAACTGATAACAAAAAAAAAGCCACAAGAACAATCGGATGCACAGCGGGTGTGAGTGTGTAAATGTGTTGCTTGTCTCCTGAGATCAGCGGATGCAGAATCGCTCAGGGGACACACGTTTGCTCTGCGTGATGATCTGATAGAGTTTACATTCTTGTAGGGGTGAACGTTAATTTATCGAATCCTCTTCTGTTGACGTGAGCGGTAGATGTCGTGAATGGGTGGAGCCACCGCTCCTTTGTCGTCCTCCTCGTCCGAGTCTGCGTTAGGCCGCTTCAGTGACTTGGCAACCGCGTGATTCTCCATGGGTCCGTTACCCTCCCCTGCAGCATCGATTGGTCTCCCAGTGATCAGCTCTACAGCAGCGTCAACAGCTGCAGAAACAGGAAAAAAAAAAAACACCTTAGCAACATGTCAAACCAGTGACAGTTTACAGCAACTAATATGACTATAAATACACTTATTTTATCAAGAAAGGGGCAAAAGCTACTCACTCTCAGGAAGTGCGCTTCTTCTGAAGGTTTCCATGAGATCATCCACTTGAACAAAAGGACCCTGTAGCAAACCAACACGCTCTTTACATATTGGACCTTTTTAAACCATAACTATGAAAATATTAAGATGGTGCAACTTACGGTGAAGCATGTTGGTGGTGGGAGCAGCTTCATTAGGACAACAGCAGCTGGGGGGACTGGGAAAACTCCACCGGGGACTGGGTGTAATCCTGGTGCTGTGGTGAGAAAGAAACCAAAACCAGAAAAGGTTTTAGTCAAAAAACCTGAAAAACAGAACATGCACATTTTGCTGCAGCTCAGGGCTACATACGGGCGAGGTGGCGTGGTTGGAAGGGGATCATCTGGTTAGTGTCAGGTTTGGGGTACTCTGGTTTACGGTCCACTTCATCCTTTAATGTAGGCACAGAGGGCGCTGCAACAGTCTCCGGAAGCAACGCTGCCAGTTTGGCACGAGAAACGTCCTAAAAACACAGAACAAAGTCAGTCAAAAAAAGAAGAAAGAGTAGAAGAAAGAGGCATGTAAGTGTGATCTGCACCTTGTATCCGAGGGCTTTGAGTTCGCTGGTGGAGCAGGGATACAGGTCCATGAACTTGTATCTATCTACAAGCAAGGCAGTCTCCTTGCCCTCATACTCGTCTTTGAAGGCACTGAATCGTCTGCGCTCCACCTTCAGAATACTGGCCAGGTCTCCGATGTTGCTCTCAAAAGCCAGGAATCGAGCCCAGACCTCACTGCACAGATCAAGAAACACTAAAAATGAACATCTAACACCGCCACATACAGTAACTTACACATGAATGTTACTCAATAACAGACATTACCCTGACTTTTCTGGAGACAGGTTTCCTGAAGTGAGGACACGTTCAAACAAAACCCTAGTGTTGTTATCCTCTGCAGACAAGAAAAGAGACATTTTTCACTTACACTCTTCTCCAGCATGTTTTTTTTAAATAAAACCAGTTATTAGTAAGGAAACAGACTTAGCGAACTGCTTCATGACACGCGACCTACCGTTCAGGTGTGACAGGTAGTCAATGTAAGCCAGGATGTACTCTGGAATGTCGCCATATTTTTTCAAACCCAGTTCAAAAATCTTGAAGGCAACTGATTTATCCTATGTGGAAGATAAAGTTTGGATTAGAGAAGACGAGTGGGAGGTCTGTGGCGGTGCCGGTGTGCTGCGTACGCACCTTGCTGCAGTAGTACTCCATCAGTGCTGCCGACACAAAGACGTGATGACGCGTGCGGGGGTCCTCCCTGGCCTTTTTGAAGATGGAGCGACCTGATTTGATCCCCTCTGCTCTCCTAGCAAACTTCATGTACTGAATGTAGACCAGAGTGGGGTCAATGTCCTCAATCACCAGCAACTTATTGTATATGCTGTGGACCTTCTCGTACTTCATGCGACTCTTTAAAGAAAGAAAAAGACGCAGGTGAGTCTTTTATATAGCCTTGACTACAATTTTAGAAAAGACTTATTTTTAGAAAGACTTATTTCTGGGATGGACACTAACTTCTTCATAATCAGCAAATGAAAAATACAGCAGCATGTTCTTCTTCAGAAGAGTCCCGATGGCCCGTTCGTAGATGTTAGCTGCCTCGTCGCTGAACAGTTTGGAGTTATTCATGTCCTGAAGGAAAGCTCACGTTTAAACCAGACTTCTGCAACAGTTTTACCACAACGTATTTAAAGTCACGTTTTCGGCCCCTCACCCCTTTCTCTGCCAGCAGCTTACTGGACTGCTCCAGGTACTGCGCCGCTTCGTACCAGATGTCAGGATGATGACCCAGGACCAGCAGGCACTGCTCGTAGGCAAACATCACTGAAACAGAGCCCACAGTGGAACGTCAACAGCAGCGTCACATCAATGGCCTGTCATTCATGTAGAGAGCAGATGTATTTCCAGTCACCTCTCTTGGTGATGAGGGTCTGGTCTTCTGTGCGCAGCGGGTTGCTTTTTTCCCACTGGATGTACTTCTTCCACATTTCCACTTGCTGGGCTTCCTGAGGGGAGTTTTGGGGTGGTACGGAAGGTGCGTTCCTGTCCAGCCCCTTCATCACAGTCTCGTACTCCTGAATTCCAAAAACAAATTTTAATTTAGAAAGAGAGCCCATGTTTTTAGTACACGGAATCAAAGGCTTGTGGGCGCGTCACCTTAGCCACTCTGCGAGCGTTCATGTAGTCTCTGCTCCGGTCCTCGATCATCTTTTTAGCCAGGTGAACGTTGATTCCCTGTTTATGAAGGAGAGAAGTCAGGTGTCACAGCAGAAACTGGGCGTGCCCTAACAGGCAGATGAGAGCCTCGGTATGTCTCTCACCTCCTCATATTTGCTGTAATCCCGCCAGAGCTGCTCGATGTTGATCATGGGGTTGACGCAGCCTCTCTGGTACACCCTGCGCACTGCCGTGATCCGCTGGTTCTCTGCGTATGAGCCTACAGCTTCACTAAGGGAACACAGAGCCCACAGATGAACTTCTGGCAACGCTTGAAACATTTTTCCAGGATAGTAGAATTAAAAAAAGTACATACACTCCTTTCAGAAAGTTGATATAATCCACCCAAATCTAGAAAAAACAGAACATAGGTGTTAGCATAGCGCAGAAGTCTACACAAGCACAGACCGAGTCATATAAAATAGACCATTTAAAGAACACAACCTAAAGAGTGAAGGCAAGACCAATGGGTTTGCGTGGTGACACTATTCTTTTGCCTTCCTGACCATCTCTGTGCATTCATGTATATCCCGTTAATTTTGTTGTCATGGTTCTGATTCAGGTACCTGATAAGACATGATCTCCATGCCAATTTTATCCAGGGCAAAGTCATACGCCTGGGCCATCTTCTCTCTGACAGCAACAACAGCGACATGACGTAAGCACCGTGCAACAACACACAACTCCAGGGTCGTGTGTTCTCTTACTTGTAGCTGGGCAGCTTTCCTTTGGTCTCTCGAACATATGAAAGGTAACATTTCCACAGGTCGATGTGCAACACTTTCATGAGGCACCTCTGAAACAACTGGACAGGGAAGGACACACTTAGAAAGACTCAACACAGACAAGACACTAATTCTAAGTAGGCTCAACACAATGCATTCAGGACGACCCACGACCCAACTGGCACAATGAACATTAAATGCATCATTCATGTCCAATATAGGAGGATTACAAATGTGATTTTGACTGGAAACCATATGCCAGATTTAGGAATGAGTGTTACACAACATCATTAGACAGGCCCAGATTTCAGCTGGTCAGAGCCAGACCCTAAAGCTCATTTGCTGGTTATGGGACGTGTGCCCTGATCCTGCATGTAGAACTGACATTAAGGAGAAAAGAAATACATAGATGATGGAAAATACCATTCTTCAGGACAAACATATCATGACTGTACAATTCTATGGCTGTCAAAGTTCAGAAAATGATTTTCATGTAGGGATTTTCCATGAAGTACAACAGTACAGCAAACTTGGTGTGTTGTGACTGAAATGACCTTTACATTTACATCCGGGATGCACAGCAAATAATCTGACAGCATTTTACACATGTTAAAGACACACAACAAGTTAGCCTCAAGAGTGTGAAGGATGCTTACCTTTTCTACTTTGTCATAGTTTTTAGCCTTGATCTGCAAATAAGAGCGCAAAAGCAACATTAATTCGTACACCTCCCCCCCCGTTGGCTGGTGAGAATGAGACAAATGCGACCACTCACTCACTCACACACAAGATCAACAAAGTGAATTTCACACCAAAGCGCGACTTTAAATCAGGGGTTTATTTTGTTTAGTTACAGATTACTAAAAGAAAAAAGTAACCTGAGTTTATAGCCTCCAGTACTTAAACCTTAATGTAATATAGACGTACTGCTGATGAGTCAGTGAAATATCAGAACAATCAGACCGAAATTCATTCATAAAAAAAAAAAAAAAAGCAATGGTGAAAAATCAGATTTGTAAAATATTGAGGCGATAAACAGGAGATTCTAAATAGTTCAGGTGGTTTGGAGCCAGCGCATCAACCAACTTCCCTAACCCATCTTAGCTACAAAAACACCAGCATTCAGCTCTAGTGAACTGCATACTCAGTGAAACTAACCAAGATTAAGAAACAAACACAAAAATTGAGTAATTCTGAAAAGGCAAAAAAAAAACAATCTGATGGCATCACGCTTCAGTGCATTTAGATCCATTATGCATTTCAGGACGCAAATCAACATTAGGCTTTTACATTTCACAGCAGCCAGTGTCCATCACCACTGTGTTCCCATGCACCATCCTAAAGTAGAACAGGCTGTAGTGACATAACATGCTGATGAGACTTTGGAGATCCTGAAGACCTCTTAGTTCGCCTCCACTGGCTGCTTTCAAAGTAGCTTTTAGCATTAAGTGCCCTGGTTTTACACACACTGATCACCTCAGAAATGCCAACTAACATTAATTACAAGCATTTAAATGAGTGAATTAATTTGGCAATGACACAATCTCAGGGGATTTCATGTTTAACAGCGCAGTATAAAAAACATATAAAATGTATTTGGTAAAAGCAGAGCAAAAAAAAAAAAGAAGAAAGCTTTTCGTAGTTGCTGTGAAGAATTACATCTTTAAAATCACTCATACCCACCCAAAGAACAGAAACACATTTTTTGTTAGGGAGGAAAAAAGTAAGTCTCCAATATGCTTCTCTCATCAGGATATTTAAGTGTTAGGTTGAAGTGGGTCTGAAAGGACGCACAACATACTTTCATGCAAATGTTAGTAAGACCATGGATCACACACCGATGCACATAATTCCATCCATCTTCTACCACCATATTCCCTAATGTGGTCATGCTATCCCAAGTGCCTTTGGGCAAGGCAGGGGACACCCTGGACAACACACAGGAAAACAACCATCCACACTCACAATCACTCCAAATGTCAGTTTAGTCACCAGTTCACCCATTCTCCAATGCATCTTTGGACTGTGGGAGGAAGCCAGAGTACCAGGAGAGAACCCACACACGCAAACTCCACAGAGAAACCCCTGACCCCACGGACCTTCTGGCTGTGAGGCTACAGTGCTGATCTCTGCACCACAGTGCCTCCCGATACACATACTTACCAAATTAGATTTTTATATACAACCCAACTATTGGTTTATATTATATTTCAGATCAAAACCCATCAATAAAACTGGGACCGACTCTGGGTTTTGTGATAACGTGAGATTTAGACATGTGCATGGCCATAGATGTACAACATGAATATGCTGAATTTAACTTCTAAAACTTAGATTTAAATATTTTAAAAGGACAGGCCTAAACTAATCTTAAACTACAAGAAACATAAGTCTGTTTTTCTAAGCTGACTCTTCCTAACAATGGCATACCTTTTTAATTGTAAGTATTAAAACTGACTCTACTGAGGTCCTTCCAAAAACTAACTAGGCTGTCACCCAACTTGCCAGTTATATGTCACCACTAGGTGGTAGCCTCCCTCAAAACTTGCAAGGAACTTTGTATTCACACAGGCTTGGACTCCATTTCCACTAAAACATCATGTTGAAATTAAAAGTGGAATCACACTTCCTTTCTATTCTAATGCCTCTGTCCAACTATATTTCACAGCAGTGAGCTAATCTTTACCACTTCTGCAAATTAGACATTGAACTAAAGGTTCAACTCTTGTTTATTAATGTGAAGTGATTTTAAGGCCACATGAAGTAATAATCTGTGATGTAGAGGAAACCAGAGTACTGCAAAGGGAACATTAAAATAAATAAGAGATTAGTTGCATGGGAAAATTAATCGTTCTATCAGCCTGTAAAAAAAAAAGAGAAAAAGGGAACCTGTTGATGGCACTCAGGTAAAGAGGTCACTGCTCATGTTTTCAATCAGACCAAGGAATGAATGGCCCACACAAAGTATTTGTTTATAAAATTATCCAAAAGAAATGACACAGGAGGCAATAAATTGACACGACAAGTGAATAAAACGCTAATGCACTCCAATACCATTAAAATAGTTTAATACTGTTGCAGACCAAACATGCAACAAATGCACTTTACCCCATTTGTAAAACGGAGGACGCAGAGGATGTATTCTTTAACCCAGGAACATCATGACCTATGGAAAGTTGTTGATTGTTGATAAGACTAATTTCCCCCTTTGTTTGGTTTAAAGGCACAATTCTCGAGCCCAGCCCAAGTCTGACACATTATAAAAGAAGTTTATGCAAATGTCATGATGCATTTTTTTGTTGTTCAGGGTTAATTTGGGAGGCAGACTAGGAATTTAACTGTAAATTGTTATCTTTGTTTTTTCCACTTAAAAAAAAATGAATTGTGACTTTAAACGTGTAAATGAGACATTGTGCGTTTTGTGTGAAAATCACGCTGTTGATCATGTATGGAAAATTCCCAGCCATGCACACTCAAGAGATAAAAAAAAAGTATTAACCTCAGCTTCAATGAAAAGTTTCCAGAATCTGCCAGAGCTTGGGAACTGTGTGACAAGACGCTCATATGTCTTCCTTGCTTTATCTATGGGTTGGTTCTAAAGGAAGAGAATGCATGAACATTCCATACTTCTTTTACATACCAGACAGTAAGAAAAAAAACAACAAATATTTATATATTATCAGTGGCTTAGACCTAAACCACTACCCCACCCCTCTCCCATTTTAATTGAAAACCGGGAATACAACTCTGTGTCACTAAACCTGTGCTTCTCGAATCAGAATGCTCCATGCGTCAAGGTCATATGGGTTTTCTTCCAACTTCTTCTCAGCCTTCTTCACCTTCTCTGGAATATACTCAGAAGCAGCCTGCAAAACAACACAAATGATCCAGGACAAAAGGATTACACTCCTAAACAGACGTAAAGTGCAGTGTAATAGATAAAGCCTGAGGCCAACTGTTGGGAGAGGCTAGCATGACACTAAAAAACACATGATCGTTATATTCATAAATGACGCCATAATAAAATTAATCATTCCCCTTAAGTGATAAAAGAGAGCAAGAAACGTTTAATTAGACAAACAATTTAGAAATTAAGTTTTATGTCCTACTAGTATCATTCATAAAACGTCCACCTTATGGAAATAATTTTAACCGAAACTTAGATCAGACCAAGTTCGCCTATAAAATTAGTGCTTAAATATGGAATTAGCAGGAGCGATGCTAAAGTTAGCCATTCCACATAACGTAAAGTAGGCCAAACTTTATGGTTTTTAAAATAACGGTAGCTATAACGACTATCTAAAACTGATATACATATGTGGACGTATATTAAAGTTAACACACATTCCAAGCGTCAACGCGGCCAATTATAAAGTAAAATGCAAGTTAGAGCACGCTAAGGTTATGGTTAGCTTGTCCTTTTGAAAAAAAAAA
>BJFM01000040.1:182667-193421 GCA_016586285.1 Arothron firmamentum
TTTTTTTTTTTAAATTCTAATGGGGATTGGATGTATTGGACACTATTTTAACAGTCGCTGGACACCATTCACCTACACTAATATCCTGGGAAGTTTAGCTATGTTAAGATTGCTTGATAATTACCCGAAATTATTTTGTGGTCCCCATGTTAATATGTTTGTCTATATTTATTGGCAATTTTAAACAATGTTGTCGATAATCTCGGGTGACAGGGGTATATGCCTCACCAGGAAGGACCCCTGTGCCTTCTATTAAAAGTTTTGTATTGCGAGTCACTCCTATTAGTTTTGCAGCTGTGTTTATTCATGATGCCTCCAAGGCATTCACACCTGCTTAACAGCTGACCAAGTCTGTTGTCTGTAATTGTAGCAGAGACAGGTGAGGGCTAGGTAAGACAAATGCTTAGGGTGGATTAGATTACAGCTGTTGTTCTTAGACACAGAGCAGGGGGTTTATGAGCAGCTTACTTGTCAACAGAGTGTGTCTAAACAGAGATTTTGCCCCCCCTCCCCACTAATTTCCTTAAGACCTCTTTGCTGTCTGCAGAGGGCTTGAATTTAAGACTATTTGTAATCAGCCATGCTAAAAACAGAGCAATCTGTTACATTCTGTACATGCTTGTCATAATAGTAAAGTGAAAATAATGCCAATAATTGGTGAACGCCACGCTCTAAAGCAGACCCTTCATGTTTGGCTCATTAACTGGTGTATCTAGATGTTTTAAAGGTATTAAAACCATTTCAACATAAATCAGAAGATTGGATGCTAGATTTTTTTTTAAAAAAGAATGCAGTACAAAGACGTTTTACATTAAAATAGATATCCTAAACTCCTTATCACAAAAGTCAAATCATTTTCTCACCACCCTTATTTTTTCACGTTGCTGAAAAATCGGCCAATGTAGGGTTTAACGTAATGAAATAGTATAAATGTAAATATAAAATCCAAAAGTATTCACAAATACATTTTAACCCTTGTTGTTACTTTATTATTGTATTTTTTATTCTGTATATAGATTGAAGTTGAAAGTCAGAACGCGCTTCTCTTCGGTTGATTACTCTGGTCTGGCCAATGCCGTCAGTTCGCAAACATTTGCTCGCAGTTGCTAGAGAAAAGGGACATATTAGAGGCTGGCAGGGCCGCGGAACAACACGTCCCTTCGTGGTAGCAGTAACGGCCATAGAGATGGGCTACTTCGCCCAAACACGAAGAAGACGAATTTGAACACCATAGCCACAAGTTTGGGTCTGTGAGGTGTTTCTGGACGCACATATGTAGGAGTTGTTTAATGTTTAAAATGTGGGAGATGGTGTCGTTACCGAGAGCGAGCTCTCTCTTCCTGTCGTCTCGGACAAGATGGCAGCAGTGCAGGCGAACTGTGCATGGTATGGATTTATAAGTCCATAACATGTTCAGAGGAGCCCTGGATTATACTTATAGTGACTCTATGTGAAGGTAAGCGACGAGTTGAACAAAAGCTGCTAATTGAAATATTTGTATGCTTTTATATTCGAACCATACTTTAAATGTGACGTAACGAAAAGTCATAACTTAGCTACAAACTTAGCTAGCGAGCATTGTGAGGGTTCAGCAGATTTAAAATTAAACAGTATTCCAGCCCGGTCAGGATTATTGTACTTTCATCCGTTGTGTTGTTTTTCATTTGCTTATTGTAAAACAACCCCGATTATGACGTTGGTAAACATTAATAATGCAGACGAGTTTAATGGTTCCCGTCTAGTGTTTGTGACTTTGTTGTCAATGTTTCGATATCTCGCTCACATTTTTCTTGGAGCACTTCAGCGGCACTCGTGTGGATTCTTTAAATCATTAACCCGCCTTAAAGAACATTATAGATTAGGCAACTGTTTAACTTGCGAGCGCAGTGACGGGTGCACGACTTAAAATCGTCAATATTTGTTAAGTGACACGGTAAACGGAAAACTACATTGCAAGATGATGTTGACGCTCAACGGTAATGCGTGAAAAATGCAGAACTATTTTTGTATCGTAGTTCGTCCTAAACTATTTAAGATACCCAGAAAGTTATTGTCAATTGCTTTTAAGCCTCACTCATTGTGCTATAATTGTGACCCTATAACCATACTCGGCGGACTCAAGTGACTCTTGTGATGTTTAATGGAGCTGTTTTGTTGAGAAAATCGTCATTGATGCATTCTGATCATTAGTTAAAATATCTTGCAAGCCTCTTTCACTTTGATAAACTGTTGATAGCTTTCAGGCAATTCCAAGAAAGTTTAAATGATCTTCCAGTGTGGTAGGTTATTTTTGTCAATTTAGTGGTATTAGTTTTATTACTATTATTAGTAATTAGATTACTCAGGTGTCTTTATAACGCCTACAGTGTATTACGTATTAACACAAAGTACATCTTGTAAATCAAGGGTGAATGCAATGGCTTGTGTAGTTACGATTTCCACCTTTCGAAACAGAAATTTCAGGTTGCAGGCAAGACTGTTTATGTTGTTAGTGATTTATGTCGAGTGTAACCAGCACTGAGTGTTTGTGTTGCCATTGAAACTTGCGTAGTAACTCTGTAGTTAGGCAGTTTTTTCTTATTTTGTTGCCTTGTTTCTAAGGAGTAAAACATCTTGGGTGTAAGCTGAAAATTCCAGTGACACAGCTGACATGGGTGGAAGCTCTTTGCTGGTTTTGCTTGTGCAGGCTATGGATTATTGGTTCGTTACATGTTTACTCAGATTTGGACTGGGTTAACTCATCTAATAAATGTGTTGAAGATGATGGTTTTCCATACCACAACATAGTGTCTAAAAAAAAAAAATTCTTTTTCCACCAATCACATCTTTATGCTTTGCTGTATGTGGTATTACCCTTATTAGCTTGTTCTATATGGCATTTATCACCAAGACAACATTTTAGGTGATAATGTTGATATTGCATCAACATCATTATTGAAAATGTAGACAGAAAACTAGATCCCACATAAACACTTTTGGGGGGGAATCACTTTGATCATTAGCAGAAGACCATGATTTGTTACACTGTATCATAACCGAAAGGACTGTTTTTATGTTAGCACAGTAATTAGTGATTTAATTTATTCAGTGTTAAATGTCAGTCTGGTTCTCTGGCTCTCTGCAGCATGTCAGAAGTTTTGTGTGTGTGTGTGTGTGTGTGTGTGTGTGTGTGTGTGTGTGTGTGTGTGTGTGTGTGTGTGTGTGTGTCTGTGTGTTGATCAATGCTTTCCTTACTGGAATATGCAGGTTTTGTGTACTACTTTAGACTCAAAACTTAAAATAGATGCTAAAATTGCTATTTTGTGCCATGTTGAAAGCTAAGAAAACTAGTGCTTGTAAACAGTATTGATGTTTGATGCAGCTCTGCAGCATATCTTCTAGGTATGTGAAGTAGTTCAACAGTGAAATAAATATGATATAGGTGTAGTGCAGCAATCCGCTTTAGCTGAAACGACAGCATATACAGGAAGGGAGTGTTACTACAGTTGTTGCTTTCATTTCCGTAAACCAGATGGTGTCCGTATTTGAACTCAACAGATGCTATGTTATTTTATAAAAGTCATAAAATACTGTTTTTTGTTGTTGTTTTGTTTGTTTGTTTTTTTGTCGATGCTGTTTAAAACAAACTGAGAAACCCAATAGAATATATCAATATAAGCTTGTTTTCATGGACCAAGTCCTTGTGACTACCCGTACTGGTGCATGTGTGTAGGGCCCTTGTATACATCTATGGATGCATTTGTAAGAGTGGAAGTGCAGGCTCATGGATTAATCATGCATGCAAAGCCAACAGAAACCCTTGAGTTAATGGTTTAGATTCTTGCAGATCTACATATAGAAGAGACCCAATCTCAGCTGTGCACTTGGTCTTGTTTTCATCTTAGAAAAGCAAAATGGTTCTTCAGTTTTACATATTGCATTAAATTTGCACAGTAACTGGCCTGAATGACAAGGCCCTGATAGAAACTAGTTTGGTTGGAGCCTTTCAGACACACAAGCTAAGCAAATTCTTTCCACAGTATTTCTATAATTGCCTCCAACTTGGTTGCACAGTACTGTATTAAGACATACTATCCATCTATCTTCCGGGGTCAGGTTGTGGGGGCAGCAGCCTAAGCAGGGAAGCCCAGACTTCCCCCTCCTCGGTTACTTTGTCCAGCTCTTCTAGGGGGATCCCGAGGTGTTCTCAGGCCAGCCAAGAGACATAGTCTCTCCAGTGTGTCCTGGGTCATTCCTGGGGCCTGCTACCAGAGGGACGTGCCCCAAACACCTCACCAGGGAGGCGTCCGGGAGGCATCCTAACTACCGTAGGTGCCCGAGCCACCTCATCTGGCTCTTCTCAAAGCAGAGGAGCAGCAGCTCTACTGCGAGCTCCTGAAGGATGACAGAGCTTCTCACCCTATCTCTAAAGGAGAGCCCAGCCACCCGACAGAGGAAGCTCATTTTGGCCGTTTGTACCCACGATCTTGTTCTTTTGGTCACTACCCAAAGCTCATGACCCTAGGTGAGGGTAGGAAAGAAGATCCACTGGTAAATCGAGAGCTCAGCTCTCTCTTCACCACAACGGATTGGTGCGGCGTCTGCCTTGAATTCGCCACCTCAAGCCTGTTTACAATGACTTTGTATGTAAACTGGACCAGCAAGCCCCTTCAAATGCATTTTATGTGAACGTACTTTGAAAGTTAACTCACTGTCACTGAAATTCATTTTTGGGAGGCCACATAATTTAATGGAGCAAATCAAAGGAGGAAAATTTAAAGGAGCAAATTGAAAATCAACGGAGCATTGACATTTGATGTTGTAATTATCAAAGGCGTGCTGATTCAAAGCAACGTACTATATTACAGCTACGTTCCGTTGGTTTACACCTGCTCTTCATAACACTGGTATAGATTAACTTCAACAACAGATCAATTAGAAGAAGCATCTGGTAGGGAAAAAAAAATTGAATGTGAATAATGAGTTGAGATTGAGGTTCCTGTTGGTTGTGTTAGTAATATGCAAGTTAAATTTGACTTGATTTACAACTAAATGCATACCTTTTCTGTTTGTCTTTAAGGGTATCAACCTATTTCATTTTTCTGTTTTTGTCTGTTGGAACCATCAAATGAAAACCATCAAGAAAATATTGAGCAATTGAGCTGTCTTTTGCATCCTTCAATGGTTGATCAGGCAGTTTTTCACATTTTAGCAGTTTTGGTTGCAGAAAACACACAGAAACTGACAATAACCCTTTTACATAAGCTTAAGAGCTAGGATTTTTGTTGTGAAGGCCTTGCTACTTAACTAAATCTACTGTCATGTCAAAATCCAAAAGAGTGTGGTGTCTTTTTAATATGTGGTAGGACCACAACCATTTATAGCTTCAGTGTGCCAAAGTCTAAGCTTTTGATCACAGTGATGCTGCTTTTCACTTTTAGCTGTGAAGTCAGACACCATGGCCATAAATAGTTTTACCACTCTTCATTCACTTACCTTATCCTGGTGAAATTGTAGGTCCTGAAATATATGGCTTTTATTGATTAGAAGCCATCAGCACTATACTAAAAACACTGAATGTTTTAAACATTTCTTTGACTGTAGTAGAAAGATACCCAGTATATTGATAATACAATATTGCTGTGCTATATGAAGCACAGACTAGATTAATGTGGGAGGAAAATAGAATACATTGATTTGGGTTTTTCTTCTTAGTACTGCTTGTAATTGAATTTACATGTTTTTTCTCCTATGTTCAGACACAGTGACATGAATGGTTAGGAATGATGGAAAACCCACCCATACTTAAATAAAAAAAGGACTATTTTCCTCTCTTTGTGGGTTAACCTCTTTCTAGCTCTTTTGGTTGCCTAGAGACCTACAGTGGGATGTATGGAAACAGGAGAAAAAGGTCAGGCAAACCTCTGAGGTGTTAGTCATCTTTTTTTGGAGGTGTTGTGGGATTGTAATGGATAGAACAAATTGGTGAAGATGTTCTCAAATAAGTATTATTTTGTCCTAGTCGACATGTGCAATTAGGCAACAGGAGGATGATTATTTGGTCAGTAGTTGTGATGTCATCATATAGGATTGAAAAGAGGTAATAGGATTAATGGCATCTGCTGTTTTGAAATCCCTGTTATTTACAAACTACCTATACAATGACAAAACAGTTAATGATTTAAGAGTAATCTCAGTCAGGTTTAGAGTTTCAAAATGTTCTAATTTTTTTTTTACCATTTTTTTCCTTTACCAACTTCTTAAAACTGTCACAGTTTATGTCACTTAAACTAAAGACCTGTTGCTTTGTCCTCTTTCTCTGCAGGTATGGCCTCACAAGTCTTGGTCTACCCACCACACATTTATCAAACCCAGACAAGTGCCTTTAGCAGCGTGAAGAAACTCAAAGTCGAGCCCAGCAAGTGCGTGTCCAAGGAGAGGGCACACCCACGGACTTATTTGAACAGTAGAACCCTTAGCATTGTTCACCCAACAAAAAAACCCCACACGTTTGGAAGAGACCTCGCAGTTGGTGTGAAGGTGCGTGAAGGGCAGGAGTACCTTGTGCAGACCGTGGTGGTACGTGGCGTACAGAGACAACAAGCCAGTAACAGAGGAGTGGAGGGAGGAGAACCAGGCTCAGCTGTGGGCCAGCAGCAACAGGACGCAGGGGTTTTTCACTCACAGGGCAAAGAGCAGCAGCAACAGACAGTCACAGCAAGTGGAGGCAGCAGTGGAGCAGCAGGAGCAGGAGGAGGGGGACGGGGAGAGGGCTGCAGTGGAGGAGACGAGGGAGTCGGTGAGGAGGAGAGCGACAGAGAAGAGAACTGTGGAGGTTTGAACTCGGCAGACAGCTCTCAGCGATGTGGGCTGAAACGTAAAAGCGAGGAGCTTGATAATCGTGGGAGCACCATGCAGATTGTGGAAGAACTGTCGTTGTTGCCCGCCATGTTGCAAACAACAAATGTGGGTAATGCAACCATGACTGCACCCGCAGCCATGGGGGCCAGAGCGGGGGCCTCCAAACAGGGTGTAGGGCACGGAGGTTTAGGAGCAACTGGGGGAGCGGGAGCTGGGGATGGGGACTATCAGGTAGTACAGCATGAAGTTCTGTGTTCCATGAAGAGTACATACGAGGTGCTGGATTTCTTGGGACGTGGCACGTTTGGCCAAGTTGTAAAGTGCTGGAACAGAGGCACAGGTGAGGTGGTCGCTGTGAAGATCCTGAAGAACCACCCTTCGTATGCGCGGCAGGGCCAGATCGAAGTCAGCATCCTCGCTCGCCTGAGCGGGGAAAACGCAGACGAGCACAACCTAGTGCGAGCTTTCGAATGCTTCCAGCATCGCAGCCACACCTGCCTGGTGTTTGAGATGCTGGAGCAAAACCTTTATGATTTCCTGAAGCAGAATAAGTTCAGCCCGCTCCCCCTGAAAGTGATCAGACCTGTACTACAGCAGGTAGCTACAGCTCTGAAGAAGCTGAAGAGCATGGGCCTGATTCATGCAGACCTGAAGCCAGAGAATATCATGCTTGTGGATCCAGTGAGGCAGCCCTACAGGGTGAAAGTGATCGACTTTGGCTCTGCCAGTCATGTGTCCAAAGCGGTGTGCTCAACTTACCTCCAGTCTCGATATTACAGGTAAGCACGCTAAAGGAAAGATATGTTTGTGTTTAATTTTTAGCCTTCACATTGATTTCAGTCTTAGTCGATGTTCAGAGTGATTGCAGCATTGTGAAACAGCCTTTAGTTGCAAGAAAATGGTTTCCATACTGCGCAATATCCTGTCTATTTAAGAACCATATGCCCCAAACCCAGAGGGAACATAATTAGAACAATGTTCTTCATTATATTCAAACCAAAAAAATTTAATTCGCATTTATTGGAAGACTCAGACCAGTACAGGAAGTGGAAGACAACTTCTTTTAAATCATTCTAAACACAAGTATGCAATTAAAACAAAATGACAATTTTTAAGAGTCTAAAGTTTATTTTGGTTGGACAAATGTGTTTCTTGTGGTCAGTTAGGGCTTTGTTTTGATTCGAAAACAGGCCTGAAATAGTGTCTGTTATGTAATGGAAAGGATGGATCGAGCCCACTGCAAGGTTTAGGCCTTTTCCTGGATTGCACAAAGGCATTTAAAATGAGACTTTTTTCCCCATTCCATGACAATAATTTAAGCACTTTAATTGCGTGAGCATCAGTTCCTCCTCCATATGTCCCTGTTCACAAATACACCACAGCAGAAGAGCATCTGCAGACATGTTTAAAGATGTTAGATATATACCACACTCTGCAACTGCAGGGGAGGGGTTACTGCCTGCCTCCACGGTACTTATTTTTTTACTTTTGTCTGACTTTAAATCTCATCTGGGGCACATGTTATGACTATTGCTGTATAAATATCACACTTGCCTTGACAATGTGCATGCCTGTCATCAACAGACCCACTCACGAAAACACAGAAATGTGTGCTCATCAGTCAAAATGATGTCAGGACACCACATGTAGGGTATGCGCAAACTAGACTGTAATCGTGATCAGTTTTACTGAGACAAGGCACTCCACGCGATTATGCTTCCAGCAGAATCCACTGACCATCTGGGTGGTCCATATGTATGCTCCCCAGGAGGAGAAATCTTTATATTAATTCCATTGCATTTAGCTGAGGTACTTGGGAATGAGATTAAGAGGCTATGTAGTCATACATAAAATGAACACAAATGGGATGAGTGGAAGATACAAAATACACATATGCGGATAGATGTGTTCAAATATTTGATGTTGGGAGTCCATAATCTCTGTCAAAACAGTTGTACCCAAATCCAGAGAGTAGGTAGTTATCTCTGCCATCATACTTGAAATGTTTAGGCTTCATAAAAGTCAGTTCCCAGTTTGTATTTTTCCGCATGCTTTGCATGCCTGTTCCTGGCAGTTGGAAAAAGGTGAAAAAAAGTATCCTTATCGGTTTTGCGCAGGGTGACAAATTATTTTAGTCGGAATTCATTTAAGTGAGTTTTTTTTTACGGTCTTAAATGTTGATTTCTGAAGCTGGGAAGAGAGTGGAGAGGCTTTCTGAACCATATTCGGGTCAGTGCGAGGCTGATTTAATGACAGGCATTTGCATGGCATTTGAATAATTCTTTGCCTGTATACTAAGCCAGTGGAGCAGCCTGTTCCACAGGGATTTAAATTAATGTTGATGGAAACGGATGATTCAATGTCTGTACTTGTGTCTACCGTAGGTTTTTCCTCTGAATTAATTTGTTTTGATCTTCTATTATATATTTTTTGTCTCATTGGGAGAAATACAATTCTTTTAAATACTTATCTAAGTATTTTTTGGTATTTTAACCCCCAAGCAGGATTGCAATTTTAATGCCAGCATCATTTAGGACATGGTCATTAATGGTATGTAATCTATTGAGGAGTAAAAAATGTTCTTCACAAATACTGCCCATGCTTTATCTACTTATTCTTGTGCTTCCAGTTTCTTTTTGTGTCATCTGTATTTCACTAACACATGACACAAAACAGAAATTCCCCAATTTACCTTGCGTATAAGGATGAACTAATTCAGTGTCATATTTTGTCTAACAAATTTCTGTACAAATTATAACCAGCTTTCCCTGTATCTCCATTAGTTGAAGAATCTGCCTCTTTTGCAACAACGACCATGTTTGTAAAGCTCTTACTTAGCATTAACATTGGATTTGTGAGTCTTTCTGAAAGAGCTTTTTGATCAGTCACGAGAGCTCGGGCCGAAAAGTGGAAGCACCTTCACGAAAGCACGAAAGCATGCACAGAAGGTGATATGTTAACTTGTACCTAATGTCACTGCTCGAACACACTTTATTTCAGGATGTTGCTTAAAATAGAGCCGCTGTACTTTTGTGTGGGTGGAAGTAAAAAGTACAGCTGCTGCATCTCTGTCACTACTGTCAACCTCAATTTGATGATTGGCAGCTTCAGGACCTCGTATGGTTCTTCATGTAGTACTACATACATGTTGGTAAAATTAACCTGGCAAATCATAATATCCTTTCTGGTCACGATGATTAGCTCAGTATGTCATGAAGAATAGACAGTAACAGATTATGGGACAGTTAAGTCTATCAGGCACTAGCCTTTAGAGAAAAAAAGTTACTACAATACAGTATTGATTTCAAATTCTTGGTAAAAGCCTTAGTTTGCAGCCACTTGTTAGAAAGGAGCATGTAAACGTGCTTAATGGGGACAGTGTTGCTGAGTACGAGGGTTAAGGTTTACTTAAAATAGCTCATGGGCCCATCAGCCAGTGATAGTTTGCTTCTATAGATGGTGAGGCAACATAGGCAGCCAGAATGAAAAACGGACACCATGAACTACTAGAGCGCTCTCACTTACATGTTCAAGGTCATTCAGCTCCAAAGTCAGCTCTTGATAACCATATGTCCAGTAAATGAGAGTGCGTTGCTGTGTTTGCAGTTTGGTTGGATGCAGTATAGTGTTACAGTATGCAGGAGTATTTGGAAAAAGCAATTTTTATCTCTTAAATCCCCAGAATTTAAAAAGGATTTGATGGTCTAATACTTTGACCCATATGGGTTGACTTCATAACCTCCAATTTTTGTGTTTTATGTATGTGTGTGGTTGTAACATAGGCTGCCTCATATTTCTAGTTTCCTGATGTTGCACAACGCTGCCAGCGTTTTTATCAATGAAATGAAAACAACAGAAGCTGAAGCCTTTATGAGAACACAGTAGTTTGACTTTGCCCCCCCCCCCCCCCCCCC
>BJFM01000040.1:223337-268972 GCA_016586285.1 Arothron firmamentum
TTTTTTTTCTTTCTCAAGGGAATACATAAAAGCCTGCCCTTGGTGTTCTGTCTGAACCACAAAAAAGATGTTACGCTTACAACACTGGCATGTGGATTTGTTCTTTTATATATATATATATATAGTTATATATATATAAGTTTTACCAGACGGACCAGGAATGGACTCGGGCCTCCAGCCTGGTGGACGCTCTCTGTTGTGCACTGACCTCATCCGTCATGTGTTGGGACGGTAATTCTGCTCTGACATGCCGCTGAATTAACATGCACACTGCTTAGGCAATCAGATTTTTCCCGCTGACAGTTAATAGCGCGGAACACTTACATAAACAAAGATGGATGCTCTGTCTCCGTTTTGTCCCACTGTACAAAAATTCATCCGCACCGTTGGCGCTGACCGCGTCCTGTCAGCTGTGGCTCAAGCGATTACACTGTTCGATCTGACCACCCAAGGCCAACATTGAATATATATTCACACAGTAAATTATTGTCGCACATATCTTAGCATGAGTGTGTGTGTGTGTGTGTATGTGTGTGTGTGTGTCCTGTGATGAACTGGTGACCTGTCCAGGGTGGACTCCTCCCTCTGCTGGGCTAGTGCCTCCTGTGGCTGTGATTAGGCATGGATGAGGATTAACAGAGCATGGATGGGTGGAAGGATGGACGGATAACAATCACCTCAGTTGTCTTTGTTCTTCTTCTCTCTGAACAGAAACTCTCACCTACGATGCCTCTGGATCCTCGTCCCTACAGAGTGAGCGCACAGCTGCTCCTGCTCGCCCACTGGCTGACCTGTCAGCGGTGGAGGAGGTGTCCCTCTCGGTCGCCCATACTCACGGTCGCTCTCCGTCCCAGGCTGAAGGTTTACCGGGGAAGCCCGCCTTTTCTTCTGTCCTGACTGTCATGGCAGGAACTGTCAAACATCCAGGAAGTGCTGATCAAAGTAGAGCCTCGCCAACTGTCAGCATGGACGGGACTCACACCACCCAAAGGCCTTCACGCAGTTCCAGCCGAGACTCAGAGATGTCATCCTCAGCGTTGTCTGCCGGTGCTAGAACTCTCCCCAGCTCAGGTCTGATCTTATCCTGCTATCAGGTGTTTCTGAACCACCACATGTGCCATTTATATCTGGAGCCCTCCACATTTTATCTGTATCTTCTTCATTACCATCTGCTGTGTCTCTAATTATCAGACCATCTCCCCATTTTAGAAATCAATGATTACATCCAACCTTTTCCCCTCAGAAGCACCAAGGCTATCAGCAGCAGAGTTTGTGGAGTGGAAAAACATTCCACCGTGTATCAAAGGCAATCAAGCCAAAAGCTGTTCTTCTTGTTCCACCCCCACTCTAACCCAGAGCCTGCCGTGTCCGCCAATTATGAAACTAACATCTACTAATGTGTCGCAAAACTGAGACGCAAGCTGTTGCAATCCAGCAGGGAACTTTACAAAACTCTGACTTCAGCACTGCCCTTTACTCACCCTGGAAAGACTTCAGTTTCCAGACGTGTCGCAGAGCAGCTGTTTAATGCAGCAGCATATGGGCGGAGTCAGACCCGAGCTCCCAGTGGAGCTGGAGACGCAGCCGTACTGGCCGCTCGCTCAGATGCTGCCAAGCCGTCCATCATTTTTGCCGTTTCCCTCCAGGCTGCACCAGGTAAATAATCTCTCACTGGAAAGCCAACACCTGTCCTCTCCCGCACCGCCTCTGCAGATCGTGTCTGATTTACCGCTGACAGCAGGTCGCACGAGCCCAATTCTTCCCGTCATCGGAACAAATTACAGCCGGGGAGAGAACGCTGCGATCACAGCTTGAATCCGTTTCGACTTGAGGCTCATTACTTGTTTTTGCTTGCACGGCTGAGGTCAGAGGTTGGATGGTTCCATCTAGGCTCTGCTCACCGTGCCAGATGCAAGCTCCTGTAAATTAGGAACAGTTTCCACTAATTTCCTGAGCAACAGGGTCTGCAGTTTGTTAGTACTGAAACTGCAGTTTTTTTTCTGATTCACCAGTTTGATGATTAAACCTATTAAACAAAATAAAGCAGTCGCAGCCCAAACCCCTCTGACAGAGAGCCTTTTTTAAATAGACTTCTCATTTCATTCTATTCTAAAATCAGAGAGGACGGGTCTGATTTGTGAGAGAAACAGTGTAAACATCTTAGTCTCTCCCTTTGATGTAAGAGTGAAATCAGGACTGATAAGATGTCCTCCGCTCAACAGGAATGGAGTTTCTTCAGGACGCTTTACGGCAAATTGTTCAAGATTTCTCAGTGTTGAACAAAGACTCAGAAAAAGGATTTTCTTGTGAAACAGCCTCTTTTTAAATAATTTATGCACCATTACAGTCTTTAACCTTCTTTTTTTCACTGGTCAGAAATCAGGCGGATTAAAAAACTGCGAGCAAACGCCGGTGCAAAGACCGGCAATAAATCTCATTTTAATTTTGACAAAACAAATGACTGTCCCCCTCCTTTGCTTCCTCTGCTGCATCTAAAACCACAGTTGATGGGGAGAAGAGCAGTGCGGCATTTAGTGCTATTTTCAGCTTTGGCACAGGAGTAATAGCGCTGCATACAAAGTGGAAACCCATCAGGGCTCCGTTTTTCAAAAGTGCTGCCTCAGAATTAGAAGCGAAGTCTATTGGTTTTGATGGGGCGAATTCTTATTCACGAGCAGATGGGCCGTCATGTAATCATTCAGCGCTGGCAGGCAGACAAGAGCCTAATGTGGAAGCATTCAGTTCCAGCCATGCTACCGTAACTGCCGATGATCCATATTCGCTTTGTCCAGCAGTTGGAGAAGATCCTCCTTTTGCATCTGTTGAAGGCACAGCAGGGGGCGAAAAAAACAGACTCTGAATCTGTCCCCGGCTCATCTGCAGCAATGGCCCATATCGGCCAGAGAAGGTGTGCTCATTCAGAAACCGGTTTGCCCTGTCTGTCTCTAGCGTTACTGTGACATCTTCACGGAAGCCTCCGCTCTGATTGCCTCGTCAAGCTAGCTGAGCACCGCTCGCGGTGACCAACTTTCCTCTGAAGCCGCCAACAGCAGCGTCTTCTCTCATTTCATTCTCATCTCTGTCATCTGCGGTCTGTTAAAATGTCTGTCTGACTGTCTTCTTCACCGTCTGTGAGCTGGTAAAGTGGGAGTCGCTAAGTCGTCTGTTGTCCTTACAGAGGGGGGGATACACGACCAACCGGCTGGAACGTCCAAAGCTGTCGCGCTCACGTTCCCAAAAGGAAAAGCGGACGGGCCAGCCCCCTCTCAGCCAGTCGCAGTTACTCTTGCTGCCGGGCCCACCGAGAGGACACCTCAGGTATCACCTCTGCCTCCTCCACAAGACACCGTGACGGCCTCTTTCCAGCTCCCCACCGCATCTCCCGCTCCGGCCGCCAAGTCTGACGTGATCACCATGGCTTCTCCACGAGCCCCGCGGCTTCTCCCCCCCACCGCCACGGGACAGCCCGTGCCTTTCACCAGGAGATCAGCGACCACTACGGCCATTAGGACGCTGACAAGCAGGAGGATGGTTTTTACTCCACCTGTACCCAGAGCAAACATCCCGAGGGGGGGCACTGCTGTCTTTATTTCCCCTTTCACCACCACCACCACCGAGTCGCCGCTGCAGCAGTGCAACATCACCGAGAGGCTGTGGGTGAAAACAGGTAAACGACATACGCCACAGATGGGAAATGCGGATTGTTTCCATTTCTCTAACATGTTCTGTCCGGTCTTTGTCTTGTCCTCTCTCCCCTTTTTGTCTGCCTGTTTTTTTTTCCTGTCTCCACATCTCTCATAGTCGTCTCCATCTATGTGAGAAGAAACAGGCTGGACAGCATTCAAAGGCAGAACCTGCGGAGGGGACTGAGTCAGGGCCTGCGAAAAGCTCTGAATGATAGTTCAGCCCAGGCTCAGGTCAGTTTTGAACATAAGCTTCCAAAATGACAAGACTTCAGTGGTTTTTTTTGAATCACCGAACAAAGACGATAGACAGCATACAACAGGTTCGATGGAAACGCTCATTTGTCTGCCCTTTAAGTGTCTGTGATTAACAACTTTCATCAAACATGACAAACCTCTGTCAGCCTAACTAATCCGCTCAGAAGATTGTCTTTCTTTCTGTTATTGTTTATTAAGAACAGTCAAAAGGTAACCATCAGCTCAGTCAGTTTGTGAAGGGCCACATGCAGCCCTTTGGTCTATCTTTCTTTTACTCTCCTCCACTTTTTGCTACGTCACTTTGTTACCGCTTCCCTTCGTGCACTCGTTTGGTGCATTAGGCCTATAAAAAGCTACCTACGGTCACATGACCGGAGAGCACATTCCCGGTTCTTGAACGTGCGCTCCTGTCAGATCCAGAGAGACATCCACAATTCATGATCAAATACTCTGCAAAGTACGTCTGCAGTGAAATGATAGCAGAAACAGAGAGGGGGGGTTACAGAGGAGAGACACACACACAGCTACATGTACATTTGCGCAGTGTATTTTTAGAAGAATCCTTTCTATAGTGATTTCTTTCTGCAGTGAAAATGAAAGGCGCTTTTGTCGTCAAACTGTCCTGTGTATCGGGTTTTGTATTTATTAGTGTGTTAATGTGCGTTGTTAGGTTTATTGTATCAGCTGTAGATGTGTAACTTTGGGGTAAGTAGATTTGACCTTTTGTCCTCTTGCCTGGTTTTCTGTTAATCTGTCAGGAAGTGAATGCTTCCCCATCACACCCTCACCAGACATCTTCAGGTTTATTAGTGCCATGAATTCCACACACCCAGGACCCGCATGTAGGTTATCTGAGGAGAGATGAGGACCAATATAGAAATGAGGTTGAGTTAAGGAGTCCCAGAAGGTAAAGGCTGATGTTACTGTAGCGACACTAAAGCGGGGGTGCAGATCAGGACTGTAGAGGTGCTGAGGATGGCAACTTCTCAGAGTCTGGAGGGTTTAGCGAGACTGAATTTAGTCTTGTCTTTACACTGATGACAATTAAACATTGACTTGGTATCTGTTATATGTGTTGAATCAGTCACCCTCAGATCTTAATAGTTGCTTTTCCGTCTGAATTCTTCAGTAATCTACAGCAAAATGAAGCCACGAGGCCTGAATCTCATCTTTAAACAGGATCTGTTTTTTAGTGTGTGTGTGTGTGTGTGTGTGTGTGTGTGTGTGTGAGTGAGTGAGAGAGAGAGAGAGAGTGAGTGAACATGTTACCTGTTTTTGACAAGTAAGAATGAAATCCATGTCTTCATTCTGCTCCCTGAATGTCACTGCTCTCTCTCTCAATTACTGTCTGCCTGTCTGTCTGTCTGTCTGTTTGTCTGCCTGTCTGTCTGCCTGCCTGCCTGTCTGTCTGTCTGCCTGCCTGTCTATCTGTCTGTCTGTCTACCTGTCTGCCCGCCTGTCTACCCGTCTGCCTGCCTGCCTGTCTACCTGTCTGCCCACCTGTCTACCCGTCTGCCTGCCTGCCTGCCTGCCTGTCTACCCGTCTGCCTGCCTGCCTGCCTGCCTGCCTGTCTACCTGTCTGCCCGCCTGCCTGCCTGTCTACCCGTCTGCCTGCCTGCCTGCCTGCCTGCCTGTCTCTGCTTGGGTGCGCTGCATCCCTCTCTTTAGCGTTAGCTCTGGCTGCTTTAGCTGCTCTCTCAGCCAGCAGAGCAGCAGCTGCTGGCAGCTCAGACGGCCTCGGTGTTTAACTGCAGGTTCTGGATGGTTGGGAGGAGAGCGATGTGCTGCGTTGATGCTAAAGCAGCGATAAGAAACGTTGAGAGAATGAATTAAACTTCGAGACTGAAAGCTTTTGAAACTCAAAGCAAACTGCTTTTGTGTCTTGTAGCAAATGTTTTTATGCTTTTCCAACGTGTTTGAGCTCTTTCTTGTTAATCTGTTGGCATTTTTTACACTCCCTGAGATAAAGTAGTGTCTATTTCTCTGCAAGCTGGAAAGTCGGTTTTTTAATAACACCTTCACAGGGGTGAAGCCCGAGAGGATGAAGCGATAATAAAGGAGTCTTTTCATATCGCTCCTAACAAGGCTGAATTGAGAGGAGGCACAGCGGCGACTCTCTGCTGCAGAGATTTCGGGCTCTCGGCATTTTTGTCCAGCGGATGTCGTTCAGATGGGCTTAGATAACTGACCTAAATGCTTTCACCTCCTCCATACACTTATTTTTTTTTCCTTTCCATGGCCATTTTCCCTGCATGAGGACTTAACTCGCCAAACATCCGCTCTCACTGCTCCACAACGGGCAGGTTTCACCCGCGACACCTGAAGTCCCAGTTTATCAGTCTGCTGCAGCCTTTTCTCTGCTGCCCTCATTAGCAGCTGGTCAAAACACACTCCAGAGGGCTCCATCACGCCAATACGGTCATTATCCTTTCATCTGGCTCACTACCTGCAGTATGTCTGATGGGCTTGACCTTCTGATCTCGCCTGGAGGAGCATATCATGACTGTGTTTCCTCCCATCGCCATGTCGGATATTTCTTTTCGTTTGGGCACCCTTTGATGACAACCTTGCAGAAGGTAGACCTGTTTCATTTGACAGGCTGCAGCGTTCTCTTTCAGTGTCCCAATCAGTCACGACAACGCGACAGTGAGTCAGCGTTAACACCTCAAAGTGAGGCTGTTAGATGGAATTTACCCATCACTGATTTCATTATTCATTTCTCACATTTCCAGCACAGCGTGTCTTATTGATTCATCGATTAAAAAGAAAACATTCAAACTGCTGCTTTTTGACCTTATTTTACTTCACAATAGCCTCTGTGGGAGGAGGGAAGTAGGAAACGTTCCCCATTCTTCTTTCAGGAATTTTAATGCGTCCGCAGGGAATGAGCAGCCGGCCAGACTTTAAAAGGAAAAGCTCCCTCCAAAATCAAAAATTCATAGGTTTTAGGGATTCAGGGATATTGGCTGTAAAGGTTGAATAGGAAGGTGGTAAATCATACTTGTGGTGCTTCAACAAGACCAGCTGTAATAGGCAACGCCATCCATCCTGATTTTGCTAAGAAGACAGGCCAGATGCTAGTTCCCACCAGGACACACCCACTCAAGATAATCCACAAATTCATATTAGCCTGCAAATGGAATCAATCAATTCATGACATTTGGAACTCCAGGAGTGCCATCATTACAGTCGTCAGTGTTCTATTTGTTTCAGTGTGTTAATATTGTTGCGTTGTTACCTTAGCATATTTTCATTGTTTAAATCTTTACGGCCTTGTTGTATTGAAAGAATTCTAATAATTATTAATTGTATAAATTCGGAGGATAATTCTCCCATATTAACAACTCATATTCTGCATCCAGGTCTAATCCAGGTCTTGTTTCAGTAACTTAGTAAGGGCCACTGCGTCGTTGTTGTGTGTTTTAAAGATCTCTTTTCGCCCTCAGGTGGAGACGGTCTTTGGTTCTCCCAACATGACAGTGGCTTATCACGTGACTGGGGGCGACTCCGTTTACCCTCCCTCTGTGGTTCTGGATGCCTTGGAGTCCTACGGTCGTGATAAGCTGATCGCAGACCTGCGGCAATACCTCCCCATGGTAACGGCCCTGCCCATCCCAGTGGCGCCATGGAGGCCCAACCCAACCAGCAGCTTCCAGCTGAAAACAGGTCGGCGTATCTTCATCTGAGAAAAGCCCGCCGTGCCCGTCAGCTCATTGTGGGTCTGTGCTTCAGTTCTGCAGTTTGTGGGCGCTGGAGACGATCCTCGGTCCTGCTGGTTCTCTCAGATGATGGAACAAAGGCTGGAGAGGGTGTTCTCTGAAGCGCGGGCTAAAGTGCTGACCACCAGCAGCAAACTGTCCGTCCAGGTACGGTGTTGTCTCACACTGTCAGCTGGGTGTAGGTGGTTTTTAAAAGCAGGAGCAGACCTTACACCGGTACACTGGGCTGATTTTACTGCGCTAACACAAAAGAGAGAAGACATTCTTCTGATTGGAGTCGTGTATAGAACCTAAACCAAGTTCAGCGGGAGGGTGCAGAGTTCATTAGCTGTTGTTTACAGCAAATCAGAAGAAATGAAGCGGTTTTGTTCCAGTTGGACATCAATATTTTTGTGTCGTCGGGTGATTTGGCAGCCTGAACGGAAGCGTGTGCTCTGTAAGCAAAACTGTCCCTTCGCATAGCAGCCCTTGCATTTTAAACATACCCTGTCGCTCCGATGCAAATTAATTGTTTTTTTTTCTCTTTTAGCGCAGCGGTGTATCTATTAATTTTAATAAGATGCCGCATGAATGTGTTGTTCATGGGCAAATATAACAACAATTTTGCTTTCATTCCTGCTTTGCCAATTTTCTCTTTCTGATGTACACATTACTGATTCTCCCAGAGTGTCACAAGGCTTCACTGCCTTTTTTGTTCCCTTCCACTCTTCCCCAAGATGCTGAACGTCTCCCAGGCGGCGTCATCTCCGGCTGTGTCGCTAGTCTACACAGTGAAGAATGGGTCTGTCTTCCTTAATGGTACGGCTGCCTCAAACCTTCTCTGTCAGCTGTCAGCTGAGCTGGTGGGCTACTTCCTGTTCTATCCACCACTGATCGTCGCTGAGCGTAAGATATAAATCCCCTACTTCATAAAACATAGTATTACTTGAATCAAGTCATAGTTATAACATATATAATCACAATTTGTATGCATTTAATTACAAATGTGTCATGGTCATCTTTGTTTTCCAACCCCTTATGTGGGTCCGAGTCATGGGAATAGCAGCCTCAGCAGGGAGGCCCACACCCTCCTCTCCCCGGCCACTTCCCCTGGCTCCCCCAGGATAATCCAAAGGTGTTCCCAGACCAGCTGAGAGATATGAGCTCTCCAGCGTGTCCTAGGTCTGCCCCGGGGTCTCCTCTCAGATAGACATGTCTGAAACACCACCCTTAGGGAGGCGTCCTTAGCAAATGCCCCAACCACCTTAGCTGGCTCCTCTCAATGTGGAAGCTTCCCCCACTTGTCTCCCAGTGGACAATCCACCCTTGTCCTGCTGAGGACCACGCGCTCAGATTTACAGGAGCAAATCTTCATCCCAGCAGCTTCACACGTGGCTGTTAATGTCTCAGCCAGACCTGGAGGTCAGATCTGAGGTACAAGCGCCTGTAATTAGCTTTAACAGTTATGACTGTTGATTTTGAAAGAGTAAAATTGGAGGAATTATAGGAACTCAGCTTCAACACTTGGCTATTGTCTTTCTTTTGTGCATTGATCAGCTAAACAGCCACAGAGCACCCACACCAGTCAGGGTTGGTGAGTAACCTGCCCCAGGGTTGAACAGGCAATCTCACAGATGGAACCTGGAGGTTAATGCCATGTTTGGAGAGACATTCATTACTTAAATGAATAGGAAGTGACAATGTTCATCCTTTTACTGCCGTAAACCCCTTTAGAAAAACACACTCGTGCACATGAAGATAACGTAGCTTTTGTGCATCTCCTGTGCTGCTGGTCCAGCCTCTGCGCTCGGTGCAGTGGTCTCGCATCAGCTGCAGCTCGTGAGTCTCTCCAGACTTTGATCAGATGAACAAGACAGAGCTTTGAATATGCCGGATCACGCTCAGGATCACAGCAGGAATTGGGTCAAAGCATTGTCTGTGCTGCCATAACTGAGCCCGCTCTATACTTCTATTTTAACTGTCCTGTTTTCCTAAGCCCGGTGGGTTTTAATGGATCTACTTTAACTTCATGGAGTGTAGTTGACTCAACTACTGTGCGATCTTAGCTTTGGATGAGGTAAAAGAGGTGCTGCCTGGAATCAGCCCAGTTTGAAATGGGATACTGGAGGCCACTGGAGAAACAGATGCTGTAGCTGCAGAGGATCTTGGGTTATTGAGGTGTAATTCAGCGGTGTTGTTTAGGTCCTTGAATAATCTGATAACTCCAAAAATTTGATAATGACTTGATTTTGAACAAAGTTTTGAAGATAGGTTAATAATGAGCAGGAAAAGCCAGGAAGGAAACACCAAGTAAAGACTCCCAGAGAGAAAAGAGTGAAAACACAAGTAAGATATGTTTGTGATCAACTGAGTGACAGCGCAACAGCGATTTTGCAGTGTATACTTCTCTCACTGTTCACGGGAAGCGTGAGCATATGCTGTCAGTGGCTGCCGCCTCACTTCAAAGCCAATTACTACAGTAAATAATTAACAGCAGGGGATTCTCGCGCCACCTTTGGCTCCGCTCTGACAGGAGCCAGGCACTTTGTTGTCCCTGCAGTGCTCCGTAAGCTGGAATGCTGCCGTTCTCCTCCGGCTCCTCCCCTGCTCTTCTGCAGAGTCCCAGGTGGAACAGGAGCACCCAAACTGAGAACTGAGTGTAAAGTAACAAATATTGTAACAGCATTTGGTCAGATTGTATTTTTGTGTCAGGTGAAAATGAGCTATGGATGCTCTGCAGTTTGAACATCCACCAGACAGCAGCAGAGGCTCATAGGAATCAGTTGAATAACAGCACATCTGAATGTGTTCCTGGATGCATCGTGACCCCTGCTCTCCTACCACTTCCTGGAAGAAAAGCAAGACGTTTTGGAAATTTTTGGAAACATCGTTTTTTTTTCCACCAATATTATGTTGGTAGAATGAACAGTGACATCTGGTGGCACACTGGAACCAAACCAAAATGACCCATCACTCCTTTCCTGTCTCCTGCTCACGCGCAGTCCAGCGTTACGGTGTTTCTCCACACGCAGTTCCAGCCTGCAGCACAACGGCTTAATCAGCCATAAAATAGATGCACCAGACCAAAAGCTCTGCTTCCTTCTGCAAGTCTGACATGTGGTAATAAACTGGGAACCCTCGCAGTGTCCAAATGTGAACTATTTCTTCCTTCTGCAAGATGTCTCACAGCTTTCAGGCATTTTTACACAGTCCAACAACTGTCTGACCCAAGAGAGCGTCGCTTGATGTTCTCATGCGCTTAAAGCCTGATTGTGCTGACTGATGTAACTGCATTTTGACCTTGTGTGTGTGTGTGTGTGTGTGTGTGTGTGTGTGTGTGTGCGTGTGTGTGTGTGTGTTTGTGTGTTTAAAGCAATGGAGTATCACAATCTGAACACATCAGTTGCCACCAGAGACTACTGGGTTATTACAGGTAGGAATACTTTTCTGTTTCTTTTCCTTATTACACACAGGTTTATTTTGTTATTATTGTATCAGCATGTGCAAATGTTTTATGTAATGAAAGCAGTAAAACAATTTCTACATGAGTAAAACTGTTAGAAAACTCATTTCATTGTTAAATATAAGGAGGGTGAGTGTAAAGAGAGGCTTGAAGCTCCATGGAATGGGCTTCATGTCTACGTCCTCCATCCAGCAGGGAAATCCCAGTTGGGTCTTTGTCTCATGATTCATCGCTGCAATAGCAGGTTCTGCTTGTGAATCTGTGAAGGTGCTCTTTCAAAACATCACTTTATTTTGCATCAAAGCACGAGTGCTGACATTAATTATCTAAACTGTCTCATTTACAGAAGCAATTACACACATAATGAGTGTTTACATTAGCTGTGTGTGTGAGTGTGTGTGTGTCCTCATCTTTTATGAACTGTAATGTGAATATGCTTCACACTGCTCCAGGGAACTTTCCCTGTGATACTCAATAGAGGCTCCTAACCCTGCTGAGTCGGTTCAAGGTCGTTCCCTTGATAACGAGATTTATTCACTGCGAACAAGATGTCCGGCAAGGATCATCGCTTTTTAGCTCTTGACAAAGGAGGACAGCTTAAAGGTGCTGTTGACCACAAGAGGACGGGAACAATATACATGAAGCTTGAAGGAAGTGTAGATTTTCATCAGAGAATTTTATGTAGAACCTTGAGAATTGGTGCTAAATTTATCCTTTTGCCTCCTCCTATTGTTCTCTTCTCGTTGCTCGCCAACACTTATTTTAACCATCTGGCCATCTTTTTCCTCCCATCTACGCTCGCAGTCATCCAGGACGTGGATAATGCCAGCTTGGAGGGACAGTACCAAAGCTTTGCCAGTCTAATGGAGCAGCGTCTGGCAGAGCTGTTTGTGCTGGCGGGCCGGCAGGGGACTCGTTTCAGACGAGCTACCGCTGTAGGCGGCTTCACAGTGCAGGTAAGAGACCCACGCCGTGGGGCCACATGGGGAGCGTCACTTCCCACTTTCTCCGTGAGAGTAAACAGCCTGCGATGTGCAGGGATAGAGCGCAAACGCTCATTAATGAGAGCATGAATCCAGCAGTTTTTGGGGCTTAAACTGCATGAATATTTTATGAAATGCTAACTTTGATCCAAACTTTCTGGCTTGCACGTGATAACTCCCAGTCAGCCTTTGATAATTAAAGCTTTACTAAGCTCATCGGCTGACTGCTTATCAGAACAAGCTTGGAGGTTAAATGTTTAAAAACTGTTTCCCTCTGTCCAGCCACCTCTTCCTCACAGGCGAATCCACGCATAAACACTCGGTTTTACTTTACCGTATTCTTCCTCCCTCCTCTAAATCAGATGGTGAACATCCGCCAGATGTCTGGGGCGAGGAATCCAGTGGAGATGACCTATTACGTCCAGCACAACGGCGTTCCTCTGGCTGGCGCGTCAGCGGCCAAGGTCCTGAACACGGTAGACTCTCAGACCATGGCGCTCACCTTGGGCTACTTCGTCCAGCTGCAGGCAGAACGTAAGCACAGCACCCTTCTTTCATTTGATGAGTGGGCGAATAGATAGAACCGCTGACAGACACGCTAGCCCAGGGGTGGGCAATCATTTTTCCTGAAGGGCCACCACCTTGGGTTTTAGATCTTCATGAACTTGATGATCATGCTTGATGTACTATTAACAGAGAAAATATTTTGAAGAGCCTGTAAATTGGTCCAGCTAGAGATGGATGATGAAGCTCCAAATGATATTTGGCCCCACCTTCTTGAGAGGACATGTTAGCATGCTAGGTGAAGGGAGAAACCTTTTTCTAACCAATCAAGCTGACAACCCTCTTAATTTGGCCTTTGGAGAAATTATTGTGAGGGTTCATTGGGCCACATGTGGCCCCAGGCCTTAGTTTGCCCACCTCTGCGCTAGCCAAAGCCTGTGACTCCAGCCCATGATGGGAAAATGTTGGCCAGAGGAGGGGAATAGAAGGTGATGTGGCTGATAGCTTGTCGCCTGCCATCGCTGAACTGAGCTCTATGAGCTGTTTTGGCGTGACATGCAGAAAGCTGACGACACCAGTTCCCAACACCAACATGACGTCCATCATTTGGAGGTTTTGTCAGAACGTGGCTGCACATTTGTTCTTCTTTATCCCAGCCGTGGTCAAGAACCCGCCGAACAACCTTTGGATACTCGCTGCAGTGTTGGCCCCCATCGCAGTGGTCACCTTGATTATCATCATCATCACGGCTGTGCTGTGCAGGAAGAATAAAAGTGACTTTAAAGCCGACGCCATCGGCAACCTGAACCCCCGAGCTAAGGTGTGAAACTTCCTTCCTCTCTATCTCTTTTGTCAGTAGTGAAACAATAGATGATTTAGATTTATCCCAATTCTCAGAGGAAACTAGAACTAGTTTACCCAACAGCATACCCTTTATATTGTAAGCTGTCTTGCTTTGTTCTTAACACACATCAAGACAAATTGTGAAATGAAATACATTCTACACTGGCCCGAGTGTGTATTTTTGTATACATCGTCTAAGGCATTACTTGAGAAGCTAATTAGCTAATGAATAAAAATAGAAAATCATTAGTGGCAGCCCTAGAGAGGGTTGTTTTTGCCGTTGTCGTACGGTAATTGTGTTTGAAACTGATCGGGAAAATGTGGATTTAAACATATTCTCTCATTTTCAGATGACATATCGGAGAGACGTGGGCTATTTCCACCAGGTATCTGCCTCCCAGTCCTCCTTGTTACTGATCCATGTTTCCATCTTTGGGGCTCAACTGTGGGATTTAAAAGGGATTGTGGGAGATGCCACCTATGATAGATTTTAATAAATTCTGCTGTGGAGAAACAAACCTCAACAAACCAGATTTTCTCGGCTTAAAGTCTATTTCCTGTTATTCTGCATAGTGGATTTTGATGTTAAACTCGAAAGACGGAGCTTACAGAGCAGTTATTATGGAGAGCGCTGATCTGGCAGAATGAATGTTTGTATTATTGTTGCATTGGGGCTCTCAAGGTCATACTCAAAGTTATGTCTCCATCTCTGTGGCTGTTGTCTTCTCTGTTGAGCGGGGGCTAGATTTCAGGGTAGATAAACAGAAACGCGTAGTGTAACAGTCAGCATTTCTGCCCGGCTTTATTGAATTTCATAAAGAAGTAATGAAATCATCCATATAAAGGAGCAGAAAGGACGTTAACACTGCAGTCAGAGTCTTTAATAGTGCACATCTAACGTCCACTCAGGTGTTAGCATAATAAATAAGAGACCAGTATGTTTTGGTTGCATCTGTACAGTTGTTTAAATTTAAATATATTTTCTTTAAACTTCTTTTGAATTAATTTTTTTTAAGACAAGCTGCTTGTTCCTCCCAATTGTGATTCTTCCACGACATCATCGCCTTTGATTTCACACCTAACTTGTCCATCAGCCTGTCCAGGGTTTCGACTACGCCAAGCAGCACCTGGGCCAACATGGAGGCGACGAGGAGACGCTGCCTGCTAGCCAGGACACCTTAATGATGTCCTTACAAATTCGGGATACGTCACTATCGCTGGAAAAAGCGCTGCAACAAGACGGGACGGCCAACAAGAAAACCTTCACTACCGACAAACAGAAAAGGTATTAAAGCACATGAGCGCCTCCTAATGATGTCAAGCTGATGCAAATCACAAATCCAAAAACACACACACACACACACACACACACACACACACACACACACACACACACACACACACACACACACACACACACACACACACACACACACACTCACTCACTCTGTCTTCCTCCTCTGCATTATTATTCATACAACCAACCTAATGACTCATGCCACCACTTAGTGCACACTGATTTCAGAGTGAATAAAGGAAGGATTCATTCACAAAATCAACCTGCAGACACTCTGTCAAGGCTGTTGTTGTAATTATGTGCATACGTTTCAGATGTCTTGAGCCCCTGTTTCTCCAGTTGTTGCATAAAGCCTGAATATAGGCACACACACGCACACATGATGCATGAAATTCCCTCGACTTTGCTTCATCATTTCTGAACTAATCCCTTCATTGGCGCCAAGGTCACATGAGTGCCTGTAAACCGCAGGTCAGGATTAAACATATACCCATCTCCTGGTGCCAGACGCATTCTGAACACCTCTGTGAATCATGCGCTTGCCGGTGGCTCAGCGGCGGTTCTGCTGCTTGGGCGACAGCGGGGAGGGCAGCCGGTGCGGCTGCTCCTCTCTGCCGCTGTTATCATTTTTACCAGACAATTAGGGCATAGACTGCAGCGCTTTGATGTCACTGTCGGCCTGCTGCTCCTCTGAGCCGCCTCTTGATCGCCTCTAATTCCAACCATAGTTCGCTTTTTCAAGCAAATGAAACAAGGACTGGATGAAGCAGTTGTCTGGCTGGACCAGCCTTGTTATATTTTGCAAGGCCATAACTGGTTGTTGCCTTGTACATTTCACTTTCAGTGTCTATAAAGCAAATTAACAGCAACATAAATAACAAAGATATAAATAACCAGCTTTAATTAAGGAAAACACACAATCGATGAATGAAACACACACAGCAGCTACAGGATTATACAGAAAGACTTAATTGATCTAATTTGTCTTCTAAATGCTCTTTTCAAACCACAGAGATTGAGTACTTTTGGGTTTGGTAAAATCTTTCAACAATAATGCATTATGTCTCAATTTGGGCTTGAGAGATGAGAGGGGAGGTGAGTTTGTCGAAGCTGAGGATGACATAACCTGGCTTGGAGCCCAGCTTCCGGAAAGCTCACCGCCTGTCTTGTTGCTATGGTTACTTGCAGCAAATTGCCGAGCGAGGATGGTTCCGTCATCAGCAACGAATCAGAGAGGCTGAAACCCGGCAGGGGCTCGACGGCGCCGAAAGTCACAGCGCAGCAGAAACCGACAAAGGAGGAGACCCGCAAGAAGGACGGTGAGGGTCCAGAAACTGAGAAACAAGCTCAGGTGTTTCACCAGAGCGCAAAAAGCACCACCGCCGAGAGCAACCACTCAGCAGTAATCAGGGACGGACCTGATGAATATGCATGAGACAGACACTGCTGACATGATCCAGCATGTCAGACCGTAGGCTGCTGCACACACACGCACGCACGCACGCACGCACGCACACACACACACAGACACACACACACTTACTGACACAGATGTGCAGAAAGACAATCGAACGTCACTTTTGTGAGATGCAGAGCAGATCACGGGAATGAAATATTGGCCATTCTAATCTTGTCCCCTAAAATTAAACAGCCTGAACATGTGACGGTCGTGAATCAGTTTAATCCAGTTTGGACACCCTCTGTTTGTAAATTTGATCTTTTTTTGCCTTGTAGGTGGGGTTGAATAATTCAAGAGCTGAGCTATTGAAAGCCAGAGCAGATTCCAGTTTGCCTGATTTCTGATAAGGAATTTTGGTGCAAAATCACACGTAAAACGTGAAGGCAATGGTTATCTTTTGGGATCTGTTTCCTGCGTCTGCTGCTTGATTTTTTTACGCAGATGAGTGATGTTTGACATAATCCTGCTCTGCCTGACACAAAGAGGGAGGGAGGTGCTAGAGTTTGTTCCCCGTTGACTGACAATGTCCTGATTAGGGCTGTTTGTAGTCTCTCAGTGAGTGAACTCCCTCTCTGTTCCTCAGATCCATATGACACCTCCTCTGGCTCCCTGCAGCTAATTTCCATCAAGCCTATGGCGGCCCAGACCAACTACTCGTGCGCTGCGTCCTTCGAGCGCAGCCAGGACTCAACAGCCATTGTCAACGGAGAGGTGATGCATACAGCAAACACACACATGTATGTGTGAGTCACACAGACTCACACGCACATGTGTGTACTTTTCCATGCCAGGGTTACAGCTCCTACTGTGCGATGTCCTCACTGCTCATGAGGGACAACAAATGCTGTTTGTGCACATTGAGCAATACTTCCTGCTTGGATTGATTGGGGGTGGGGTTTTTGCCTGCGTTGTCAGAATTGCCAAATCCACAAAGACCTGAGGAAGCAGATTATTTTATACAGTCGTTTGCATCTTAATATCTTAATATCACTAATGCCCTTTTCACTGCTACTGGAAGCAGGAGTATGAGCGGTCTGAGCTTCTCTGCAGAGGTCATAAGAGCCTCAATTATGGTTCTTACATTTAAGTTGAATGTCATTGAGCACAGTTAGCATGGTTGTGGTGCAGTGATAGCGGAGTCCATGGGGCTTTTCCTTGTTTCCTCACACAGTCCAAAAATTAGGTTGATTGGATACTATAAACTGCCTCTAGATGTGTGTTTGAGTGTGTGTTGCTCCCTGCAGGTGAACTTGGCTCTGAAGCAGAAGTCAGACATTGAGCACTACAGAAACAAGCTGAGGCTCAAGGCCAAGCGGAAGGGCTATTACGACTTCCCCTCGGGCGAGGGCAGCAACAATGGCCGGGCCTTGGTGCAGACACAGCAGCACAGCTGCGAGGGGACAGCCTTCGACACTGACAGACCTGTGGAGCCTGACGATGAGCAGGGTTCCACGTACGCCAAGTCTTACAGGAGGTGAGTGGGGACCCTAGGGACCCTTATGACATTCCTGTGTTTTGAACATGGGTACAGGTCTGAGTGTGTTGGCTCAAGCTTCTGGAACATTACTGTGGTATTAAGCCTGCTGGCCACAGAGGCTGCTCCCTGGTGTGGGCTTCTGGTTGTAACCAGGACAGAAACCCACACCGGCTCCATTCAGAATAGTCATTTTGAGCTGACAGAGATTTTGTTTTAAATAGCAGGCACTCCCAGGTAGGCCAGCTGGCCTATCGCAGCAGACAGAGTCTGAGCAGCCCCAGTCCTGGAGGAACAGAGATGGACCTGCTGGTTATGAGGGAGAGACCCAGGAGAGGGATCCGTAACAGCGGCTACGATGTGAGTCCCATTCATCTGACGCTTTCTTCTGAACAAGGTGTTTGAAGTATACAGCAGCAAAGGTCAGTTTTTATGATGGAAGATCCACCCTGGAAACATAATTACTAATTAGTGCCGAATCTGCCTCTGTATTATTTTACAGCGCAGCTGCTGCATTAGAAATCACTCATATTCCACCGAGGTGTGGTTTCAAATATACCCCAGTAAGCAGAAAGGCGAGACTGGTTCATTTATAATTAAGAGGTGGGATTTGCAAGAGCATGTCATTTTGATAGGTAATGTGTCTGAGGATGGCTGGCTTAGGCTTCCACCCTTTTATTGTGCCATTACAGCACAGGCTATGGCTCTCTCTGTCATAAATTCTGGTGTGTGAGCTCCCGAGAGTAATGGAGCAGATATTTGGAAAAAGGTGTTCCCGTTCTGGACTGTCATTTTGTTAAAAAAAATATGAAGAGTGATGAAACTTCCCTGAACTGCCTCTTACCTGTTGGCCGATCGCAGCGTGAACCAAGGAACTCAGATTCTGAGCACCATAATCAGGTTCTGGAGCAACAGGAGACAGTCTTAACATCACAGTCTCTGCAAATTGACAGTTTGACATTTTTTTTTCCTTTCCTGCTGTGCTGTGGACTTTCTTTCATCTTATCAAAGATATGGCCGACAAGCAGGCACAAGCTACATTGTCACTCTCCCAGGCCCAAGTAGTCACAGGAGGGGACTAGTGTAAGCTGCAGGGGGGACTGATCTACGAGGTGCAGTGGGTACGCTGCGGCTGCCTTCTGCTCACTAAGGAGGAGGACAGCCTTGACTCACTCATTCATTTATCATGGGATGTAAGGGCTGTGTGGATGAGAGAAGGAGGGAGAGTAGAGAGTAAAAGAAAAATGGATGGACTTTTAAGCATGTATGAAATGTTGAAAGGTTGGATTTATTCTCTAGCTGAACAACTGAGATGGAGAGAACCCATCCGGGAGTCCGGGAAACTGTGGGGTTTTCTTCTTATCTCCCGATGTTCCTCCGTGTCTCAGACCGAGCCTGAGATGATCGAGGAAACAAACGTGGACCATCTGATGGGCTCTCGGCGATACACGTATGGCCGGGGCCTGAAAGGCCATTCCGAGACGTCCAGCCTGAGCTCGCAGCCGTCCATCGATGAGGTGAGACATCAGATGCACCTGCTGCTGGAGGAGGCCTTCAGCCTGGCATCCGGGGGCCAGCCCACATCCGGAAGGCATTCCCATCACCACCACCCATCTCCGGATAAGTACAACCACGTATCTCCCCCACTCCCATACACAGAAGTGGTGACCAGCGCCCCAGGCACCATGAGCAGACGGGGAGGCCTGCAGTGGGTGCCCTCCTACGGGACAGATGTGTATCAGTGTAGCCTGCCCAGACCGGTGAGTGGAGCATGACTGCTGGCGTCCCTGTGAGGAGCTGCATGGAGGTAATGTTATTATAATGTTACCTTCTCTCTTTTTAAGGCCTTTCACTTCACGCAGCTTCCAGAGATCGCCATGGGTTCCCCTCCTCCTTTACCACCCCGCACCGGTCCTCCTCTTGGGATTTCTTTAAGACGGTAATGTCGATAAATCTCTGTCTCTCTCACTCTCGCTCTCTCTCTGTCTTTCTCTCTCTCTCTCTCTCTCTCTCTCTCTCTCTCTCTCTCTCTCTCTCTCTCACACACACACACACACACACACACACACACACACACACACACACACACACACACACACACACACACACACACACACACACACACACAGTATAAGTAGATTCAGTGTCTTTACTCCAAAGTCCACTGGATCTTCCTCATTTATTCACATTCAAATAGATATTCAGGCAGTAGATATACACTAGATAATGTGCTGTAACCAGGGTGATTTTAGGCTTTGTATAAATTTGAATATTGAACTAGTGCATGGAGACACAGGCAGAATGTTAATGAGGCGTTCTTCTGGCTTGGTAGAGTGCGTCTTTCGTTTAGTGGCACTGACTGTGCGTTTATTTTCCTCCCATCCTCTGTCCAACTCAGCTCCACTTCTGACTTGGGGCCTAAGGGAAGGAGCTCAGAGAAATCTGTCACGGAAATGCAGCGTCAATGTGACAGCAGCCCATATGGGCCAACAACCAGGGCAGCACTTCCATCTATTACTGCGGAGCAGCCTGTGTCCAATTACTCAGGTAACCATACCAGGAGATCTCTCTCTCTTTTCTACACTGCTGACATGATAAAATCCCTGAATTTAATGGATTCTCAATAGATTTAGTTCCAACTGCCTCTTTTACTTTTGCTTTATTTAGGAAATCCAATAACGGCTGTCTACGCCATCCCAGCCTCCAGGCCGGGCTATACAGACAACTTTCTGTCCACGCCGCCCACTTCCTACCACAGTCCCTCTTGGATGTCCTACCCACCTGAACCTGATGATGTTCCACCACAGTGGGCAGAATCGGTACGCCTCGTTTATTAGTCAGCGTGGAGGTTATTGTTTGCTCCCTCAATCTACAGAAATAGAAAACAGTATAACACCAGTGGGCTGTACTAACCCATTGCTTGACACGACCCCCAACACCAAGTCCTGCCTCCCCCAAACAGTCCAGTAGAACATTGCAATGTTAAGTTCTGCTGTATTTTAAAACATTAACCTGTCAGAAACAATCCTGAATCACCGGTTTAATGTCCGCTCTGTGTTTCAGTTGCCGTTGCCTGGATACGTGGAGGCTTTTCCTCATCCTCGCTACCCACAGGGGAGCCCCAATCGACTGTCCCTACAGTATAACCAGACGCCAGAGCATCCCCCCGCCTCCCACAGCACAGTCTCCCAGCAGAACCTGCCCTCGGTGGTGAAGGACATGGACAACATGCCTCTGAGCAGCCTCTCCACCTCTGCGCTTGTGCGGGCGATCCGCCAAGAGGTGGCCAAACTGGCCAAGAAGCAGAACGACATGTTTGAGTTTTAATTCCGTCCCCGGCCCCAGCCCTGGGCCCCTGGTGTAGGGGGGAGCCGAGGAGCGGTGGAGACAGTGAAGATGCTGTCCTCCAACAGAACACATTTTTCTATTGTAAAATGAACTTCTGGAATCACTGACAGATTTAATTTCACATGCCAGACAGGTATTTTGCAAGTCCTTAGTTTTTTTACATGAGATATTTTATCCTCAATAATGATGACCCCAGTACATACACCCCTTCTTTGTTGTTATGTCAAAAAGATATTATGGAGACATAATGGAAATTAGTTTATTACCCCCCTCTTTGTTTTTTTTTTTTTTTAATGAATCAGCATCAAGTGAGAGGAAAGGATTAAAGTAGTGTCATTGTTTGTTATGAGGGGTCTAAGTACCTTCTGTCAGATGATTAAGTAACAAAATATGAGCATGTACACAATTGTGACATCATGTGGTGTGTGTGTGTGTGTGTGTGTGTGTGTGTGTGTGTGTGTGTGTGTGTGTGTGTGTGTGTGTGTGTGTGTGTGTGTGTGTGTGTGTGTGTGTGTGTGTGTGTTAGGATTCAGTCTGTCAGCATGAACTCATGTCAAACTCCATACGTCCCTGAGGGAGAGGAATGAATATTAACATTTACCCCACTGTGCTTGACTCATTTACAACACTTCCATCAACAAAAGACTACCGTAAATACGGCTGTGTTTTAGATTGTTTCATTTTAAATCGGACTGAGCAGATCTTAACTGACAAATGGAGTCAAGGGAAATTATTTGTTTTATGTTTAAACAGCAATGCTGATACATTATATCACTATCTTTTGGGTTAAAAAAAAGAATAAGAAAATGTGTCCCAAAAGCATCTGGAGGAGAAGAATATCTCAACCGGCTGAATAGGATTTAGGTTGGGCCCAAAAGGTGTTTCACTAAATAATTGTCATGACCTCTGATGTGTAAGCAGAAATAAACAGTAAAACAGTTGTCATTTATTGTTTGTTGACAGGGTTAGTTTTATTTTAAATGAATATCAAAGTCAAAGTAATAAATACATGCCAGTGAGAAAAGCATGAAAGTTACATAAATTAAATGGCTTTTAAAAAAATAAAAGAATAATTTAAAATCTGAGAAGAAAATATAAACAATCATTTCAGTTGTTAGTAAATTGCAAAGAGGTGTTGCTTGGGAACGAGCCCTGCCTGTGGATGAATACGTGTAGGTTTAAAGCCGGTATACTGCAATATGTCTGTACCATGTTATTTATATTTTATTATAAGTCATACAGAAAGCTTTGTGGGTTATTCTGAATGTTTTCATCAGAAAGATGCCATGAAACTGTCATTCCTGTTGCCTCGTCAGCATCTTTCCACAGAACCGTCCTGCTGTCTTTGCTGGATGAAAATGTTTTGGATTGTTCTTTTGTCTATTTACAGCCAATATTCAGTCATCCCTGTTGGACTGTGTCTAAGTTTAAGGAAATATATGTTTAAATGCAAAAACAACTTTGTGGGTGCTTATTTTCCTTAAGATTCCTGGTACCTGTAATCAAGAATACAGTGAAACAGTCGCAGCGTCCACAGAATTACTCTGGAAGGGAATGATTACTAATGAAAGAAAATTAATTATGAGTGTTTATTCTATATGATGCAATATGAAGTGAGCTCTATATATTAAACATTTACTTTTTTTGTCTTCCTGAGTGGCTTTCTTGTTTGCTCCTTGTCGTGTTTGATGTTTCTCTGAAGATGGTGTGGGAGAATAAAGACCTAGGGATGGAAGTAGAGAAATATAAACTTGCCATAAAAGTTTTTTATTAAAATGATCATTCTCTGCCTTCAGTGTGGCCCAGTTCTGCAATTTTACTGGTTTCATTAAACATTAATGTCACATTAGACCTAATTAACACCTTTATCACCTAACCAGATGAGAATAGAAATATAAACCAAAATTAATTCAGGAATAACTTAATCATCCAGAGCCCTAATCATGAAAACTTAATTTTTGTAATACATTACATACGTTTCCTTTTTTTTTTTTTTTTTTTCCCCCAAAATTCAAGCCTGAGGTCACATAGGTTTAAAACAGAAAACCAGAGAACAGCACCTCTAAACTGTAGTGTTTCTAAACATATTCTGACAAGCAGAATTATCAGTGAATTTAAATTAGTGCCATGGTCACTTTGACGAAAGGTTTGCACAGATTGGAGCAGAAGCAAATGTGGCAACTAATCACAGCAAGCGACGCTCACTCAGGTTGAACGGCCGCCCCTGGCGAGGGAACGACCCAGCCTAAATCAGCTTGGCCGGTGGTCGGGCGGAATAAAGGCGGAAGAGCGGTATCTCAATGCTCCAATCAAAGGCAAAGGGCAAACGCCACTGCACCAATCAGGAAGCGGAGATGGCACATCCAAATTTACATAAAGCTAAGATAAAACGGTTTCAGTGACATGCGTTTCAGTAAAATGGTTTCAGGTAGAGAACGTGGATGGATGGGTGGATGGTTTCAGTTGCCATTATAATAGTCTAACCTTCCCAGAATGAGCAGCAACCTCGACTGAATAACACCCTGCTATATTAAACTGGGTTGGTGGAAGTAGCATTTGTGCAACTAACAGTTCTTCAGTTACAGGTTGTCGATAAAACAAACTGATAAAATGCTTTTGATCGGGCAGAATAAAGGCGGAAGAGCGGTATCTCAATGCTCCAATCAGAGGCAAAGGGCAAACGCCACTGCACCAATCAGGAAGCGGAGATGGCACATCCAAATTTACATAAAGCTAAGATAAAATGGTTTCAGTGACATGCGTTTCAGTAAAATGGTTTCAGGTAGAGAACATGGATGGATGGGTGGATGGTTTCAGTTGCCATTATAATAGTCTAACCTTCCCAGAATGAGCAGCAACTTCGACTGAATAACATACCCTGCTATATTAAACTGGGTTGGTGGAAGTAGCATTTGTGCAACTAACAGTTCTTCAGTTACAGGTTGTCGGTAAAACAAACTTTGATAAAATGCTTTTGATCGGGCAGAATAAAGGCGTAGGAGCGGTATCTCAATGCTCCTATCAGAGGCAAAGGGCAAACGCCACTGCACCAATCAGGAAGCGGAGATGGCACATCCAAATTTACATAAAGTTAACATAAAATGGTTTCAGTGACATGAGTTGCAGTAAAATGGTTTCAGGTAGAGAACATGGATGGATGGGTGGATGGGTGGATGGTTGGTTTCAGTGGCCATCATAGTACTGTATCTTTCCCAGAATGAGCAGCAACTTCTACTAGAAAGTGAATAACATACCCTACTATATTAAACTGGGTTTTTGGAAGTAGCATTTGTGCAACAAACAGTTCTTCAGTTACAGGTTGTCGGTAAAACAAACTTTGATAAAATGCTTTTATTAATTTTGGCTCTTCAAAAATATATATTAAAAAAATCCTAGTTTTTTGTTGTTGTTTTTTGTTTGTTTGTTTGTTTGTTTTTGGTTTTTTTTTTATTTTGTCTTATTTGAAAAACGAATGATACACGGATTTGTAAATACAGCCAGTAGTCCGTGATCCCCGGATGAAATAGGTTCAGCGCACCAGCATCGTGACGTACTTCCGATTGCGATAGCGATCGTGTAAATGGTTTCCGGTTCCTCGGCCAGTTCCAGCAGTGGTGAAATGAATGAAGGTTAACACGAGTGCTGCAGCTGCTAGGATAAGACCAACTATGATGTCAGGGATACCTTTAAGTTCCAGAAACGGGGGGCTCTAATGAGCATCATTGTTTGCCACATTTGCCAGCACTGAAGTTGCCATAAAGAGCGAAATTAGCTCCACTGCAGGTGCACATAACTGGCTATAACCTTTGGTTGACTGATCTAAGCAGAAGATTGTTATTGTTATGATTATTTTAAAAGTTGATTAACCTTTTGTGTTTTTTTCTCCCCCCGACACACACACACACACACACACACACACACACACACACACACACACACACACACACACACACACACACACACACACACACACACACACACACTCCAGGTGACGAAAAGGAGGTTTGGGTCAAATGCCCTTTGGACAAGCTGTAGTTTAAGGAGTCAGAAAGGAAAGAAGAGATCCAGGTCCCGTCATATTCCGTAAGTTTGTTTTTGTCTTATCTAATAAGGAAAAAAATAATGTGTGTTTTTAGGCAGACAGGCTGCTGCCTCAAGGCTTTGGGTTTGTTGATTGGAGATTGAAGTGAGATTGAGGTTTGTGTGTTTGGAGCTGGGACTTATCCTTTTTTCTTTTCCTGTAAAGAGTGCATATGCATCATACTGATGCAGTAAGTAAGTACCGTAGTTCCATCACTTTTTATGGAAACTACTTAATGATTTAAAACATCTGAAGAATCAGACACAATTCTGATTTTTATTCCTCTTGTCATAAGGTGTGAGAGGCAAGTGGACAGTAGAATATAAATAAATCTAAAACATCTTTGATAGCGATTAAACTCTGCAATGATCCCCTTGATTGTACCTGCAATATAAACACGTGCGTGCTTCAGTTCTCAATGGAGTCACAAAGAATTTAAAGATTTCTCAATTACGTTCATTTCAGTTTCACAAAAGTAAAAAAAGCAACTATTGATTTTTGGTTTTAAAATACAACACAGCTTGGTTTTTAAAATCAGTGACGGAATTTTGATGAGGTTTGAGCGGTGTGATTTGAGTGGAGTTTTGATGAGAGATATTTAGGTAATGCATAAATGTATTAAGAATTGGGACATTATTCTGGTAAATCAGCATTTACACATGGAATAGTAATATATTAATCTGAAAAAAAGGATTAAAAATTGTTTTATTTTCCCTTTTTGCACTTACACCTCTTTCTACTTCTTAAGCTGCTTTTTGATTCTTCAGATCTTCCTTTTTCTCGCTCATCAGGCGCAGTTCCACATCTGTCTTTCTTCAGTTTCGGATCTTTCTTCAGGATCCTCTTTGATCTGATTCGTGCGTTCGCTGCTGTTTGTTCCTGAGTCGTTTCCTTCTGTCTTCATAGAACACCGCCGAGAGCGTAACCCTGCTGAACTCTTCTTAGGTTGCTGCAGTTCTTGCCCTGAGTGTTCCTGCTTCTGCTCCTTCACTTCATAATTTTTTTAACTCTTTGCCAGCTGTTTTCCAGGAGATCAGTCTGGAACCAAAAGCTCCTCCCTCCTGGTCGTTCTTCCAGGTTATCCATTTCTCCTTTTACCTCTCCTCACCTTCATATCAAACGTGTCAAACGTGTAGCAAACAAACAAGCTGGGAGAAAATGCTCCTGTAATTGTTGACTTTAGGCTTTTAAGCATTGCTGGTAGAGCTGTTCAGCTATACCAGAACCACGATAAACACTGTGGTTTTACTATGAATTACTTTAAATGAGTTTTTTTTTTTTCAAACTTAAGCCAGGTAAAGAAAAAGTAGGGCAGTTCTAGCCATGAAAACAACCACATGCCCACACAGCCCACCGTGTGTTACACAACACACATCAGTGTTGCCACACACAGCAAACAAGACGTGTGTGACCACGCAGCTTCTTCTAAAAGCAGGTTGACACACATTTACAACAACAGCGTGAACCATCTCCTGTAGTTCCATCCACAGCAGAAACCAGCACAGCACACCAGCATGTTGGAGTAATATGTGTGTAGTTCAGATTTTCACCAGCAGGGGTCAGTCTAAAGACGCACAAACACTGTAAAACCGGTCAGCAGCGCATCAGCTAACTAAGGCCTCAGTTACACTGAGACTACTAAAAAGCCTAAATAAGGGTTAAGAATTTTTAGAAAAATTTTCATCACATTTATTTTGACATGTTGAAAATGATGTTGAAATGAACTAATCTACTTTTACAGACAGTCATTAGCCTCACTTCTATTTTTTTTTTTATCCCCACACTTGGAGTTCAGATATTTCATAAGGCTAATGTGTCTATAATTACTTGTTGCAATGCTGATTGTGTATTATATTAATTGTACTTATAGTAATCCGAGTTGTTGAGCCAATTTGTCAGCCAGAGGTGAGATAATTACTACAACCCTAGGAGGAAGTGTGAATCAATTGAAGAGAGTTATATATGAAACAGCTTTAGTCTAAAATATATGCAGCAGTTATCCAAAAAGACAACAGTTCCTTGTTGCATAATTTTCCATGAATAAAAATGACACTTTGTTTTTCTTCCCCCACTGGTGAAATTTCAGTATCTGAACTCGGTGGATGTTGATGAAAAGGCAACGTCGGAGGCATTTCTGAGCCAGGGTGGCATAAATAATTAAAACTGCATTACTGCCTGTTGATCCTCTGCAACCAATGTTTCACCTCAATTAAATAAGCCTCCTATAGTACACAAAACTTTAACCCCTTTTTGTTTTAAATCAGCGCATCTCTTCAGCCCACTACTTCGTGCATCTCTATTGATTTCGTCCTCCCATTGCTGTCAGTGTTTGCATAAGATGTGCTGCACCTCCTCAGACTTGACCTGGCTACTGGGAGAGTGAATCTGCTGAACAAATCCAGAATTTCTGCTGCTGTTTCTGTCCAGAAACACCAGGGGCTGTTCAAGATCCTTCACTACACAGTTGCTGCAAAATGCAGAAAGTCGGCCAGAGTGAAAGATAAAAATGATTTGATGTGCTACAGAATGATATTTGTATTACAAAGAACTATAGCCCTTCAGAAAATGGCCCTTGTCACTCTCATTAGGCTCACCTGGCTGGAATCTGGCAGGAGCGCCTGAACGGCGTGCGGCCAGTCACGGTCTGTGCTAGCGCTAGAGCGTCGCCTCACACCTTTGTGGTTTCCCAGTCATAGAACTCATCTCCTGCTGTTTTTCTCTTTGGACTTACATTTCTGCTAAGTTTTTAACATGTTGTGCTTCAGTCTCCTGCATTTTGGGTCCAGCCTCCACAGCCAGTTACACTCTTGTGTATTTTAACTCGAAGGGTTTTAAGGTGTCTAATCCAGGAAATCTGTCTGTCAAGTTTTGAGTGCTGTGGAATTAGTGGAAGGTGATTATCTGTTAAACATGCACAGCAGGGTTGTGTGTGTGCACACACACTTTCACAGAACAGCTAAGACAGCAGATCCTTGATAAAAAGAGACGAAGCAGCAAAGCGTCTTCATCTGCGAAGACGAATACTCGGAGAACCACTGGATGCAACTCATGGTTCTTTCTGTGGAAAGCCACTTAAGCCAGTTGTCCCATGATGTCTGCGTCTGATTTAGCCGACTGGAGACTAAAACGACTGCAGTGCAGACTTCAGATGAGTTTTAAAGCTCCTACTGCTGCAGCTATTGGTCCTTTAATTTAGATCCATCTGCTCCACGCTGCTTTCCACCACGTCCCTCCCCAAGTCGTCCCCATCTTCCCTTTTGCATTCTTTTTGGAGCATGTACAAACAACTTCAGCATTTTTCTTATAGAAAACCCTATGAATGAATGGTAATAATTAGATTTTTCTATCAATCCAGATGAGATCTGCAGGATCGTGGATCCTTGCTGTATAATTTTGGATTAAATTTAGAACCAGGCTGGAAGCTAATAGCAGGCTGGGTTCCCTCTTTGTGAGTTGGTCTTGAAATTACAACTCAGTCTCAGCTTTAATTGAAAGCATCTTTGGCAGGAGGAAGCACTTGGAGTCCTGGCCAGAGCAGAAGAATCTTAAAAACTTGGAATAACGTCTCCAGCACCTGTCCTTCTGGAAGTTAATGATGTTGGTGCAAGCAGCTTCCTCTCTTCTTCAAACTGTTCTGCCGATTTTCTACTTCCTTTCTTGTTGTGCCACCTCGTTCCCTGCTTTCGCTCTAGCTCTGCGCACCCTCCCCCCCCTGCGGATCAATGGCACAGCGACTGCCGTGAGTCTCCACGCTGGCTGTGCGGTATGTAGCCATTCTTCCTCAGCATCAGAACACCTATAGGAAGCCCACGCAGGGCGTTGTGGGAATGGTTTTGTTGGCTTCTGTTGCTGACCAGAAACATTCTGGTGGAATCCCAGACTGCCCTGCAGCTGTTTGACTCGGCCTCCTCTGTCTGTTTCCCCGTCAGCTCCTGCAGAAATCAATCATTCATGGATGCAGATGAAGTAGCTCCCTGCCTGAGCACTGCGCCGCAAGGTTCTACACTTAAAAATGGACGGCGGTGTGAAAAACAGACAGGAAAAACAACACTAGTGTACATGACACGTTATTGAGTCGGCTCCATCTTTCCATTCATCAGCAGTTGGCCGCAGGCCTTCACAGGCATCTAATCAGTCTGGTGTTGCCGTCAAAAACCTGGCTGATACAGGAGACGCTGGAGATAATGTGATGAACTCAGATTGTTGGGGGCGCCCGATCTCGGCGAGTTTGGGATTGAGGGTGCTGTCGCGCTCACCTTCCTTGGCCACATTACGTGTCGGACTCGACGCTGCCTTTTTTTTTTCTTACTGCTGCTGTCAAGAATATGGGAGTGAAATGAGGACAAGGAGGGAATAAAAGCTGGGGAGCCTTATTGAATACATAAATCAGCTCCCGGATGGAGGCTGTGTTGTTTCATTGTTAATGGATCTCTGCCGCTGCTCAATAAATCACAGCACGTGGTACCAGACAGCGTTCTACCGGACCTCACCGAAGAACGAGAGATAAAGGACATCAGTGTGGTGCTTTCTTTTGTCCCCTCATTCCGCACACTCTCTCATTGGAAATGGTAAATCGAGCAGCATTTACCGCACCCCGGCCAGCCTCCCCTACTCTCGGAGTAAATAGCCCCTCTGCTCAGGCCGGCGGAGGGGGCATTCATTCCTAATGCTGAGCAAAGTCAGCCGAAGTTCACCGCTCAGCCGGAGAGCAGCTCATCTGGAGGCTGGAAGTGGCAACTCTATAGCATTTCTTACATCAGAGCTGGAAGTTAAACCCCAGGAGACCCTTGAATTACTCTGTCCAACTGCATTACCTTTCTGTGATCATCACCCTGTTTCCATCCACCACTTTCTTCAATTTCCTTATTTCTTCTCAATTTGTCATTTTTAAAAAAATCTTTGCAGGATCTAACTAATGATATATTATTAGTAGAATTCTGCAAATGGTTACTTTAAATTATACCTCTCTTTGCTCAATTCATCATTGGTTTCATTTGTTGACCCAACTGTGGAAAATCTTTGCTTCAAGCCAGGCAGCCATTGCTAATGTGCTGAGAATTTAGAACAGTCGTTATCTCTCTTGGCTGTTATTAGTATGATGTGTAATTTGATCAAAACCTCAGTATTCTTTAACCTGGAGTGAAGAAATCCCTCCTCTTGGCACGACTTTTCCGCAGCAAACTGTAGACAGCTGACTTCAGTGGCTAAAAAGCTAAATGTTTGGCTGTCTCCTGTGGCTGGACAAATTCTCAATATCTAATGAAGCTGAAATGCTGCTTATGTTTGTAATCATGTTTTTATGCTCCTGAACAATTTCTTCAACATCATTTATTCAACATCATTACAGCTAATATGTTTTATGGGTTGAAAGGCCTCAATTTAGCAAAAAGTGTTTTAACATTAATCGTCATTGCCTTCGCTGCTCATATCTGTATCGTAGCCTATTCGAAACAGGAACCCATGTAATGCAGGATAATAAAATCATAATTGGCGCTGTAATTCGCCCGACATTTCCGCTACATGTGTGATGAAGACCCATGATGTAAAGAAATGAGACCAAATGATGCTGTTAGATGCATCCAAGTCTAAAAAGATATTTGAAGACCCTCCACGCATCTGAATTTTGGCCCTCTGATTTTATTGGGGCACAGCAAATAACTTATACCAGTAAATTAAACTTTTGCTTGAAGTCGGAAAGGTTTTAGAGCTCAGAGGGAGGCAAGAATACACCTTGGGCCCATCCAGTCCAGTTTCCTTAAATCAGCCGACCTCTAAAGGTCACAAAATTCCTTCCTTTTCTGTTCACGGGGTTAATAGTGTTTGCTCAGCATGCCTCGGATTAGTAATTTCCACGGTAGGTGGCCACGTTCCACACGGGGAGCAAAGGCTCCTTTATTGCAGCGGAGCCTGGAGCAGTTCCATCACGCCGGCTCATTTGCTGCTGAACGCCACGAAAGCACCAGGACGCCACCGAGGTGTTTTCAGAGCAGAGGATGCAGATATTAGAGATTTGTCGCCGCCTCAGAGGAAAGTAAGGACGCAGCTGTGGCGGTGTGAGATCTCCTAACGTCTGCTCATTAGATGTCATCGTGGCTTAGTCATCCGCTACGCTGGGGCTCTGCGCTGTAATGAGTTTTTCCAGGTCTGAGGCCATATTGTCCCGCAACAATTCACAATTTAAACAACAATTCCAACCCTGCTGTCACAAGATCTGCATGGGGACCGGAAGATTAAGATGGTGCTTGCAAGTGTCTGCAGTCAGAGGCATGAGGAGGAGGCTTGGGCAGATGAAGAACAAACTGGAGGGATATCGCCCACCTTTCTATCCTTTCCTCCCCGCTGATCGCCCCTCGGGTGACCTGGATCAGGAGACGAGAGCAGACAGTGCAACAGAATCTTTTCTACCAGCGGCCTGGTGCTCAGAAGCAGATGGAGGCAGTTGTGGAAGATTAATGAAACCCAGCGGGACGGCACACACCAGAACATCACGGCTCCACAGCGAAACTGGTGATGGACGGAGGAAAACGTGCTTTCAGAATTCAGAGAAACCTTCAGGTCTTCTTAATCAGCAATAACAGTAATATAGTCTGGCATTAAAGCAGCCATTAATGATGCCTCCACCACCCCCCTGACCCATGACCTTCACTTTGGGGACCAGCGAGCAAGAAGATCAAGGTCAGAGTTTGAATGTTTCATTGCAAATGTTGCCTTCATTTCCATCTGCCAACGTTGGCGCAGCGGCCTGCTTCTGAACCGACCATCTGCCTCAATTATAACCAAGACATGAGTCCACATTTCTCAAAGGCTAAAATACCAAAGGAAAGCCAGCCGGAGCTTCTCCTCCACAACTGACAACTTCATTCTGTCTCCATCTGCAACAGCCACAGCATGACATCTTCAGTAGCAACCTTTCCTCTGAAGGAAATATCAAGCAATGACGAGGAACGGCCCTGCTTCAAAAGCTTCTCTTCACGTCTCCCTTCGCTCTGCTCGCTGCTCAAAATCCACCAGGTTTCATCTAAAAGCGTAATCCCTCCATGGTCTTTAATGACTGAAGAGATCACTTGGATTGAGTGTGATCCCGAACACTTTTAAGACTTTTGATAATGTTGTATATCATATTTACCTGTAACTTTTAGCATGTTGTCAGAGAACGACTCGGCGTGTATTGACTGGTCCGTAAAAGCCTGTACACACATTTTTCCATCACTCCTGCGTCTCATCATTAGACTCCCAATGAAATCCTGAATTTTCTCCCAACGCCCCTGTTACTTCTGCCTTAGAGATTAGAGACAGGAGAGGGCAGGGGAACCTTCAGCCATGTAATTTGGCTGCTCACCACCTTCCTCGAGTGTTTGCCAAGTGCCTTAAAAAAGCAAATGAACAGTCAAGGTGATCTGAAGGACAAAGGCTTCCTCCAGGGAAATAGAAAAGAAATGACGACGTGGCCGGGAGTCGTCCTCCCTCTACCTGGCTTCAGAGATAATGTGGAATATACTGATAAGCGTCAACGGCACACTGCATCAAAGAAGGACATAACTGTCTCTGTGTTGTAATTACATTCTTTTCGTTTTCCTGGTATTTACAGAATTTCCCAGCAGAGCATGGATTCACTGAAAAGAATAGCAAAAATCAATAATTGTTTCAACTGAAATGTTAAAATAGAACATTTAACTTAATTATTCAAAGGGGAATCGATAGCAGTCTGGTAAAAGAGGGCTGTCTCAGTGGAAAATGTCTGATTGATACTGCACATTCTTGTGATTGTTGTCCGACTGTAGATCAAACTGAGCTCTGGAGTTGGGAGCAACTCCTACCTTTAGTTTCTCTCTGCAGGGTTACAGAGGTCGTCTGTGAGGGCTGCTCTCCTTCTCAAATGTTTTACCCAACACACAGAATAATAGACCATGCACAGAAACGTGCACATTTCCATGGTTTTTAGCTAAAAAGATTATTGATGGGGGCATCACAGTCCGGAGAGCTTGTAGGGAAGAGTGGGACTACAGCAATTTACCAACCAATAGGACAAAATAAGTGCCTGAGTGGCTCGAATACTTTGATTTCACAGAGCTTACAATCAATTCAGTAAAAAAAAAGGCCAATGCTTTCACTGAAATCAAAGGCAGAAAAGCGCTAAATGTCAGTGCAGCGGTGGTGGATGGAGAGAGGGTTGCTGCTCGTGATGAATGTCTTTGTGAGGCATGCTTTGAAACTCATCAGTCCCGTTAAATTAGTCGCAGCGCAGCCTCCGCTGAATTGGTTTAAAGCAATTAGATTCACCTTAAATTATTTGCCGGGGCTCATCAGGAGTAAGGCGGCGGTGTGTGAGTGGACACACTGCTCAGGGCTGATCAGACAGGTCCTTTAGAAAGGTCCAACCCTGAGGGCCCAAGCTGTGAAACCATAAAAATGACAGAGATTAAATTATTGCTGACTTTATGTTTGTTACAATCCATTATTATCATTTCTCTTCCCACACAATCCCCGGAAAGAGTTAAAATGTACGTAATTAAACGTCAGTTTGGTTTGTTTCTGCAACATTTTCTCCTGATGTATGATAAACACGCAGCTTTAATAAGCTTATGTTTATTAACGATCGTGATTTTCCATGAGATCATTTGGCTTTTTTACTCGGATGTGATTTTATTTTTCTGAGAGTCTCTTAATGATCATAAATCTGAGTCCAGGCATCGGCTACTGTACAGTAACCCCGCCGGCACTTCCCACCACCACCATTTTGTCAAACTGCCAGTCAGTTTATATGCCAGTGCTGCTGGCCTGTAACCTTCCCTGGTGTGTATGTTTTGTATGCATATGTGGTTTTTTTCTCCTCCGTATTATTCTGTTAACAGTTACATGTGATGTCCTCTGTGCTCATTTCATTTTGCTGCTCTGCACAGCTACAGTTTTAGCATGCGGCAAGTGTTTACCGACCTCTACTGATTTGTGTTTTCCCTTTTTTTCTGGAAAACCTGTAAATAATGATCTCTTTAAATGGACTGCCAATGACACTAGAATAAAAGTGCTACACAGAAAGAACAGAACAATAAGACTAATTTACATGCTGTGACTCATGACTCCTGGATGGTTTTTCTTCACAAAACTGAAAGGCTGGAGACTGCTGACACTGACCGTATGATTATCTCCATGGAGAATGTGTACCAGTAAGCCTGATGGATTCTTGACATGCAGCTTTGGCCTGGTGTTATTTTTGTCCCTCAGATGGAACAGCGCAGCCACAAAGCAAAAAGTGTCAGAAATAGTAATTCATTTCTCTGTATGTCAATTTTTAAGTTTTAATAGCACACATACAGTTGAAACCAGAAGTTTACATACGCTTTATAAAAAGGAATATAACCTTTTTTTTCCCCCTCAATGTCTAAGATTAAATCAGATTAAACTTTCCCTGGTTTTGGTCATTTAGGATTACTTATTATTATAAAATTATTTCTATTTACTAAATGCCAGAATAATGAAAAGGAAAAATTTTTTAACAAATTTTTTATTACTTTCCTGAGAGTCAAAAATTTACATGCATTTCAGCAGTATTTGGTAGCATTGCCTTTAAACTGTATGACTTTGGTGAGACGTTTTGGATGTGCTTCCACAAGCTTCTCACAGTAGTTTGCAGGAATTTGGGCCCGTTCCTCTGGGGCCCATTCCTCTGGGGAACTGGTGTAGCTGAGCCAAGTTCATAGGCCACTTTGTTCACACAAGCCTTTTCAGCTCTGCATTGGATTGAGATCAGGTCTTTGTAATGGCCACTCCAAAACGTTGACTTTGTTATCCTGAAGCCACTTTGGAACCATGTTGGTAGTCTGCTTAGGGTCATTGTCCATTTTGAAATCCCTTTTGCACCCAAGCATTTGCTTCCTGGCTGATGTCTTGAGATGTTCCTTCAGTATTTCCACATCATCTTCTTTCCTCATGATGGCATCTATTTTGTGAGGTGCACCTGTCGCTCCTGCAGCAAAACAACCCCAAAACATGATGCTGCCACCCCCATATTTCTTATTTGGGATGGTGTTCTCAAGCTTGCAAGCTTTTCCCTTTATAGTCCAAATGTAACAATGGTCATTACGGCTAAAAAGTTCCATTTTAGTTTCATCAGACTACAGGACAAGTCTCCAAAAATAAGGTCTTTGTGCCTGTGTGCATCTGCAGACTGTAATCTGGCTTTTCTTTATGTTTCTTTTAGAGTAATGGTTATGCCTGGGAAAGTGGCCTTTCAGCCCATGTTGGTACAGAACTCGTTTCACTGTAGATAATGACACACTCAGCCAGCATCTTCACAAGGACTTTTGCGTTTGTTCTTGGGCTGATATGCACATTTCGGACCAAAGCAGTTTCATCTCTGGGACACAGGACCCATCTTCTTCATGAGCGGTTTGATGGCCGGACATTCCCATGGTGTTAATACTTGTGAATAATTGTTTGAACAGATGAACAAATGTTGTCAATAAACCTATCAGAGTTTTCCAAGGATATTCCAAGGTGATGACATCATCACCTGGGTTTTCCCAAATTGTTTAAAGACATAGTAATCTCAGCGTATGCAAACCTCGGAAAAGTGTCTAAAAATTCTCATTTTTCTGGCATTTAGCAAATAGAAATAATTTTGGTAATCCTAAATGACCAAAACAGGGAAAGTTTGATCTGATCTAATCTTAGACATTGAGAGAAAAAAAAGGTCACATATAAATACGCATATACACGCTTAAAATTATACTACAGTGTAGCCCCTAGAAATGAAAAACCTCCTGTCTTTTAATATGGAGTTGGAAAAAGTGAAAGGCACATTCAAGAAACTCAAATCTTTACATGTAAATTTAAAATCAGTCCCCACATAAAAATCCAACAATGTAAAACAATGAGAGTAAACAAATACCATTGCAGTTCTTCTCTACAACATTCAGGGCATGAAATGTACCAGAATTACTCTGTAATCAAGTTTTAATGTGGAGTAGCACCGTGGAGTGGAGCGAGTGGGAGTCGGTGCAGCCAGTAATCGACATTCACATCAAAACCGGCCAAAGGAGATGCTGGGATGTTTCTAAGCAACACTCAAATGTACAAACACACGCAGACCCAACTGGGAGTGGGAGACTCTTTGTAGCGATGTGCTCTACGGTTTGCTTTGATTCCTGATCGCCTTCCATTTTTGTGTGTTTCCAACTATAAAACATCTTGAAAGCTCCCTGCAGAGCCCTCCGCCTCCAGCCTCAGGGGGGATGAATCAACCTCGCACAGTTTCAGCTCGGCGGCAAACGCTAAAGCTCGTCTATTTCCCGCTTACACATGTTTATTAATATGAACGCCTTCCAAGAGGAAGCTAAATTGCTAGCTGAGTATTCATAACAGTAAAGATTGTCTCACTGAGAACAGCAGAGCTTTGCTAACACATTAGTGAGATGACCTTTGTGTTTGTTGTGTGTTGGTTTCCTTTTTAAGCCTTCAGAGCTCCAGAACAAGCATCTGCATCTGGAAAAATGCTTTACTTTTTTAAATGATATTTTAATTCCCTAACTCTATCCTGTTGAGTATTAATGCAAGCTGCTGGCATTGACAAGATGTTGATATTTAACAGTCCAAACATCAGAAACCATGCTGGAGGGGAACCAGGTAGTTGCTCAGGGCTGCGCCTGAACCAGCTTCATTATGTGATGGGAGTGAGAACATGTTTTCCATTGTTAACACAAGGAGCATCTTTTTCTAAACTTTTCGTACTTTAATATCAGGAACAGACACCCTCGCTGTGTTTTCTTTTCCTTCTGTTGAGGCTGCACGCTGGACTAAAATGACAGACTGTCCATATGCATGATGGAAGCTACACATAAGTGTGATATGGAGCCTGGCGTGGAGGCCGGATGTTGTGTTGGTGGGTGGATGTGTGGAGAGTATTCCCAGAGTGGAAACTGTTTATATCGACAATAATAGATTTCATATTCTTTTTATGATGCTGTATGGTATATTGGAAAAAGGCTAAAATTGTTTTTCTGTGAAAGTATGTATGAGAAAGAAAGATTTGAGGTACACAGATTATTTTATCTACAGCCCCCCCCCCCCACCGGCCGCCACCTCTAACTCAGGCCACCGGGCTGAGTACAAACAGCGCTGCAGATTGGTGCCAGTGGGTCACACAGTTGTGAATTTCTGACTGCGTTCGTACAATAAAACCTCAGGATTGTTGCTTGTGCAGGGAGGATGTTGTCCACACCGAATGTTAAAGTCATTTATCACTGTTTTTGGCTGGCTTGTCCTTGTAGAATTTGTTTAGAAATGGTTTATCAGTCCTTTTCTTTACCTGATTATTGTATTAGTACAACTTTGCTAAAAGGTCTAATCTTGATTTTCTTTAAATACAACAACATTTATATGCTAGTGCTACAGTAGCACTCCATCAACATTGCCAATTACAGAAACCAAGCAAACAATTCACGTATAACAGTGGAATTAGATACTGAGATATCACGACATGTAAATCAGGTTGTTCTTTTAAGGAGGCTGTTGAGGGGGGGTCACCAAGACACCCACAGCTACCAAGAGAGTCAAAAAGTTTAGAAGCAGAGACGACTGTGGAAACGACGACTGTTGTCTGAGTTAATCCAGTAACTAAGCAGCACGTTTGTGTCTCTGTTCTCAGCTGACAGGCCGACGCCCGATGTTCTGCTGCGGCAGCACATCTGCATCCCTGTTTGACATTTCTGCCTGCCTCAGTTAGCTACTGCCTGTTCGTGCGACTGGTGCCGTCCGTCAGCTTGAACCAGCCTCTCCATTCTGCTCAGACTCAGCTGAGAGAGGAATCAACAGCTTGCAGAGCATTCTCAGACCCTTTTCTGTAAAGGCTGAGGATGATTGTTGCAATCAGCAGCCAGACACCTTCAGGCAGCCACGTTCTCGTGCTCGATTTGAACGTTGGCAAATCACTTTCCTGGAGATCATGTGTTAAAATGTTCCCATATGATTGACTGATGAGATATTTGTGTTAACGAGCTGGATGTCAGTACAAGCCTGTCAACACCCGTCCAGAGTGTGTGTGTTTAATGAGGATTGATTATTGGAAATGCTCTCACGCCAGACGACGTGTTCCTGACAGAGAAAACGCTCAGATGTGTGCTTTTATCGTCCTTCACCCTCGTCAACATGAGCGGTCGAGGGGAGAGACACACGCTCATACGGTTTAATGAAAATTCAGAGTGCTTTACCTGAATGTGTCTTTGAGATAAGTCATGGTTATTCTACATCTAGGATGAATGAAGATAGCCCATCACAGCAAGGAGGAGGAAGGAGTCTTTTCTTCTTGAGAATATAAAGCACATGAATGTTTGTGTGTGCACAGATATCCGTGTAAATATTAGCGTATGTTTGTGGAGTGCCGTGGGTAACTGCTGCGGCTGACAGCATCAGCCGCACCGTCACTGCCACGTCCCTGTATCCACCCCAGCACTGACCTGAGTGATTCCTTCACTTATGATGAACTATTGATCCTCTCAGCTAATTTGGAGCTTTTCGACCTGAGGTGTTCGACCTAAGAGCACTGATCCTGTTTCTCATTCGGAGCTCGCTTTATCAGATGGTTGTTTTTTTGTTGTTTTTTGTTTTTTTCTTTTTGCTAAATGAGTTGTTGCTGTGATATGGATTACCTCTGAAGTGTTTCCGGGCTTGACCTTAGAGAAGAGGGATCAGAGGAGCGCCTTCAGCTCGCACACGCCATCTCCAGAAGAAAGGTCAGCATCATGTTGTGGGCTGTGAATGAAGAAAAGGTCAACGCTTATTTGAAAATGCTAATAGCAAGTGATAAAACCTGCTGAAGAACAGAGCGTACCGCATCAGATGCCTGAACTCACAGTCGCCATTAGTTTTGTGAAAAGCAAATAAATACAGTGCAGTAACTTCATGATTGCCAGCGAGATCAGCACCAAGGCCGCGCTTCAAACGCTCACAGGAAGAAGGCACGGCTGCTAATGTGACATTTAAACCAGACCGCGCACGTTGGACGTATTGTCCTTCACGTTTGTGTGAACACTGTCTGATCATCTGGTCAGAGATATAAGCTAAATGTCTGCTGGAGACGCCGCGACCCCTCATGCTCAGGATTTCACATGTCACTGCAGATTCATGTTCAGTCCTACGTACAGTACACGTGACCTGAAAAGGTTGTGCCATGTTGGCTCAGTCCAGCCATTATTTACAGAGTTTTCTACCAAATAAAATTCCAGGAAATTGCTGTAGAATTGAAGCGATTAGATGCGATGCACGGTTTTAAGTGCAGGCCCCTAATGGTTCTACAGCCAGACATGGCTTTCGCTCAGTGCTCTGATCCCCTTTAATGTTTTAATTTCAACATTTCTGAGAGCATCTGATTGCAGTGCCTGATGCATGTGGGATTCTGGCCCTTGGATACGCTAGAGATAAAAGTCGCTGCTGACAGAGATCACTTATTTTGAATGAGGTTATTCCGTTCAGAGAATCTTTACTTCATTATCTTATGTCGGGATTTTATGTTGTATAACCCCGTCAAAGGTTTCATAAAGGCCGTCTTCAGATTTACAACACTCACTGATAGATCATCCGCCAAAAACTGACACCATGTGCTTGTGAAATCTCGGCGAGCTCACAGCTCTGAGAGATGCACTCTGATGTGTACCAAGTCCCCTTTTAGTTTGAGAGCTCTAGATTTCAAGGTTGTGACTGAAGAAATATATAATTTTTGGTTCTTGTCGGCTTCTAAACTCTTAATACCTCTCCATCTCCTCCAGACCATTGCAGCCGATCTTCACAGGATCCAGCAGACAGCTCAACTGCACGATAAATATGGCCCAAACAAGTTGTTAGCAGGGGCCCTGGCTGCTTAATGAGCAGGCTCTCGTTCTCCACTGCCATCAAGTAGGAGCCAAATTTGATTTTCCTTCTTGACCTGTATTACTCACGGAAAACAACAAAAGATTCTAAAAATTTTTTGTCATGAAAGGCTTTTGCAGTAAGGAGAAAAACCTCAAGTTGTGTGGAAGAAGAGGAAGTATAATGAGAAGGCTGTGCTCACAGGAAAATAATGTTTCATATAGCAAACGCCTTTCCTGCAGTTCCACACACAGGGCAAATAAACATTACAAAAAAAGCATTAAGACATCAGCATTTTGCAGAGGTTCACTCTGATTAGATGCACTTAAAGACATTAACATTAAGTCATGGAAAGATTCCATTATTGTGCAAAGATGTGGGTTTGCTGATGTGGGTTTGCTGAAAGATGTGGGTTTGCTGAAGCACTAACTCATCCTTTTGCTCCGTGAATAGAGGGATCCATTATATTTCTCCACTATTTTGCTCACATTATCGTTAAAAGTTCAGTAAATAATGAATAATAACAGCAACGTCAAAAGTTTTCTCATCAGAAATGTGAGATATGTTGGCCAAAAATATTAAACTCAACATTTCCCCCAATTTTCCCTTTAATGTGATCTTTATTTGAGTCAGCAGCCAGTTACCTTAGCAGAATGACTGTTATTATCCAGTCTTCTGTTAATGGCTGCTGATCCTTGGCCAGGATTCTTGTAGGTGCTGGAGCCTCTTCCGTTTATATGTTGTAAATAGACGGACTAAAACGCTTATTTCCTCCTGGTAATGACGTCTTTTCAGAGAGAATAGTTCTGCACCCTGTAGCCTTATTAAATCAATCTTTATTTAATTCGTAGTCTAAACGATGCACTCGTGATCAATCTGTGTTTTATATGATGATAGAACAAGAATGAGTCAGATCCTTCTCTTCTAAATTGAGGTGAAATCGGTCTATGCTATGAGTGTTTTGGAGGCCTCTGACCTGCTCACCTGGAGCTGCTGGAGGCTGTGGGCCCCACTGAAGGGCAGAACAATAGCTGAGGAAATGGCAGCTCATCATTCTTTTGGCACTCAGTTTTTATTGACTAGCCCGGAAATTCAGAGTGGTACAGGCTGGGCCTCGTGCAGCACTGAAATGGGCATTGTCGTCACTGTGCGTGACAAGATAAGTATAGGGTTATGATCCAAAAAGACACATTTTGTAGGTAAAAATCCATATTAAGAAGCTACATACACATTTACTGGATTCCAATTGCTATTGTAATTATTTTAATTGACTTTTCAAGATTTAAAGATGATAAAAGCCATTTAAGATAAGGACACTCTGCTTGTTGTTATTCAAGGGGGGTTCATTTCAACATTTATTTATATTGATTGAATGTGGTGCAATAAAAACACTCTGCAGTGGCTCACCCACCCTCATGCATTACACAAAAGCTTTGAAAAGCAAGGAAAAACACGTAAAAGGAACCGTGAGGCTCTTTTGGAGACGCTCTGATGAGCTGTGGATCTTGTAAAATAGTGCTGAGTTACCTGGCTGAGCACTTCAGCACAGCAGGCCTGTGAGATAAAACACTTTCATGACCCCTGCTGATGCACAGCTGGACTATCCAAAGTCTTCCCCTCTGCATTATCCATCCATTAATGCAGAGGTGGGTACGCAGGGTCTCTCTCTCTCTCTCTCTCTCTCTCTCTCTCTCTCTCTCTCTCTCTCTCGCGCTCTCGCTCTCGCTCTCTCTCTCTCTCCCCCTCTCTCTCTCTCTCCATCATTTACACTCAGGCCATCATTTCCACTCCTGTTACACACCAGCTGATCAAGCTGTCACAGTGGCAAAAGAAAAAATGTTCACATGAACCTCGGCATTTGAATGCAGCATGTGAGGGATATTTCAGCTCTGCCTTTTGGAGATGGATCAATAACCCCTCTCTCTGTGACAGATCCCCAGGGTACAGCTACACATGGGAAATCTCATCCCTCTTCCTGCTGATGGAGACAGCAGAACAGCCCGCCATCTCCACCACACAGACCCCACCATACTTCATGATCTTATCAAACTGAATCTTGATGGAGGCTGCGAGCTCAAATTCTGTTCGCTGTCTTTTGTGCTCCAAGGAGACAGAACCAAAGGGTCTGAGGAAAGCCATTAAATCCGACATTTGATGTCCAATTAGTTGCCCAGACAACCATTTGGCACTTTTTAAATTCACTGCTGTCGCTCCGGAGTGATCACACGCGCGCCCACACACACGCGCCCGCGTCACCAGGACTTCAGATCAAGTGCGTCTCGACACTTGTCGGTTGGTAGTTGTTTGCGCTCTCGGGCTGGTCGGAGTCAGAGAATCGTCGCCACACAAGCACTCCGCCGCTCCCCTCACCCGTGAGGAGCAGCTCTCCTCCAGCGACAGAGCAGAGCACATCCTCCCCTTCCTCCTCCTCCTCCTCCTCCTCCTCCTCCTCCTCCTCCTCCTCCTCCTCTCTGCTGTTCTCTCCAGTATGGATCCAGTCCTGTAGCAGAGCAGAAGTCTTGCCCACTGGCGCACTTGGCAAGTTGCGCCCTCGGCTCCACACGTAGCCCTTCTGCCCGCGCACCAACTTGACTGTCTGGAGCCTCCACGATGACGCCGAGCGGGCAACACTCGCGCCTCGCTCTGCTGCTCTGCCTGATCTCCACCGCGGCGTGCAATTTATCTGGGTTCACCGAGGAGCCCTTTGAGAGGGTCGGGAAGTCAGACGGATATTGCAGTCGGATATTACGGGCTCAGAGCAATCGGAAGGAGGTCAACAGCGAGTTTCGTCTTCGCGTTGAGGGAGATCCGGAGAGCTACCAGCCGGGGAGCACATACAGAGGTTAGCGCAATTACGCACCAGCGCTTGTTTGCGCTCAGTCTACTTTCCCAAAAAAAAAGCAGCTCTCTGTGGCAGTGACTTAACTTTCTACTGGACACTATTTTAAAATACTCTGCGCTGAAAGTGGACAAGATCTGATTGATGGTTTCCTTGAAGTCTTTGTTACATAAAGAAAATGCGCGGAGAAAATCCTGATAACGGATCTTATAAACCACAATAAAACAAGGCGTCAACACCAGGTCATAATAAAAGTGTTGAAGGTTCAGAAAGAGATCCCTGTCATGCTGCTGCATTCCTTCAGTTGTTTTCCAAAAAGTCTCCGGTCGCAGGCTCCATTGTTGTCTAAAGTCAGTCATTGTGCGCTCTAAATGGGAATGTGCCATCTGTTTTTTGATGCTTTTATGTCCTCCGAGCAGTCGCGCCGCGATGGCTTCATTCTTTTTCTGATTTAATCATAAATAGATTCATCATAACTGAGCGTGCTGGAAGCAACAAGCACATCAGCAGCTGTTTGCCATCAAACACAAGAGAGAATAACGTATTTTCTCCGATATGCTAGTGGAGGAAATGAAGTTACTGATGGCAAATCATTTTTAGCATGCGGTTTTAGATCAATAAAAAGCTGTGAATGTACAGTATAATCACTCTGTTGCATTTAATTCACCAGAGTCGGACACATTATTATCATTATTATTACTCAGTCTGTGAGTTTATTAAATCAACATTGACATCATTGATGTTTGCCTCCACCCAGTGACTCTGACTGCATCCAGCCCCGCCTACTTCAGAGGGTTCATACTCATCGCCCTGAAGGAGGGTGCGGAGGGAGACAGGGATGAGGACTACACTGGAAATTTCCAGGTAAGATACCATCTATCACTTTTGTGCGCCCCTCAGAGAACAAATACAGCTGTCTCCTTCCTGCCCTTGTGAGGAGACTTTAAGGTACCTGGACACCAGTTCAGTCTGAACACTAGACAGCAAAAGAAAGACAGACCTGTGACACAGCTCACCTCACAAGTGTGACACGTGTGAAGAAAGAGGAAAAATATATCTGGGGGTGGGGGACATTAGGGTCTTGACAGAATTTTTTTCTCACAGCTTCTCCATCCCCACACGTCTGAGTGTGATTATTCTCACTTCACCTCCTCTAATGGGCTCGATATAGCATATGAGAAGAACACCCCTTGCCTGTGGAGATTTGCCTCTTTGGGCCGTTATAGCACACACATGAGTCGCGTGTGTGTATGGAGGAGGAGTGTGGCCGGTTCAACTGGGTCTGATGGGCATTTTTTGGCGAGGAAAGCGTGCGAGGAGAGAAGGAAGCGGAGCCCAGAGCGTGGAAGGAAGAGAGAGGACAACAGAACTGGCGTTGTTCGTCTGTGACAGCAGCCAAGAATTACAGGATGTATTTGTGTGTGTGAGAGGAAATGTGGTGCAGGAGAAGAAAAGATAAAACAGATGCTCAATGAGCACCATGATAATAACAACCGTGTACAGTACTGCAATAATAAACTTTGTTTACTTTATTTCTTTCATGGAACGCCAGTTGGTGCTATTACAGCAAAAAAAGATCAGTGTGATATCAGATCCATAAACTCTTCACTGGTGTAGTGTACATAAGGCAGAATAATATACAGTGAAGTCAAACACCTTAGAACAGTTGGCAGATCTGAAAATATAGAGCTTTAATTGCCTCTGAAATATAATGGCTGCAACAATTATCAGGTGACGTGAGTCCTACTGCACTTTGAACTTGAATATCTGGTCTGTCCACCATTCACAGCAGCACATCTCCCCAGCCAGAGATATTTCCTGGTAACATCAATACTGATCTTCTCTCGCGTCTTCTACAAGTCTCCCCTTTGGATGTACAATAGATCTGTCCATATTGTCCCCCAACTCGCTCCAAATTTGCTTGAATGGGTTGTGGTCTGGGCTTGGCATTATTTTCAGTGTTCCAGCAGACTCCTTCTGTTACTGGTAGCTCCAGCAGGCGTTAGAATGCTTATTTTAATGACCAATTCAGCAAAAACAATAGAAAACTCTGAATGCAATGATCTTAAGTGAATGACTTCAAACTCTGGAGCTTGAACTATGGACACGCCCGCATGTTAGCCCCAGCCGTCATTTCCAGCCCTGCCTTTTGCAGACCTAACCCCCCCACCACCACCACCACCACCTTTTTTTGTTGCTTTCTTCACAGAAGCTCCTCATTTCAGCACGGCCAATGTAAATCACACCAGAATGTTTGCACAGCCGCCTTCAGGCTTCTCTGAGCTCATTTACGCTGAGCCTTGAATAAGGCACAACATTACATAAATAAATGCAGCATTTACAAATGTGCTTTTTGCTTTTGTCTGGTGTACACCTCACAACTCATTAGCCAGCAACAATAACAACACACTTTATTGTTCTTATTTATCACTGAAATTGATTTTGCGCTGTTGTTATTTAGTGCTAGCCTTAAGCAGTCGCCCCTGCCATGTGGCAGAGGGCGGTGTGGCATGACGTGGTGGAGGACGTCGGGACTGAGCAGAAGGGGAAGCTCTCTATCATTTTGATATGTTCAGTCACTGTGATCCACATGGGGGAAGGGAGAGTGACGGATGTGGGAGATAAATGTCCGACCTTTATCTTTTGATGCTGGCGGAGACCCTTTAAAGAAGAGGTGCATCATTTTTCTGCCCTGTCTTCGATTGGACTCGATTTTGAAGGAGTTGAAAGCCTTGTGCAGCCACAGATGATCACCTGTCCTGTTACCATGTGACCGGGCAGTAAAAATAAACTGCTGTCCAAACACACATCTGTCATCAGCTGCTCTGTTTTTCATGATTATATGCTCCTGCTCTCTTTCTCT
>BJFM01000040.1:268996-281476 GCA_016586285.1 Arothron firmamentum
CTCTCTCTCTCTCTCTCTCACTCACACACACACACACACACACACACACACACACACACACACACACACACACACACACACACACACACACACACAGTGCTGTTTGTTCTGAAAGAGCTCTGGGTGGGCTGGCCTGCAGGCACTAAGAGCAAAGAAAGAGAAAAGAAGCAGCAACTGAAGACATCAGGCTTTATTTAACATACAGCTCATTTGAAATCCACTGGTGTTCCCCGTGCTGTCCCAGCCCAGCCCAGCCATTGCAGGGCAGCAGCGCCCGACCTGATGAAAGCACTTTTATTGAGCTTTCTGGGAAGGTCAGCTGCCACCCTGTGTGCTTGTACATTTTCTGTCAGGAGCGTCAGCCAGTGGGAAACCCAGGAAGCATCTGATGGGATGAGGTGTAAGGCGAATCAGTGCAGGAGGGGTCGGATTTAGGCCTCTTTAATTGCATCATAGTGCGGGGGGGGGCATGATCACATCGTTTCATTGTTGCTTTATGCTGCCAAAGAGTCAAATAGTTTTTTGCATGAATAAAAACACAGCTAAGCTCTTTCAGTAGCTAATCTTTTTAAACTCATGCTTTTGGTGCAGTTTTGAAAATTTGGAACCAGACCCGAACAATGCGGCAAAGGTCTGAGGTCACTTTGGGACAAATTGCCTGCCTCTGTTTGCAGATGTCATTTGACTCATTCCCACGAGACTCAAGTCGAACGTATGTTGTGGCCCAGTCAGGCTTGACCAGGATGCCTGCTCGAAACCATGGGAACGTGGGGGCTGTAATCCATCAGACTAGATAGGCAGCATAAATGCATAGACACTCTCTCTCTCTCTCTGTCTCTCTCTCTCTCTCTCTCTCTTTCTCTCTCTCTCTCTTATATGCGCGCACGCACGCACAGCCACGCTCAATCTTCCTTCAGAGGATAGTCATTTGTAACATGGCGTGACAAAAAGAATTCTGTGCTGATGGCTTCATGGAGCCAGGAAGTTCACTGTCTCTGCTGCCGCGATGTCACTTCCTATCAGACAGCTCCTTAATTTCTACAGTCAATATACGACTTGATGCCATTTTCTGTCCGGTTTAAAAATGAATGTCCTGATTCAAAATATGGGCGCAATCTGCATTGATTTAATTTATTCCACTTGGACATTCAGATTTCTGTCAGCTCCAAATGCCTTCTCGTCTGGGATGTCAACAGAACAGGGGACAGGGAGTGAAATGTGTCACCCGTTCACTAGAAGCCAGTGATTGCTTCACTCTTTGGTGTCACATGCCTTATGGAGCTTTTTAATGTTTTTTTTTTTTTTTACAGATCAACAATGAGCAAATTTTATTTGGAAATATAACTAGCTGGCTGCTAGTCATGCTAGTAGCTGCACCAATCTGATGACATCTATATCTGTTTGTGCACGTGCTTCATCAGATAATCGATGAAGAGGACACGCAGTTTATGACCAACTGCCCTCCTGCTGTGACGGAGAGCACTCCCCGCAGGCGCACCAGCATCCAGGTGTATTGGACAGCCCCCCCTGCTGGTTCCGGCTGTATCCTCCTCAAGTATGTACCAGTTGGTAATTGCTTAACGGCATTGAAAGCATGCTGTACTTGCTGTATATTTTCTATAATAGTCACAGTGTACAATCTAAATGGCAATTCTTTCTTTCACATGATTAGCAGTCAACTAGATGCAACTACTTTTGTGTAATGCAGCTTTAAAAGGTCCTCTAAAGGTCCTATTAATCAGCAGCAAAATTTATGCAAGTGTTATAATGGACAGATTGGAGCTGCTGGTTTAATATGAGGTGAGTTAAAAAGGGACCATTTGTTTGATATAAATGTGTGTGCAGTTTCTAATGGTGAAATACATTTTTATTAACCGGCTGATGTGGGTCTCTGAGGCGGTGCAGCGATCCAGATGATGGACAGCAGTCAGGAAAACACACCTTTATTAACAAGTTCACTGTGACATTTCCACCCTCTCCACGAGCACGGGCAGTGCGGGAAGAAGTGAGAAGTTTGACATATTGGAGTTTTTTAGTTATGTGACGGCTGTTATCTATTGACTATCAAAACACAGCCCCCAAAGCCATCTTCTGCTGAAAGGTTACAGGAATGTAGTAAACAAGTTTATTAAAATGATGAAAAATCCCTTTGCAATAGAAAACTGGTCTTGGTAAACGTGGCTACAAGACTTCATTTACAATCATAAGCTAATCAGTATTTTCTCTATTTTAAACATTTTCTAAATATGTACAACAGATCTTGCCTATGTAAGCACATCTGGACTCTTTCTTTACTGCAGAAATGCATGTGCTGTCCCTTGGCTTTGGCTTCAACTGCCTGTACAGGTGACTGACACCAATCAATTGTGTTGCTGCCTGCTCTGGGCTCCAGAGCAGGTATGGCTGCCGCAGTGTAGACATGTTTAGCCGAAGCCCAATGTTAGAAATCCTTTTATTAATCCAGTCCTGCAGGGAAATGTCATTTAAAAAGGAGACACTTCCTGTACTCAGCCTTCTGCTTCTCATCTGATTTAAGCATTTACGCAGGCACTCAATTTATTACATCTCCACGTTGAGAGATGATAAGTTTATTTTCCTCTTAGACTTCTGCCACCTTTATCACACTGTATCTGGTTTCCTACTCTTCGCTACCCCCTTTCACCTTTCATAAGTCTCCTCTTTGTTTTCGTCTTCTCGATGTTGCTGACAGGGTCGCTCCCCTCGTTGGTGGCGGTGAGCTGATGGCAGGGTTGTGTTTGGTTAAGAAAATGTTATGCGTGCAGCCTGGAAAGAGATAACTCTGAGTCTAAAAGAGAGGCATATGGAAGACAAGAGGCTGGCACTGGTTGTGCTCAAGGATTTGAAAGACCTGCAAAAATGTATTTCCCCTCATTACAAGGAGCTAAAAGGTCCCTGCAATACTGGACCTCATTCTGGTCAGAGTCTCCTGCAGGGCAGGTAGGAGGAGTTTTACTCTAATAACAGGTGTCAAACAAGCTCCATTCACGTGCAAGGAACGCCAGGAAAAAGACAGGTAAGGTTTGGATGGACAGTGCAGGTTACTTGCTAGTAATATCTGCCTATTAGAAATTCTGAAAACTGTTCAGATCCAGGCTTTTGTCCCGGGAGCGCGGCTCCTCCTCGAGGTGCTCGCTGCAGTGTAATTGCGGGGCATCGGCTGTCCTGGAGATGGAAAGAAACAGTTGGTGGTTTGCTTTTCGTCCAAGGTCGTTCCGTGATGAGGGGTTGAGATGAGGACGCTCGTTCGGATCCCCAAACTCAGAGCACCACTTTCAGCCAGAACCGGTTATTTTGGACTCCCTTTGACATCATTCCAAGACTGAATTAATGTTCTGTCCCCCCCCCCCAAACATTTGGGCCTAAATATAGTCTTATCTGAACATTTGCATTGCTGCATTAAATAAACAGAGAGGCATGGTTCTTCTCCCAGAATGCAAAGCAGCTTTGGTGTTTGATAACGGATAATAATATACAGCAATATAGAACTGAAAATGAACCCACTGAGGGCTGTTCTGTAACTCTACCCAGCAAAGAGGAATTTCTCTTGCGAGCTGAAATGAACTCTCACCTACTCAGTATAGTGCCGTGTCTCATTTGCATATTCTGTAAAATAAAATGAAACATGATCTCCATTTATTTTTAATTGGCCTGGTAAGTTGCATCACAACATAATCCCTGTGCTGGATTCCCGAGGCGGCCGCGGTCGTTTCTGTCCACGTGTAAATGGGAAGTGATTTATTCCCAATCTCCTGCTGCAGAGATGAGTCGGTGGTCGGATAAAAGTCAGAACTGTGCGCCGCTGCCGTTCTTCTCTGAGGGACGGACATCAAAAACGAAAGGAGAGTAAGGAACCCCACGATGTAGTCCGTATTTCTGTAGCGGTCATGTTTTGTCATAAAGTTTATTTGTTCTTGGTGGGTTCACCTTGTACTGTATCTGTACTGGAACAAGAAGAATATCCCTTTGTTGGGCTCACAGCCTTTTTTCTCCTGCTTCCATTTCCGCACTGCACCGTCTTTCATTTCACCTGAGCCCCCCCGCAGCGCACCTTTGGGGTGATTGGGATCAGCGGTGGCTTGAATCCTGCAAAGTGAGATAGAATTTAAATTGGATGTTAAATAAGCATTACCCTGCCTGATTGTCTGGCTGGCCCCCGTAAAGCAGGCAGCCAGAGAGGTTGACAGCACTCTCTCTCTCTTTATCGCTCTCTCTTAGGCAAATAAGTGAAATTGGGGTGAGATTGAATTAAAGCGGGAACAATTAGAGATATTCTTGAGGGCTCCTTTACCTTGAACCATTTCAACTGCGTTAAGAGAAGCCATTTTGGCCATAAATCATAATTGCTCTCTCACACGTCATAATCTCACTCCTCCCTCCATGGTGTGCACATACGCTGTGATAGATGTGAGACGAAGGTGGAAAATGTTATCTTCTGTATCTAAGAGTCAAATACGGCGCATGTGAGTGGGATATTAGTGAGTATTTGATGATACTGACAATAGATTGATTTTTAATAAGACAAATGTCACAGGATGTGACAGAGGAAAAGAAATAATTAAATTGAAAAGAGGTTTCGGGTCAAAGACCCAGAAAGAGATGTAACATTTTCATGGGAGATGTAACATTCACACCACTGTTCAACATTTGTGTGTTGTTTTCTGCATGCTGTCAGTTGCCTATTCTAGCTTTAATGGTGTAACCTCCTGCTGAAAGAGAGCTCAGATTTGACATAAAAGAGTAGCTTTAAACGAGTCTGGCCTTAAACAAAAATACAGGACACATGTTCCTGCATCAGAAATCCACAACGGCAGGTTTTTTTATTACATGTTCCTGCCTTCTTAAATGAATGCTTAAAAAAAACTCATTAAAATGTTGCATTATACAGCATAATGCTGAACAAGTGTACGTTTAATGTGACTCTGAGCTCTTTGTGTAACATACAAGTGAGTGAAACAGCAGAGTCGTTATTGTGGGAAAATGGGAAATGTTCCGTACTAATCAGTTATTCCGATAGTCATGTGTATGTTTACCATAGTTACCTCTCACACCTGCTCGGATCAGAGTAGAACTCAGCTCTGCTTAGCCTGACACACTGGAACAAACCGGCTCTGCACTGTCCAGCTGGATCAGATATTCACACCAGCTCCTCTCTCCAGCCCGCTGTTGTTAGGTTTTATCTCCATGGAGACGATCCCGTAGCCAGGGCTGGTGTAAAAGGCTACTTTTTGTGAAGGGAGTCAGGTCCCTGGACGCCTGTTTTCTGTTGTTGTTTTCTCGGGGTTTGTTTTTGGCTGATTTACATGTCCAGGCCTTTCTTGGACCCTTGTTCCCCAACAGCCAGCAGAACGAGGCTCCTACACAGCTCAATCTAGAGAAGCTCCCTTCTGCCAGGTCTCACACATCAGACAGCGTTAGTGTTTTCTCCTGTCAGTCAGTTCACAAAGCAAATCCACCATTGAAGCATTTTGCCCATCTCAGCCTACTTTCCTTTCAAATCGCTGTGGGGTCTTTTTGAAAGGAATAATAACTCCCGTCTCTTTTCAGCTTTTCTCACCCTCATTTCCATGCACATGTATTACGAGCATGTTGTGTTGGTGTCCCCAGTGTCAAAAAAAAAAAAACAGCCTAATTTTAGCTTTCTTCCTGACTATGATAGCTGTGTTTAGTGTTTTTCAAACATTAAAAAAAAATAAAAAAGAAGAAGCAATTTCCCTCCATTACCTTCTCTTCTCTTTTCTCACCGGAACATTTACTCAGAGTTTTGCCCTGTTGTGCACGCTCTTGCACTCGGGCTGTGTTTTCCAGCGAACTTCACTCCTCAGTGATTCCATCTCTTCCCGTTCCCTCCGTGCAGGGCCAGCATTGTGCAGAAGAGGATCATCTATTTCCAGGACGAGGGTTCCCTCACCAGGCGAATGTGTGAGAAAGGTGGGTCTCTTTTATCGACACAGGATAAATAATTTAACATTCTTATCTCCTCAGTCTTCCTCCTGGTGCTCTGTTTTCTTTCACACCTTTTCCCGGTTTTTCCCTCTGGTATCATATTTAAATGTAATTTTCATGCAGCGGCTCTCCTCCACTGTTGATAACCATTAATGAGTCTAACCTCTTGGTGTGCCTGACATTGGAAAGCAGATCAAAACAACAGTGCTCACACTCAGCAGTGTTTTCAGCGTGGTTCTTGTGGCCTTCTGCGTATTTGACCCCTAGTGTCAGCTTTCCTTTGTGTTCCATCCTCTCTGTGCAGAGTCTTTGTATGGAGACAGCACAGACAAACCTCTGCTCGACTGCTGTGCCTGCGGGACGGCGAAGTACAGAGTCACTTTCTACGGGAACTGGTCGGAGAAGACTCATCCCAAAGACTACCCACGTAAGCACAGTCTCAGTTTTTTTTGCCTGTGTGTTGTCAGGTAACCCCCCCAAAAACAATAGCATTTATTTTTTTTCATGATTAGACTCCTCAGTCCCAGCCCCTGAGCAACAGTTCAGACCCTGTTTTACTCACATTTGGAACATTTCCTCTTTTTTTTAGTTTTAACACGAACGACTGTAATTCGGCAGGCCACGTCTGAGTAGATAGGAGATTTTCAAGAGGAAGCATAGCTGATTAAATGAGAATCACAATGAGATTCAAGGGAATCTGATTGTGACTCTCCACAGAAGGCGACATGGGTCCATCACAGAAGGTCAGTCCAATCAAGCAAGCAAGCCCAAGTCACAAAGTTGAGTCTGAAGAGGTTCAAAAACACCAGGAGAAAAAATGCTAAACACCATCGCGTAAGATGATCTGGCAGAGAGGACTGAGAAACACTCACAAACACACATATCCTTGTAATTCTATGTTTGTGAGGACTTTTGTTGACATAATATATTCAAAAATTCAGTCGGTGTTTGCAGACTATTACCATTAAAGTTGTTGTTCGGAAATCTAACTGAAGTGCTGCAGCTATGTGTTGACTCTGTTAGGGCCCGGTCCACATCGGGACCCAATGTGTCAGGTCAAAGACCAGAACCTTCCCCACAACTCCAGCTGACCAGCCAAGTCAAATTGATTGTTTCTATGATAACAATTAAATTTACCAATCAATGATGCAATGGTTGCACAAGTTTGGCAAAATACCACAGATTCCTATAGAAAAAAAAAGTATTTTTTTCCTGCCTTAAGTACAAGCAGAAAGTTAACTTCCTCTATATTTCATTCTGACCTTCACTTCTAGCTGTACTGATCCTAAATTGATCCACAGGAGCTGCTGGGTTCCTTTATCCACACTCCCCTCTGGCCATTTTTTTTTTTTTTTTGTCAGTTTGTTTTTCTCCTTTCAGCACACATCTTATCAACATGTTAAAAAAGATTTTGTCTGCCATCACGCCACCGCAGACATTTAAACAGCCTACGCGCAGCCCTAAATTTAGCATTAGGAGATACATTTATTTCAAATTAATAGATGGAGTTCATAATGATGAACAGTTTTGTCTTTTGGGATAAGATGTTCCAGACATGTGGCTGGTTAAGTCTGTTTCTTACTGGCTCTGTTAGCAGTGAACTATTGGGCATAAAGTGTTTATGTAACCTTGAGCCACACTGTCAGGATGTGAATGGACTCTGAGATTAAACCGGCTCTCTGGTGTATATCAGGCTCTTGCTGGTCAGATCGATACAGTGATTAGAGTGGAATAAGATAAACCCTGAGATCGAAAGGACGCCCAATTTACTGTCTCATGGAGGGGGTGGTGTGTGATGCGCCATCCAACGCTGCATTGCAAACACACACCCTGCACCTGAAAGAGGAATGGGTAAGCCGCGCGGCGTTTCATCCCCACTTCTCTCTGCGGCATAAAGTTAGATCCTCCTGGCAGCAAAGATTACACTGGAAAATGAAGGGAAAAAAAGAGCACACAGTGACCTTCTCCACGAAACTTTCCCATGAAATCTCATCAGAGAGACCGCCACGGGTAGATCCGAATTTCCTTCCCCACCTCAGCCCTCTGCTGTCTGAGCTGTCACGGGTCATTCTATTTTTAACACGGCGTGTCCTTCAGCTGTGAGAGATCATTGCTCTGACACACATTCTGAGAGCAAGATCTACTGTAAAAAGGTTCAACACACTCCAGGTATAACCTTAACAGCTCTATTTTCTTCCACTCTTTCGTTTATTTACCTCCCAATTGCAATTTATGCGGCAATTTGTGGCTTTTCAACCCAGGTGATGACTCCGTGTTCAGATATAGGAAGTGTGTGTGGCCCTGTTTGTCAACAAATATGATTTATGGGAATAAGAAGAGAGGGAAAGAGCAATAGGAAAAGAGTTTATCATTGCTTTATTGACCAAATACAGAAGTCCGCCATCATAGGCAATTTCCTTTTATACAAGAAAAGCAGTTTAATAAAGTTGTAACTGATGATGTGAAAGAAGAGATGAAGTTCTTTCACACCATTTCCTTTAGACAGTTTTCAAAACAAGGACACTGCCTTCTAATCCTGGATCCGAGGCCGCTGACCTTCATTCCTGTGTAGTTTCCCCCTGAAATTGAGAAATGCGGCATAAATTCAAGGATAAATCAAAAACAAAGGGGGCCTCACCTTTCTACTCCGAACAGAACTCATTAAAATTCTGGCAGGTGAGCAGGGGTTCTGCATCAGCGCTTCATTTTCCACATATAAACAAAAAAAAATTAACAAGGACCTTGTGGCCTAAAAAAACAAAATCTGCAAGAATAAGGAGGCAGATACCAAGTCAGACCAATATTGTCAAGTTTTATAGCTTCTTAAAACTAATAGTGAAGATGACTTCAATCTGAAGCCGTAACAGAAAATCCATTATTATCAATCTCTCCCCACCTGCCAGGGTATCCGGTAACTTTGTGAGCACAAATTCCCTTGAAATTTAAAATAAAGACCATTTTCAAAGCAATTAAATTAGAATTGAATTTTAAATTACCTCAATGATGGTAAGATAGAGAAGATAGATGATAAAAAGGGTGAAATGGATTGAAAGCTCAGATAAAGTCACTTTTATACACTGAAAGATTTAAAGCTTCTGAAGACCAAACAAGGAATAAAGGATGGTAGAGGGTTTATTTATTTTATTTCTGTGCATCGGCCTGGCTTGGGGGTATCAGCTGTTTCCTTTCAACATCTAAAACATTTTAGAACACTTTAAAAGCCTGGACTGCTGTAAACACCCAGATATTCCATCTGAGGGATTAATATGCTTTTCCAGATTGTCTTATCATTTTTGGATGGATGAATGAGAAGCCCGTCCAACCTGATGTATGCTGTATATGTGTGTATACATATGCTGGCTAATAAACAGCTTCAGGTCAAGCAACCAATAATTTGTCCTCAGCTCATCCTTTTCCTGCTTGATGTTGGCAATAGGCAGGGAAATAAATGCAGAAAAGTTTTAAAAGCCACTTTAAAGCATGAAAAAATGGAACCCACCGGCGACAATAAGCAAATTCATGCCAGTGACTTGGGATTTCCCCTGAGGGGGGCATTGATCCACTACAGTAAATTTCAGAACATCAATAACTGATTAGGGGATGAAGCGGTTTTGCATCAGCTGATCTGCATAATGAGACTGGATATCTATTCTTCTGTCTGCATACAATGCCGCTAATCCCTCCGCATGGCTCCACGCATCTGATGCTGCATATTTAATTAGTCCCAGGCCGACGTTTCTAGCACGCCACCAGTTGGCAAACATAGCCATTGTTGCATCCGCGGGTTATGGCGTTCATCAAATCTTTCTCGCTTCAGCAGATGATGTGTGAAGGTGACGGAGGTGTGGCGAGCATGTGCCATTTAAAACATACTGAAATGGCCTAAACTTGACCTTGCCTCCACAGCTGAGTGGTTAAAGGGACCTTTAGTTAGTTTCCTCAGATAGTGCTGACCGGTGTCAGGGGGAAAGTGTTGGTTTCGGTTTGCTTCTGAGTGAACCCTGGTGAGGTTCCCTTACAGGTTGCATGCGAAGGTGCGATCCAGCAAACTGCAGATGTGAAGCAACGTGGAGGTGAAGGGGCGCAGAGGACCATTGTCTAGTCTGGTTTTGTGTTGAACAGACAGCTGAAAGGGAAGGCTTCTGTTTTTCTTTTGTTTCTTTTTCCGGTTAGTGCTCGTTTTGGACAATAGCACCCCAAACAAGGGTTTTCTCACATGGGCTGCTTTAACAATAACTGCCATCAGCTGTGTGTGGAACCTTTAGAAGGCTCCAGCGTGCGTTTTATGGCTGCTCAGCCTGTCATCGTTATGTCAGGGGAGGAGGCAGCGCCCTCTTACTCCAGTTTTTGTGTGCTGAAGAGTATGCTCAGCCAGGCACTGAACGGATGTTCAAGCATCAACAGGGAGACCCTCAGCCCAACTCTGTGTCCCGTTATTGCTTTTCAAACTCTCCCTTAGCTGCTGTCTCATCCTAGGGTTTGTCGTGAATCTGCTGCCACTTCTGATGGGCCCAGGCTGTAACCGCGAATCAGAGATTAGAACTGAAACAACGACAACATGTGTGCAACCATCAGACAAACATTTGTGTTCGTCTAATTCCACCAGGTCGCGCTAACCACTGGTCGGCCATCATCGGTGCCTCCCACTCAAAGAACTACGTGCTGTGGGAATATGGCGGCTACGCCAGTGACGGAGTCAAGCAGGTGGCTGAACTGGGTTCCCCGGTCAAAATGGAGGAGGAAATCAGACAGAAGGTAAGCTTTTCCAGAAAGATCGCAGTGTTGACACTCAGCAGGTTAAAGCTTAGCACATTTCTGCACTTTCTGCAGTTGTGTGTGTACGGTATTCTACAGGATATTTACATTTTAGTAATTGCTAATTACTTTCTTTCTCTCTTAAAAGTAAGGTGCCCATGTGCAGCTCTGTTGTTTAACCTGTCAGTAATGGAAATAAGTGTAACATGCAGCCAAATTCTTTATTTATTGGCCTTTAATCACAACACAACACAACATAACACAACAGAATAAGAACATTTAACAAAAACTTCTGCCCTCGCAGTTATTACAGCATGATGCTGGTATATTTGATCTGACCATTAAACTAAGCAAAAGGTTGGCTGTTTGGATGGATTATGTATTTTGTTTTACTTTGGCCACTTGCCCATATTTCTCCTTATTAAGTAGTAATTAGCCTGTCTTTACTCCTCCACTCCTCATATCTTATTGTCTTCGTAGCCTTTCTGCTCTTGAGAGCTTTGGGCAACAGTGTGCAATATCCCTCCTCTTCCTCGTGGCTGTCTCTAATTTGCTCTGAGAGTCAGCCATGCTGCCAGACGGTCCTGCAGAGTTCTTTTTGTTGGCTAATATTGAAGTCCCGGAGTCACAGCAGATAATGACTGCACAGTGTGAGCGATGGGGTCCCTGTGTCACCGATCAGAGCGCACTCGTTTTTATCATTCTCCACTGTCAGCTGAGATCATTAGAGGCGATTCTTCTGTGCTTCCATATGAGGTTGGAAAAGATTTCAGTTTGAGTGACTGATGAGTGATTGGCAACACTGGGAGAATACGCAAACTCCACACAGAAAGACCCGAGCTGCACACGAACCCACAACCTTCTGGCGTAGCAGAAGAACAACACCAACAAAAAAAAGAGGGGAAAAAAACCCCAACCCAGCCATTTCTCTTGCTGTGAACCACCATCATCAGGGGTGCCAAAGCTCAAGCTGTGGTTGTGAATTTGCTCAATACTGAAGTGGCACAAGTGACCATGAATGCAACAATGACAATTACTCATTCAGTCAATAGCGCCCCCTGATGAGGCTGATGCAACAAAGTGCTCATGATCATTCACTTGGGTTAAAAAAAAAAAAAAAAGCTGACAATGGCAGCTAATCGATAGCTCAGATCTGTGCCGCCCTGGTCCGTGTCTGCTTCGAGGCCCATACGGATGCTCTCACCGAGCTTTTTTCAGGTTTTTTTTTTGTTCAGTCTCATGTTTACAGTTGCTGTGATACCTCCGACAGCAGCTACAGAAAAAAAATAAAAACGGCCCCATCATTTTCTGCTTTTGGACAGCCCAACGCGCAGAGTTTGTGAATGCCCTTGAGGGAGGGGAGGCTGGGTGAAGGAGCCGTGCGCCACTTCTCGATAATCGCTGACACAAACAGAAAGCTGATTCTCTTTTGTGTCAGGTGGGGCGTCGGGGGGGGAGCGACGGGCGATGAATGCAAAAAAAATTATATTCATAGCCAGGCTCGGCACCAGCCGAAGGGCGTGCTGATCACCGCCTTCACACAAAGTTTCATTTGCAGATTCAAGCAGGCGTGCAGGAGATGCAAGTGCGTGCAGGCACACTCAACCTCTTTATCCTGCACATGTCAGTTCGGAGCGCGAGCGCTTTGTTCTAAGTCGTCACCTTTCCTGGGCTTAGCCGAGGCTTCTCTCCGCTGTGCTGTAACTCATCAGATGTGTCCCAGTCCTGTGGGGATATGACTCCTTTTTTTTTTTTTTTTTT
>BJFM01000040.1:288551-302390 GCA_016586285.1 Arothron firmamentum
TCTCTCTCTCTCTCTCTCTCTCTCTCTCTCTTTCTTTCTTTAGAAACTGTGTGGCAGGTTCTGCAGCCATCGGGTCCTGGCCTTTGGCTCGGAGTCAACCTGATTCCCAACTAATGATGCTAATAGCATCTACTTGTGTATCATTAGTGAGGTATCCATCTCAAACGTTGATCATAGTTATCCAGCGCAGCCAAAATTTTCAAGCACAGCTGCCTCATAGCAAGAAATTTCAGGGGTATTAAATGTTATAAGTGTTTTTGAAAACAAAACAAAGCTGGATTTAATATAGTTTATCTTCAACAGGCCTGGCATCGGGCATTGACTGAACACAGCAGGTTTTTCGGGGATTCGTTCTGTTTTCGATAAAGTCATAAATGACTTCACAGCAGCCATTGTGCTCATATTTATAAAGCACCTTGAAGCCCGTCAGCAGTGTAAAAAGACGATATTAAGCCATATTTAAACTGGGACTCGGTTCCCAACCGTTCCTGATCTGCGGTGATGCTGGTTTAAATGTCACTTCTTGCCTAACAGAAAATTACAAATGCTAAATCAAGCATTACAAATGAAGGTTCACTGCACTTGTCAGAGCTAGAGGGAAATTATTCACGCAATATGATGGGTTTATTTTTCCCCCTCAGAGTTGAGAGACCCTCTCATCTGCAACTTGTGATGTGTCTTTTCTCTAATGGATACACGCTGTTCTTTGTTTTGATAATGATTCCATGGAGAATCTTTTTTACAACCAAAGACAGTTTGTTTGGGCGCACAACTACTTTCAAGACCTGAAACACACTGAATCTGTAAACTAAGCAGATGAATTCTTACTGTATACTGATACCTCATCATTTAAAACCCTTTTTCTCTTGTTTTATTTTATAAAATATAGGCGCTTAAATTAATTCCGTCGTAACCTGTGAAGTCAATCGCAGGCACTTGTACTGTAACCTCACTGCTCCAAACTGAGCAGCAGTGAGCAGCACCCTCTCATCCACACTAGATGAAGTTTGGCATCAAGTGTGTTGCTACGCTGATCCACGAATCAATAAACCGTAACTCCTGTCCTCACATGTTCTCCGGAAATTGCAACCTCAGAGAAAATCTCAAATCGATGTGAGCACTTCACATCTGTTTGCCTGAGCTGATGAATTTAGAATGTGACAAAATGAGACAGTGTGCTGCAGTTTTATACACCAGTATGTAATGTTTACCATGCTGCATGCATTACCTGTGGAAACAAATAAGATATTTAATAGGTTTGAGGATCATTGGTAAACACTGGGTCTGTCTATATGCTCCCAGAGCATATATTCACCTTTTATTCACAAAGGCAGCTTTTTTTCTAAAGTGTATTTTTTTTAAAGTCAGTCTTCACATTGTGCATCCAAACAATAACGATTAATATCGTTACCCAGTGACGGTTACCTGCCTACTGATTTTATGTATGTCTCTTGACATGTCACACTTCGCGGAGCCTGAATAGAGACTGATGTAGATGCACACACCGGTACACACCCAGGGAGCCATGAATCTACTCTGGGTTTTATAGCAGCCATTGAAAAGTCCGTTAATGTATGAGCAGACACACAAGCGCATCGCCATATCAATAAAACCCGAAGATTTAACATGCATCAACAGGCAGAGCTGACACACGCGTGCACACGTATCACAACTCAGGCGGACAAAACAGGGCTGAACACCAGACATCAGTCAGCATTGTCTCCAGAGGTTAAGCTCGGTTTAGAGGGTCTGAAGTCTGCCATTTGAGATCAGCAGGATACCGTCTGTGTGTCCAGAACCAACCTTTCTCTATGGTTGCCGTGGTGATGACGTAGGCGTACTCACATGAGTGCTGAAGCTGTCGTAACAGTGCTGGATAAAGGAAAGGTGCATCATCCTGCTCTCATCTCCATCAGACGCAAAAACATTTGAGTTTTAATACACATTAATGCTCCTGTTGTGTAATCAAGGGCATATTTCCTGTGCAGATTCTTCAGTCTTCAAACTAATGGAACATGCAGTCCTTGGGACCATGCTCGGGAGTTTTAAAGTACGCTTGAGGAGTTCTGACGCCATCAGATACACATTTAAGGTAGCTGTTGTGAGGAGAAAACATTCAAAGGGCAGATTCTAATTCTGCGATGCGTCCGACAAGCAGGAGTGTTCATTCATGAGGCAAAAAAAGGAAAGAAAATCATTATGAAGCACCCTGGACGGAACCAGAGACGTGTGCGTTTAAAGGACTCGCCTTCATCCAATTTCATGCCTGATCTCCTCAGTGGAAGGTCAGCTACAGGACTACAAAGCAGGACCGTTCTTCCTGTTCGGGGCTGGAGGCCTGACAGTGCTGCTTTTCAGCACTGACCGGAGATCATTGGAAAGGTCAAAATCAAACGCACCTTCCTGTTTGTGTGAGCGCTCTGCATTGCTTTCTGCAGTCTTTCAGGATAGATCAGCAGTGAAATAACCCTTGAATGAAATTATTATTTTGATGTGACGGGAGATTTGATGACAGGGTGGTTAATGGCAATCCTTCCTGCGTGAATGGCTGAATGTGACTTTTAAAGGGCTGTGAGGGGTTCAGAGCAGATGAAAGCTGCGTAGCTGGTGCGATTATTGATCTGAGGATCTGAGAATTGATTTGAAATGATAAGGGACTATCAAGGATAAAGTCAAGACTTTACAAGGGGGGAGGATGGACTTAAGGATCATCAATGGTCAAGAAAAATGTAATGAAAAAACCTTAACCTTGTTACTGTTTGAGGAAGTTGGAGGAGAACCACAAGAGTTCAGGTAGGCAGAGAGAGAGAGTATGAGCTCTGCATGGCAACAGAGATGCATGTATGTAAATGGAAACTATATTCTGAAGAACATAGACACATAATGAAAAGAAGGAGCCCAGGAACAGATCTCTGGGGAACACCAGCCGTAACTGAGGATGGCAGAGACTTGGTTGATTTGAAGACTAAATCACCAGTCTGCTAACAAATTAGCATGCTGATTTTTTAAGCTCCTGATCGTTTGTCAGGGAGGCAGGTTTGTAATTTACAATTGATTTATGATGGATTAGACTTGCCCAGCCACCTAATGAGATGTTTGTGTCTTTAAACACAGTAGTGAGTAACAACCAGCTCATGAGCAGAGAAAAATATGCAAATTTACTATGCTGACATTGATAAATGTGCCTTTGCATGACTGGACTATGGCGAGATAATGGAGCGGGAGCAGATGTTTCATTGTATGAGCTATTTTAATAATTCAGTGCTTTGTTCTGTTGCACGTGCAGCAGCGTCAGCGTAGGCAGATCACAGAGGCTGCTGTGGTCCCACAGGGATAAATACTGCAGAGCACAGACAAATAGGTCAGAGTCATCATCGGCCCGTTTTGAAGTAGGAGAACTACATGACGGCGCAAGAAATAATACAAAAAAAGAGAGATAGTAATGATCCAAAATAAACTTTTTTCTTAACGAAAGGAATAAAAACAATCATTGCAGTTAACAGATTTTATGGTGGATGTGTGTGAGAGAGAGATAAAATAAGAAAACACAACCCTAAACCACAGAGAATATAACAGACAGAAAAAATAGGGTGTAAAGCAAAGACTCCCAATAACAACACAGAGCAGAAAAAGTGCACAGACGATAACAAAAGAATGGTGGTGAAGGCGCAGGAGCAGGTTAATCTGAACGGGGGGATTCGAGGGTGTGATTTAAAGGTGGGCTGAGATGTTAACATCCAAATGTCTTGAGGAATTCCAAAGTCGGGGAGCAGAGCTCCGACTGGAGGACCTGAGCCCTGTGGCGGATGGTCGGGTGGGTGGAGAGGAGAAGAGGAGGGAAGCTGAGAAGGCGTACCAGAGGGTTTGGATATTTCTAGAATCTACGACACACAGAGGAGCTTTGAAAGTCAGCAGCAGAATATTAAAATCGATACAGGAGTGACCCAGGAGCCCCTGGAGCTGTGGGGGGCGGGGGGGAGGGGGGGGGTGTTTGATGATGTAAGAGGCTGATTCTGGGCCTGTTGCAGTTTATGGAGGAATTTTAATAACTTCATAAAGAAATGTGTGACAAAGAAGAAGACGACATGATGTACAAAATGTTGTACAATATGTATGACAACTTTTGATTGCACATGTCCCTGAATGCATCACTGAAGGCAGTCTGGCTTTAAACCAGTTCAAAACAAACTTCTATTTTTGTGTGTATTTGCTTGGAGTTAAGACATTAATATAGTCTGACATTCTACTTTGTCACATTTAAATGAAGGCATGGGCGCGTATACAGATGCTAACTGATAGATGCCTTCAGAAATAAACTGTGTTAAGGTAATGATGTGTTGAGGATTGCATCATTAAGCCAATAAATCTGTGCAGCCATTAGTCGAACAGCAAAGTTGGGCAAAGTCATTAATTTATAGTACACAAATTATTGGTCTGTAGAAGGTGTGAAGAAATCAAGAGAGTTTAATCACAAAATCTTTTTTCATTTAGAAGTGGTTTTTGGGATGAGTGCACAACAGTCAGGAAATTTTCAAACGCCCGGCTGAGACCATGAACGAAATCAGGAGAAGATAACATCATGATCGTCACAGCAGTGCTCTCATTGTCAGTGTCGCGCCGCCTGACTTGATCGATCATGAGGTTCAAGTTTACGATCTGGTGATAAAACAGGCGGTTTACTTGTGTAATGGTTGTAATTTGCATAAATCTGACATTTTTCTGACAAGAATAAGGGAAAATATAACTCATATTTTAGTGAGGTGCATTCACTTGTTGCTGTTACATCTTTAAAAATGATTTGTTTCACCATTTCTAGCTTTAATATTTAAAATTATGCTACATGTACAGTGCTAGAGCAGACATGCACCTTTATGAAGAGATGGAGAAACTGGAAGCAACCTCTCTGAGTCTACAGAGTGTCCCCACATTTATTAAAATGTAAAAAATAAACCGTCACAAACTCATTAGCAGAACTTCCTGTCAGGATGTATCAATCATCCACTTTGGAACTTTGTTACTTTGGGATGTTCAAGACCAAAGTTGAGTGAGATAAATGAGGAGAAGGTGTTGTGTTGTTTGCGGGGTTGCAGGTGCAGAACATGATGTGTCCTTTCCAGCAGTTGCTGGAAAAGTCTCATGCTGACAGTTCAATTTGTTCTGCAAATGGCTGCCAGAGGAATAAATTGCACACAGAGGATTTTTTTTTTTTTCCCCCTCCGCTTCACTCACTGCTGATCCCTGTCACCATCATCGATGCTGGTTGTGACATCAGTCTTCATTTAACCGTGTTTCTATGAAGTCAAACAATTTCTATTCATCTTCAGACAGGAGCACTGAATGATGGGAGTCTCGGAACACATAATTCACGATGTTTTAGCAGCAAAACAAAAACTTTGTTTTGTTTAATTCCCCACTGTCCTGCAATACCTCAAGTGGCTATTTTATTTCAGCGTCTCCTATTAAACCAAACAAACTTAAATGATAAAGTTTAAAAACAACTAACTAATTAAAGCTGAAGTTCAAAACACATTTGCTTAAATCCTCAGCTGAATTTCAGTATTTAACCAAGGGCCTGAGCGAGAACCAGCCATTCAAATGCTGATGGTATGTTTGGAAGGGCTCACTAAATAGAATTAAATATTGAATGAATGTGCAATAATGTTTTACTAATCAAGAGAAACTTTATTCTTAAAAACAGTTCAATAACGAGCTAGGGTGATCTTCAATTTTTTTTTTTTAAGTGTGGATTATTTGTAGAGCTGGGTTTAAGTTTTTGTGTCCTTTTCTTTCTTCTGTAGGGTGATGACGTGCTGACAGTCATCAAGATGAAAGCGCAGTGGCCAGCCTGGCAACCGCTCAATGTGTGAGTAACAAATCCTCCTTTTTCCCCCCACATACTTTCTCATACAGATGTGAATATTATCGACCGCTGAAAGAGTCTATTAGCAGTTGATGATGTCTTTGATACTAACATAACCTCTGTGGTGTTACAAAAATGCTCAAACGGGTCCACAGTTGACTCCGAGTGCATGGTTTAGGGCCAGAGCCTGTTCATTCAAGTCTGCGAAAACTTCCGTTCAATGACTTTTCCACACGAGCAAACAGAAAAGATTCGCAAACAAGATTAAAATGATTGAAAGTCAACATTTGTGTCCAAGTAGAGAAGAAGTTCTAAACCATGTTCACACTGGGAGTGTTTGTTTTTGACTCCTTTGGCGATATTTATAATCTCACTGATGAGAAAAACATGGAGTTTGCTTCCTGAGGGGCAGCGACATCATCATCACCAACCTCATAAACACCAGTGTCATCCTCACTGTCGTCACAATCTTCGTCATCCTTCCACCATTACTCTCATCCTCATCGTCCTCAAGAACACTGTCAACATCTTCATCAACACTGGTAGGGCTGCCAAGGTGCCCTTGAGCAAGGTACCAAGGGCAGCTTGTGCAATCCGGCACCGCTCCCTCGGTGATGGCACGTGCTCTCCGATGTGATGTGGGTGTAAAAACAGTCAATTCTCCTCTGGGGATTAATGACGTATGCTTCTTTTTCTTCTTCCTTTATCAAGCTTATCATCCTCATCACCCTCAGCATCCTCATTATCTTGTAAATCCTCCGCATCCTCATCAAATTCTCCTCCTCCTCCTCCCCCCCTTCATTATCTTGCAGCCATCAAAGATAATTCGGAGAAAATGTTGGTCTCCAGGAGACCACTCTTTGTCTCGCCAGGAACAGGCTCAGACGGTTTACGGGCACGTGGACACATATTTCTGGCACACACTCGCGTTACACACCACTGAGCCACGCTATGAGTCATGGCAAGGAGAGTTGGATCAGCCTGAGATCTCATTATTCCACTTTGATTTACAGTATGATCTGATTGTTCTTCCGTCGTTTTGTTCCCAGTGAATTATGCTGTTTAATCAATTAAGATTTCTGACTCAAATATTTTATTCATCTTCATCCTGTCATCCTCGCCCCCCTTTTCGTTATCTTGCAGCCATCAAAGGTAATTCAGGGAAAAGGTTGGCACAAAGTTTATTGTTAGAACTGGGAGTTCAAACAAAGAACTTTGGTTCTTCTCTTCTACTCAGAGTTAATACATCTGCCCCTGTCTTTTAATTATCGTAGGTACAATCAGGAAGTTTTAAGTTGAAAGCAATTTTAAAAAGTCAATTTGTGGATGTCGTAAGTATAAAGTTCCTATGGTTCTTGTCAAAATACTCCAGCTTTGTTTGCCCTTTCTCTTTACACTTTAATTACTTTAATTAGGTGATTTAAGAACAGTGATGCACATGAGAACATTGCGGTAATAGTTGAGATCTGGTGGAGCAAACACGTTCTAAGGTTATTGAAGAACACACAGAGACACACAGGCAAAGCCCATCACATTAAAATAATTAGCCTCCATGTGCCTCATAGGCAATCATTCACACACTGCTGTCCTGCAGCCGGAGTGTGTCCGCTCAGTTATGTTTACTGTGTGAGAAAAGGTATGTAGGTTTGTCCTCAGTGTGTATAGTCAGGTCTTCAAGGGTCCTCGCTACTTGAGCTACAGGAGAATGGCTGTTTTAGCGTGGTTTTACCGTAAAGCGCAATGCAATCTGTTGAATAAAGGCTAGGATGAGGAAAAGGTGGAGTGACAGCCACAATTGTTGGTGTGGTGCTAAACACAAATGAAAAGGAACCAAGTATTATCATGGTGTATCTGCCAGTCAGTCACGCTTCCAGGATATCAGCCAGTCCAGAAAAGCTGTAATGATTGTGATTCAACTTTACCTGCTGTTGTGCAAATGAGATGCACAACATGACAACTCCTATAAAGCAATGGTGATGCAGGTGGCCGCCACAGACCATTTCATTTCCATCATCCTTTCCGGCTGATTCTTCGGTTGCAGAGTCGTTCCCTCTAGTGCTATCATGAGGCAGCGGCAGGACCACTGTCTGCTCCTTTACACAGAGGAAGGGATGCAGTACCAGAATCCTCCAGCAGACCACTCTTGTGCCTATTTCTGCACCATCTGTGGCGCTGTGGAGAACATTCTGCTGCCTGCAACATATTCCAACTTGACCAGTTTGGTGATGGTCTGGAGAGGCATCTTTGGAGGACTGCACATACCAGGATTAGAGCCTCAGACCCATTGTCAGACTGGACTCTGGTGCCCTCCTGGTGCAGGACAGCACCGCACCAGTGTGCCAGTAGACCCTGGATGACAAAACTAGTAGATGCTAGTAGCCACTCTCGTCGAGGTTTGTAGTTTCATTCAGACTCCAGGCATCGGTGGGGTGCTGATACTGGTTTCCACTGATTGTTCTTACATTATTCTGTTCTCAGTGAATAACACTATGTGATCTTTAACAACTGGAAATTTATTTTTATTTGTTGATTTTAGCACTTTTCTCCTACTTCCTACTGAACTAAAACAGTCTCTTTGATGAAAGTGCCTCTGTGACACCCCACAGCTCCTTTTTATCTCTCCACGCCCACTCTCTGTCTTCAGACATCCACCTAATAACCAAGGGGACGACACTGTGAAATGAGATTTGGGAGTCAAGAATACAGCTGTTAATGAGGCTCCCGTTTTTATTTCTGAGAGTGTCATAACTTTTCATGTTTGGCAGAGTTGCGCGTGTACAGCTGATACTGCTTGACTTTACCAGCAACATGGCTTATAACAATATTATGCTGCTCAGCTGCTGTTTGGTTTAAGTTTTATTTGAAGAAAAATACAAAAACCAAACGCAGCAAAAGAAAACGTACTTCAGCTTTGCAACAACGGGTCACGACCATCATTTAATGAGGAGGGGATGAAGCAGATAAAAGCATAAAAAATTAATATAAATGCAAATAAAAGTGAAGCAAATGGACCAAATTAATTACCTAAGTTTTTTGTTAGAGTTCCACTTTCTGGCTGCAAGGAACCTCAGAAATGAAGGCGTCATCATCATCGAGCTTTGGTCTATAAGAAGATTAATTCTATTCATTTTGCTGAATGTTTCAAAAGAGGAGTTATCATCCTGTGTGCATTTTCCATTTTGATCTGTTCTGAATATAAATTTTTTCCACATTAATGTTAATGTTAATGTCAAATGTCATCCTGACTCCCTGCTGTGATTGATTAATGATGATCATGAGGTGATTGTGTCAATATTCACAAAAATACACACTTTTATCAGCAAGAAAATAGAATATTCTCACTGGCATCATCTGCTGAATTCCTCCCTCGTTTGCTGCCACACTTGTTTTGTCCTGCTCTGTCTCACCTTTCTATAAATGTAGTCTTAAATATAACTGGAGCCCACGGTGCTCACCAAGCAGAGGCCCAGGAGTGTCGACTGGAGTTGTGTGTTCCCAGTGGACGAGAGCTAGTTCACATTCTCAGGAGCCATCATTAGCAGAGTGCATGGGGCAGGACTGAGGGAGCTGAGTCAAATGGATTTACATGGCCGCGGTGACAGGTGGAAAAGAAATCCCCCGATAATTGTCTGTGTCACAGCGAGAATCTTTCCACTCCTAATTATTAATCTTGTACTTGCTGGGAACATTCCTATAATTAGGATAGCTGTCAATCATTGGTCAGATGGCCTGAGGCGTGTACGTGCCTGTGTGTCCCTAGTGTTGGAACAGAGGAACTGCATCAAGAAGATATAGTGCATGAATGTAGAATATGTCACATCGCTGCCAGACTCTCGGCCTGCATTTCCATCTCTGAAAGACTTCCAGACGAGTTTCAGCACAAGTCTCACAGTTTTACTTTTCTTAAAACTTTTTTTAAGTTGTTCATCTCTTCCTTGTTTGGCCTGACAGAACAGGAGCTTCGGTTTTGGACACCTATAGATGTTTTTACCATCTAAAGCTCATTAGAGCTGATAGATGACTTGGAGATATTTTTAAATAGATCCATAATCACACCATTGTGCTGATGTACTGATTTAATAAACTTCATCAGTGTTGTTTCAGCCTGTTGTTTCAGCATCAAACAGCCTGAATCCTCCACCTCTGCACAAAGTTGGTGGGAAATTTAAAAAAAAACAAAAAAAAAAAACATTGAAAAGAAGTCAATGAAAAAAGATCACGGACACCGTTCTCTTTCTGGTTCCCAGGCGTGCTGCCCCCTCAGCTGAGTTCTCAGTGGACCGGACCCGCCACATCATGTCCTTCCTGACCATGTTGGGCCCCAGTCCAGACTGGAATGTGGGTCTCACCGCTGAGGATTTGTGCACCAAGGAGTGTGGTTGGGTCCAGAAGGTGGTGCAGGACCTGATCCCTTGGGATGCAGGCACAGATAGCGGCGTGACGTACGAGGTGAGTCCTAGTTCCACAGTCCTCAGATGTTAGGCTGCAGCCGTCCCAGCTTTTCCATCATTCACCCCTGAGATAACCTTCCTCCTGCTCACACTCATCACAGCTTGATCTTGTCTCCCTGCCTGCCTGTTGACCTTGTGTTTATAGCCACCTTTTCCACTTCATCTGCCTGTCTACTCACATCCACATTCACTCCCTCTCTCATCTTTTCACATTCTGCCAGTGTGAAACTATTTATGTGTCATCGCCCATCCAATTCTCCCCTAACAGCCTTGAACGTTTACCCCTGCTGCCCTCGTCAGGAGGTGCTGTCTGGTGCATGCTCCCCGTCTCCACTAACAGATTAAGTCTTGAGTGGGCATGTTTGGCCAAACTGAAGGTGTGAAAACTTTCCTTCTTTCCTTTCCTCCCTGATGCGTGCCACACACTCTGTTTTCTGACATGGTATGTTTTTAGTTGCTTTTTTCCGAAAGAGTGAACAGAGCTTCCGTTTACTCTCTTCATCATCAGCATTATTATAAATCTTTTAAAAAATATATCTTCAAGCAACTGACAAAATGGTAAATTGTAAAATCTGGGGTTTCAAACAATTGATCAAGGCATCAAATGTACAATTCCCTCTCCACTTTACATGAAGACCTTTGGAGACTGGGAGAAGGATCTTTGGTCTTATGACACCGAGGTTAAAGATTTATTAATGCTATTCTGTAGACTGTCAACAAAGCTGCATCATCTGCATAAATACTGGAATGCATGTTTTGAACTGTTCACATTGCCTGGCGGAACTCATTGACGGTAGATTTTTTAAAACCGCTTTTTGAGTGTGTCTGCAGAGAAGCCAGTGGGAACCATGCAGTGTGGTCAGTACTTTTTCTCTGAGCCGTACACGTCAGTCATCTCCAGCGCGAACCTTGTCACAGTTGATTCATCCCCGAGTCCATCCCTGTTTCCATTTGAATGAAGCTGATGGATGCAGAGCCATAAAACGCCTGGCTTGCTTTAAAAGTCAAATTAAATTCAGTCCTGCTGGAAATGGAAATCTCCTCAGCGGTTATTCCTTCCTTGAATAAGTATGATTGTAATTCCATGCTTTAGAACCAGGAAGTTCCTGCATTGTAAAGTTTGAATATGCGACTCTGGTAAAACGTCTGATTCCGCATTTTTCAGGTGCATTTGACTTTTTAAAAAAGGAACCTTAAAAATTGAAGGAAAAACTGGTCCTTATTGAGATGCACATTTTAATGTTGTGCTTTGTGAAAGCTGAGGAAATCATAGTGCCCAATTTTGTGATGGCAGAAGAATAATACCCATGAAGAATGATACTGGCGGGTTGGACTCGCCGGGAGACAATCTTGATTGTAACAGACGCCGTATAAATAAATTAAACTGAACTGAATACCAACAGCTGTTTTACTTTGCGGGCTCTTAATACAGTAACTCGAAGCTGTCTAATAGCAACAAAAACCTTCAGCTTAACTTTAGTTTGAATTTTTCATTTTGGCTCAGGGTGCTGGAACGAGACGCTCACCCTCTGGTGTTGGGCAGCGAAACAAACATCCAGCTCCAGCGACTTAACAAGGGCTTTGTATGAAACACAGGAAAGACGAATAATTGCCTTTTCCCCTGGTTGTCCTCTGTGGGTGGTGGAGGGTTAGCTAGACTTCTGATTCCAAACAGCCTCTGGTGATAATGTTTCTATCAGCCTCATACTGGCTTTTTTTTTTTTTTTTTTTTTAAGGAACATTTTCCATTAAAAGTATAGTTTCTTCCTGAAAATTTGGATTTTCCCGTGAATATTTTCACTGTTATTGCTCCCCTCCTGTCTTTTTCTATCCTTTTTTTTAGTCTCCCAATAAGCCGACTCAGCCCCAAGAAAAGATCCGACCACTGACCAGCCTGGATCATCCACAGAGCCCTTTCTATGACCCTGAGGGGGGTGCCATCACACCTGTAGCCAGAGTTATTGTAGAACGCATCGCCCGAAAGGTCAGTGTTTTTACGTTGCATCATCTCTTTCAAGGCATTTTGTAGCTTTATCATAATGCAGGTGTTGTAATCCATATTCAATGATGACCATGCTGTAGTGGATGTTACTCCACTGAGCTCATCATTAAGGTCTTTTTTTCTGTCTGTTGTGAGCTACCCTTTTGCAGAAAGGTCAATATTTCTTTCGTTAATATGCTTTGCTTTATGATGAAGCACATTCTCCCGGATCCTTGGATGAAAGCCTTTGTCCTTTAGTGTCATCTAGAGGCAGTTGCTGGAATTTTTCTTAGTTATTTCCAGTCTGCCAGTTTTTAATCATTACTTACACAAACAGGCATTCACGCAGACCCACAGAATGCGAGTGTATCCATTATTTATATCTGCTTCTTGTGTATTGTTTAAGCACCGCAGCGAAGACAATTTATGAGCTTACAGTGAACTTTCCATTTCCCTCCTGTCTTGTTGGCACCGATAAAGCTAAACAAAAGAAATTAGGATTCAGCAACGCCGAGTATGAAGTGCAGAACTAAGTGTGACAGTGTTTTCCACAGGGGGAACAGTGCAACATTGTGCCCGATAATGTGGATGACATCGTAGCAGACATCGCCCAGGAGGAGAAAGAGGAAGGTCTGGCTTTACTGGCGTTTCTCTCTTCCCTTCCATCTCATACGCAAGAATAAAAGCACTGTTTAAGAGCAGCAGGGTGTGTTATCTGTGCTCACTTTATCGCCCTGCAGATGATACTCCAGAGACCTGCATCTACTCCAACTGGTCTCCCTGGTCTGCCTGCAGCTCGGCCACATGCGAAAAGGGCAAGAGGATGAGACAAAGGATGCTGAAGGCCCAGCTGGACCTGAGCGTTCCCTGCCCACACACACAAGATTTTGAGCCATGTATGGGGCCTGGATGCAGTGACGAAGGTGAGCATCTCAAGGACAAATGACGCTGTGCAGGTGGAGGAAAGGGGGTCTTGGGTATGATGGCATGTTCTTTAAAACTTAAATTACTGTTTTTGCTTCCAATAGGACAGTCAGAGGTGGGGAAACCTTCAAAATGCTTTTTTTTTTTATTAATCTTCATCTATGATAATAATAAAGCCATACATGGTTGCAGAAGCTTGTGCTTTTAATGGTGAACAGAATATGTGATTGTCTTAAAGGCCTTTTCGTATTACTTTTTCTTCTTTGTTTTCGTTGTTGTATCATGTTTTTAAAACAAAAACATTGAAAATACACTTCAAAAAGGGACAAGAAGTTAACAAATGTTAAGGAAATTTCTCCCCTGACTTCTGGGTTCAGATGCCTCCACCTGTATGATGTCAGAGTGGATCACATGGTCTCCTTGCAGCGCGTCCTGCGGGATGGGCTCTCGTTCTCGTGAGCGCTACGTGAAGCAGTTTCCAGACGACGGCTCAATCTGCACGCTACCGACGGAGGAGACCGAGGACTGCGTGGTCAACGAGGAGTGCTGTGAGTTTTCCTGCTTCGTTTCAGCGTCGCTGTTGAGCAAATGTATAAGTTACAGAGCCCCTGAAGGGACATGGG
>BJFM01000040.1:308574-335265 GCA_016586285.1 Arothron firmamentum
GATCTGTCTAATGAAGGATTCTCCACTGAGCTTGAGCTCTAATAGGTTTTGGACTGATTACAATAAAAGTTAATTACTTTTTTAACTTGTAATTTTCCTGGTGGTATTCATAAAACCCTGGTTAATAATAATAATTTTAAAAAAAATCCTCATCCTAACACATTGTTACAGCGACATAGGTTTGCGGTCCTTTTGCAATTTCAGCTTCAGCAGCCAAATCAATCGGTCACTAAAAACAAACGGTGGTAGGTGTGCAGTAACACAGGCCGGGTAATTGCATCGAAAAAAAACAACAAAAAACAAAAAACAAAACCCAAGACATTTTTGTTGACCTTTCTAAAAAAAAAAGAAAAAGAAAGAAAGAAAAAGAAAAAGAAAAAAAAGAAAGGAAAGGAAAAAAGACGAATAAAAAAAGGTTTCAAATACCGCAAAAGTTCACCTACTGTTGTGAGATGGAGCGTTCTCGGTACTATTTGTTACAGTGAACAACCTACAGCCACACCTATATTTAATCTGGTGATTCTGGTCGGCTCCAATTTGCTAATTTAAACAACATTATTCTGAAAACTCTTGTTTTCAGCTCCTCTGAGCGCTATTACCGTAAGGCCACAACTAATCGCGCACTACAAATTGAAGAGCGGGTCATTTGACCAGAAAATACGCGAAAGGTGGCTCATTTGACCGCAATGGAGGACTCTGCGTTCACTTATTCTGCTATATCTCTCTCTTTTCTCAACATGACAGAAGACAAGAAGGCAGTATATGAGAAGATCGCTCGGGTTCAGTGCAGTGCCCGTTGTTGGCTTCCTGTGGCTGCGCAAAGAAAGGAAATATCCGATTTCATAACCTAATGAAACTCAGAGGGGAAATCACTATGGTGGACCGCAGCAGCAGTCAATGTCTGGAGTTTATGACCTGTAAATCCCTGGAACTGGAGCAATCTATGAAATGTCACTTAGCATTACAGCATAGTCAGAATAATAATAATAGAGCTGGGAATACTGAACGCATGTGAAATTTGTCTGCTCAGACAGCAGACCTGGTGCTGCAGCTTATTATCAGTGGTTTCAATACAACACTGTAAATCCCATTCTGCTGCCTGCCCTGCTTCTCTTTCAAACCTTCTAACCTATTTATAATTTGTGCAACAAGACTAAGAAATTCCTTTTACACCAATAAGACAAAAATAGTTAATTTCCTGTCAGGTTGTCTCACTGTTGTTGGAGAAACCAGTTTGCCCAAGTTTTCCAGAGCACCCAACAGAAACTGGCAGACAATCCACAGCAAGGCCTCAGAGTCACCATGAGGCCTCTGCCGGGCTGGACCGCAAACCTGAGCATGTGTCACAAAACTGGAGCAACAACTGAACACGCAGAAACAGATGACGTATTCACAATCACAGTGTGAGCACATAGGCTTTGCACACATATGTAGATTAAACGGCTGAGATCAGATCTGCTGCAGTCCTCATCTGAAATCAGACTAAAATAAAAAATGCGGCCAAACAGCGTGAGCTGAGTCGAACCGAGCAGAGCCAAGCTATGAAGGCAAGTAAAGACAGATTATCTGCGAATCAATGAGCAGAGCGCATTGAAAGAATGACCTGTTTATGTAGGCTAATGGCTCCCAGAGCAGAGCAGAGCAGCATGTAATGGTTCCTCACATCATTTAAACTCTCTCTCTCTCTCTCTCTCTCTCTCTCTCTCTCTCTCTCTCTCTCTCTCTCTCTCTCTCTCTCTCTCTCACACACACACACACACACACACACACACACACATTTATATATAAAATATAAATCTGACTAGGTGTATTGCACAGACTGGATAGACTCGAAACGTCTGTGCGAGAGCATGGAATATTTTAAAGGTGAGCTGTGGAACCTGGATGTGTGTGCAGAAAGGCCTGAACAGGTTATCTGACCTTATACTGACTTCAGAGACCCTTCTGTGGCAAACCCGACATATTGTAATAGAGTAAAATACTGCAAGCACCTTGAGCCACTAACAAGGGACAGAGAGAGTTTGGCAACAACCAGTCACCACCAAGGCCCGCCAGTGCATCAGATCTGCTCTGACAATCATATTTAAATAAATGACAGCTACAATGGCGGTACAATGGTGGTCCCAGTCTGCCGCATCGCTGATGTCCATGCAGTCTTTCTGTGTGGACCACTGATTTTATCCTCTCACATCAGGCCCAGTAGCAGGGCGTCATGTGTCCTCATGGTGCTCGGCACCAGTTGCACCCGGCGAAGAAAACAGTTACTAATCTCTCAGCCTTAAAGTGGAAACTGAGACCGATAACTGCAGACATAAGACCTATAGGGCTACTTGGCTCAACTGTTACCACGGCAACAGGCGGTGAGAAGGGTGGGTGTGGGGGGGCACCACACCGACCATCATCTTCCTCGTCTTCCTCATCATTGGCTCATGTGAAATTGGGTGTTGCCAGCTTGGTGCTGAGGGTTTGGCTATACAGAACAGATCAGACATTAAGAGTTCTGTAACACACTGCCGGTAGCCGGTACCGACCAGTCAGCCAGTAAATCCTCCTAGTTGCTCACCACAGTGAGTCCAGGAGAGACAACCAAGCCCACATCCAGCCTTTAGGATTCTATCTGACCAGATGTCTCCCTGCTGGTACAGCCGTGTGTGTTCATCCTAACACAAATCCAGAAAACATGCATCATGCAGTGTGTGTGTGACATGCACATTAACACAAACAGATATATGTTTGTCGAGCCGTGAGCCTTCACTGCTGCTGCTGACCCTCCCCAGAGTCTGCTTAGAGAGCTCGCTCACCAAGCTGCAGACGTACGGGGGGCACAGCTCCCGTACCACATCAGTCACATTACAGAGGACCCCCGGGTCGTGAGGTTTGCTAGGATAATCAATCGCTGGCCGCAACACAGGAAAATGATGAGCGGGCCATCCCAAAAATACGATTCACTTTTATTACCAAACATATAAATGATTTATGTGCTTATAATAACAAACAGGATTTGTGACACGCACACACACGCACGCACACGCACACAGACACACACTTACTCACACACACACACAAATCAATGGATATGATATTCAGAATGACATCAAAACCTTTTTTTCACTTTCTGAAGATTGATTTTTACAGTAAATGCTGTCTTCACTGATCCATTATAATAAAGGACAAGCATCTTGAAACTAACAGCTTCCTGCAATTGCAGAAATTAAACATGCATTTGTGGAAACTGTGTCTAATACATGATCATAAATATTTAGGCAAATTTATGTGCAGTGGGGATTGTTGGATTAAACCAGCCCGTTACTGCTTCCTCAAACTGTCACAAATACAATCTGCTTTCAAAGATTTCATTGTTTCCTTGAGTTAAAGCCAGTTGTCGGTCCTGATTGCTGCAATGTGCCGGAACTAAATATGCAACATCTGGGCACTCGCTCGCTATATGACTGCTAGCAGCTGATTTGCAACTGATTCAAATTGGAGAAGCGTGTAGCCGAGCAACAATGCTCCCAGGACCTTGTGGATAAATGAGAGAAAGCAATTACGCCTTGCAAAACAGTTTCATCCTTTCAAATGTTAATTGAATTTATAGTCTGCCAAGCACGTGGGGCTCCTGACTGTACGACAGCGCCGAGGATCATTCATCACGTGCAGCAGGATCAACAGGTGCTGTTCTTCCCTGAAATGCCGTGGAGGAACAGGGTTGCAGCCGAGCTGCTGCATTGGTATGCAGGGACGTTGTAAACGCGAGCCAGGGGATTTCCTAAAAAGCGCGTTGCACTTCAAGCGTGAAGAAGGAAAGGATCCAAATGATGCTGACAGCAGAACATTAGTCAAGTCCGGTGAGGTCAGCAGCTGCTAAACTTGATTACATACACATTCCATTTAGATACATAACCTGCTGTTTACACCAGGAAAGTGGAATACATTGGTCTCTAATTCTGTCTTTTGCTCTCTTTCCCTCATTTGCTCTGTTTATTTTTCCTCTCCAACTTAAGCCCTTGTTATAGGAGAATCCTCCCACGTGTCTCAGCAGGTTTAGCAGGTGTTAACCCCTCTCTGAGAGGATCCCTCCTGAGGCAACAAACTATCTCACAGAGCATCACTTCTTATTCCCACAGCAGCCTACAGCCTGTCAATCACAAGCGTGGGACTGATGGACAGCTGGAAGCGTCTCCGCCTCTGGTCTAACGTTCACCTCAGGAAACAAAAAACCAACCTTTGTTGCCTCTTATCAAATTACGAAGGTGGTTTTGTGACCACCCTCATTAACAAGTCGTCAGATAAGGTCTCCATACTTACCCATAGATCATAGATGAGTGGATGGAACACCACAGCAGCATTTCAGGCAAATTTATTTTAATACACATACAGATACGCTACTACTGTATTTATTCAATCCTGAGGCTGAAAGGCAAAATCTGAATAGAGTACAGCTATCTATAGGAGCTTTTCTCAAGCCTAATTATCATGAATAAATGAAAACAGCAGTGTGTTTCATAATTGTGTAATAGCTACGGTAATTAGCCCAGTAACAGTAGGGGTTGCTTTCCTCTGCTAGGCACAATCATGCATACGTGCTGTTTTTTAGTAAAATGCCTGCTGCACGGACTGGTTGATGAACCAGAGCTGTAGGTGAGCATGCTGACAAATCTATCAACTGAAATATTGAGGAAAAACAGTACCTGTGTTAGCATGATGTAAATATGCGGGACTGGGTGTGCAGGATGGAGCTCTAAAGCAGGGGGCCTGCATCTTCAAATAATGACAAGTGTTATCTGAATGTGATTTTATCCGAATTCTATTTCTCTTCTTGTACGGTTTGAGCAGCGATGAACATCCTGTGGTGCTAATGAGGTGTTGGCTCCCAAATGTCACACTGCTCACTCAAAGCCGGCCTTGACTCGTATGAAAACACTGGAGACGTCGTGGCTGAATTATATCTTATTCTGGCAGGGTTCGCTTCACCGGAGCAGAAGCTTTCTCTCCCTCTTGCTGAGGTTGCTGATATTTTCTGTCCGGGGCACTGATGGGCCTTGGGAGGAGGCTGCAGGTGAGAGGCTGCCCGCATCATGCTCTCTAGATGAAAAAAAGAAGGGAAGCTATGGTGGGTCTTGATGACTGTATCCACAGTGGCGTTGCACAGCGCCGAGCTGTCCGTCCTGAGCCATCTGTCCTGTCTTTCCTAAGGAGCCGCGCTTCAAAATATCAAACTGTCTTGAGGACGCCTACTTGCGTCATCGCTGCTTTGTTTTTGTCAATACCTCTACATCGCACCCTTGGGTGAGTTTGCAGCACACCTGATCACATGGGCTGATTACCCCAGTGACCCAACGCTTGCTGCCACTCTCCCTCCCTGCCTCATTATATACATGTTGCTTAGCCATATCTCCTCCCAGAGGGACTTGTCACATCCTCAAAGCTGCTTTAATGTTATAACCAGCATAATTACTGAGCCTGCTGTCTGCTTGTGCGGTTGCACATTGTCTTCTTTCTGACTGGATCTTGTCTTGCTTGCCTCATATTTCTTAATAGCTGTTTTGAGAGCAGATCAACGTCGTTGTTGGTTTTTTTCTTTTGCTTGTTTTTTTAGTTGCTCTTATTCTAAAAGGGGAACCAACTGCTTTCTTGGATTCCTACATATGAGTTCTAGAAATGCCAGTGAGCGCCTAGTCAGACCGGTATCTTCCCAGCACAGTGTGATAATGGGAGCACAGTTGCCTGCCCTCAGCCGCAGTGGTGCAGCAGCTGCAGCATGTCTGACCTGAACCCACCAAGGGTACCAATTATAACTATGGTGCTATATTACAAATGACAGATTGCTGTAGATGAAAGATCAGGATGGATGGTTCAACTCAAACATGACTCCTTTATTGACTACATTTATCCTATAATTCACCAAAACAGTAAATATTTGATAAAATACACAAGCGTGAGTGTGCGAAACCTTCTGCTTTATAGTGAATCAGTCTTTTTTCCCTCTTATTTTCCTTTTTTCCCTTTCAACCCCTCCCCCAATGCGCTGAAATTCTTTCCTTCTGTTTTCACGTATACAATCTCTCTCATACTACATCTCTCACAGATGCATATAAAATATACCACAGCTGTTTTCTGAGACCCCTCAAGGTCTCCCTTTAACCACAGGGGTGGAAAAGAGGCAGTAGAGATGAGGAAGAGTTCTGATCATCAGGCAGCATGTTCTTCACACCCCAAAACCGACCCAAAGGCATCAAACCAAAAGAGCCAAACCAAAGAAGCAGCAGCAGGTCATCACGGTCAGTCTCGTACAGATTTGTTGCATTTCCAATCTGACGCTGACTGATTCTCCTGCTGCCTCTGACGCTCAGAGCAGCTGAATGTTTCATTAAACTATGCTGGAAGTAAAGAATACAATTTCATGGAAAAATTCAAAACCAGGTTTGTGTCCCAAACGGACTTGGGGGCATTTGGGGGCTGTTGGGAGTTTCCTGTCCTCCAAGGAAGAAGAACAGTGGAGGACAAAAAAAGAGTTAAAAAGAATGAATGGCTGAATACGCAGTTGCCATGGAGACCAAGAAAGCTGACTTATTACAGCATGTGTACACGTGTGTGTGTGTGTGTGTGTGTGTGTGTGACTGTGTACGTGTGATGAAAACGACACACACCGCACTGACACAAACACACACACTTCCGTCACGTGTGTCCCCTACAGGAGTGCTGCCTCTTCCACTGCTCAAGGATTTAGATGAGTTTTTCATTAATGGCATGCTGACCGTGTTCCCACACAGGGCCAAAGTCTTCACAACTCTCATCATCGCAAGGTGAGAGTGAAACACGCTGTAATCAGCACAGCGGACACACACGGGGCAGCTGCAGCGAAAAACTGTTGGGATCTCCACGGAGTAATCATGAAAACGCTTAATTGCCTTTGTGTCTCCTCTGTTGTTGAAACTATTCAGGATATGATCAGTAACCATAGAGGAAGAAGAAGATGAAGAAGAAGGAGAAGGAATTCATCTTGTCCTATATTACACTCCAAAGCACGACAAGAGGTTAATCCCTCAGATACTTGCCTTCACCATATGTTGGTACAGCTACTCTATTTTTGCCGCTCGTTTAAAATGTTACATATTCCCATAAATTATTCCCATTATAGCTGGCCTGGTAGCCTCTTAAGAGAAGTGCTCTGCTTACACTTCTGACAACACTGATTGGCTGCGCTGATTTCCTGGTTTGGAATCTAAAAACACACTGATTATGACCGTGTTGCAAAAGGTAATGACTTTTACAAATTACTCTTTCTCTCTCTCTCTCTCCACACACACACACACACACACACACACACACACACACACACACACACACACACTATTAATTTCATGTTTGGCAGGACAAACATCATCTGCAGGATTCACTGAGGGGATCTTTCCTACTGGGGAGGGAGAGACAGGAACTGCACTCCACTGGTTTAAATGGTGCAGTTCCAGCACCTTATCCTTCCAAGCCCAGAGCGGCTCCCTGCATGCAGGGGAAAGATTCTCACGGCCGAGAAGCGGCACATCGTGCTCTGATTGGTCGCGCAGGACCACACCAGGCTCGTCACAGTGGGGAAGTGATTGGTGCTACAGGTAGTAGGACTCGACCTACAGCTTCTTCTGTGGAGTAAATCGCTGCTGCGCCTCCAGAGCTTCTTACTGCCCTGAGGTGTGAAGATATTGGATGAGAATAGCGCCGAGTGTGAGAACATTCATTGGGAACCACTCGTCCGACTCCGGAGCGCGCGCGCGCGCACGCACGCACACACACACACACACACACACACACACACACACACACACAATTCAGTACCTCGGACAGCCCGCGACCCCGCAGCGACGGTGCGTGAATTCAACCGGTGGCTCTCCCTCATCAGAACCGCAGTTTTGACTCGGAACAAACCTTATTGGCGCATCCCACGTGGACGGGTCGGGCTTCTTTTCGTGCTCCCCCCCCCCCCAGCGAAGAATCCGAATCCATCGCGTCTGTAGGCGTGCCGCCGGATGCGTGGTTGAATCCGGGAGCCGTGCTGTGCCGAGCAGCGTGGAAGAGGTGCCAGTGCGACAGGCGGAGCGGAGCGGGGTGCTGCTGCTGGTGGTGCCGCCGAAGAGACCCTCCATTAATAAGGATGCTGATGGGAAATGCCTGGAGACAGAGATGACGAGATTTGTCAAAAGGCGCTTGAACTCCTGTCCGATCTGTGCTCGAAGGGAGAAGTGCAGAACGAACACTGCCTGGATTTTATCTACTATTTCCGAGACATCGCCAGGCCACGATACTCAGATTCAGGTGAGAAAACCGCTCGCTTCATCTCACTGAAGTGGACATGTGACTTTTCTTATTCTGACGACGCTTTCACAACCATCTCTTGTTGTCTTCTGGCTGCTAAAACACACATTTCCAAAGCACCCCAATCGGTGCTCAACACGCCCCGATGCCCCCACAGCCTCCCGGGGGTCTGGATTTCACCCAACGGATGCCGTTAATAAAGTTGATGTGCAGATGCCGACAGTCGAAGAGAGCGTTTCAGACTGACAGCGTGGGCTGGATTCTGCCCACAGTTCGGTTCATTTTGCATAACCAGCAGTACACTTACTTTTTTCAAGTTTTGTGCACATTATGTCCGTGTTTCATTAAAATGGTGCACACGGGGCTGAGGAGAGAGGAAGGGATTTATTTAAAAAACAAAGCTAACATACCGAATCCAGGTCGGTGGTGTGTGCCCACGGTTCGTTCTAAAAACCCAGGTTAACCCACTGTAATCAGATCAACTGAATGTGTACGTGCGTGAGTGTGTAAGACAACGGCAGAGAAAAGGGGAGTGGGCTGAAGTGAAACGCTTCCATTCATGCTGCCTCCAGTAGTTTGCGTGATCATCCATCATCATTCTCCACACTTTGGCTGGCCCACTCTGCGCCTCTTTGCTCCAACCTTTCTCTCCTCGTTCCCCGAGCGGCTCTCTTCTCTCTCCTTCATATATCACACTGCTCATGGCAGCTTCAGTTTGACAGCTGTAAACAGCAGAACACATCCGTTTAATACAGCGCACGCTTGCCGGGTTGATGTCGTTGCCAGGTGGCCAACATGATGGCAGGTTAAAGAAGGTGCAAGTGGATTCCTTGACCCGATGATCTGCGGGGGGTTGTAGCCTTTGCTCAGGTGTTGTTCAGGACTCAATTTTAATAGAGTCGTTGTTGGAGAAAGCCATAAGGGAAGAATAAAGATCTCATTATGAAGATTTCTAGTTGTGGGCTGTCACAATTGCAACATTAAGGATTATCCATCATCCTTCAAGCTAATGTATCGTGAACCTTCTTCTGGTACACGGAACTATGGTTTGGAAATAAAAGTGCTACTTTAGGGTGTTTGGCTGAGGCCGGACTCTCTCACTCTGCACAAGTAAAATATTCACCACTCGATATGCTGTCTAATAATAAGGACACTGACGGAGTGTGTTTCACCAAACATAACCATGCACAAAGAGAGAAGTAATAGATTACACCTGAGGCATAGTGCATGTTTTTTTTCCTCTTGATGACTGTAATTGAATGCTGCAGGACTGCTGTGTGAAACTGATTAATTGCAGCCCCACCCAGACCGGTGCTGCTCAGCCTGTTGCGTTAGCAACTTTAGGAAAAACTGTTGTCCAGTGTGAAATGCATTTATTATTCATGCCCCCTCTAAAAAAAACGGTGTGCATGCAGACACTAAGCAAGCTCAAAAGTCCGGAGGTAAGGCTGCTTGGTCTTCACATGAAGCAGACATATTTAATCTCACATATTAGTTTTATTTCTTTAAAGAGGCACGATTAAGGCGAGAAGATGCCAGTAAGTAGAAGTTTCAGATGTTGCTTTTTTAGCACTGGCCCACCTCCTACACTCGCGCACTTCTGAAGGTTCTGCGCTCTAAAATTGGTTCGCACTCATGGCTGCGACGTGGCTACCGAAAGCATCTAGATGTCTTCAGCTTCTCGTCGTACAGCGACTCTCACGGCAGCCGACTGGAGACCCAGATGGCAAGCCTCTGCATTTGTGCGTGTTGCTTTACCACGGAGCAGCAGAGCACAGAAGGGACGGTTTGAGTTTTCTGTGCGAGGTCTCACGACAGCGCCCACACAGACTGGGTCGTGTGTTGGCCGATGCTGCTCGATTTGGAACATAGGTGAAATAAAACAGGCAGAACTATTCTTAGTGTTGTTTGTCGTTCCTCACATAAACCCACAAATATGGTTTATGTTAATATAAATGGAAATTCAAGCCCTCGAGTCAGCGTGTGGAGTTATTGATTTGAGTGTACACACGCTCCCTGTTATTACATGAACCGTGCATTTATTTAGGTTTGACTGACTAAACGCGTCCAGCTTGGAGGGTTATTTGTCCATTTTTGCTCAATCATGCAAATGCAGTAGCACTTGAATATGATCATCAGTGTCATTTTTACTGAAGCTGCCTGATCGTCCTAAAACTATTCTTGAAATAATGATTATTATTGTACGCACTAATAAAGTGTCATGACTTCCAGGATTTCCCTTCTCTAATTCACCCATCACTGAGGATAATACAAATGAATATGGATCAAGCTCAGCACAGCACATAAACTGGCCACATGTCAATATTACTGGCCTTGAACAGAGTGAGGCTCCTCCAGCACCAGAGACGGAGGGATGACAGCTTGAGTGTGTAGGAGAGTGGGGCATTTAAGTTTCCTGCAAAGTAGAAAGACACTCTAATGAACCAAATTTAACTTTGGAAGGGAAGAAAGCAACAAAAAAAACTGTCAGAAAGGAAATTTTGACTGTGTAAATTTCAGTAGATGTACTGGGATTGTACTCACCCCACCAGAGTGGTTTCAGCCTGAGCCGGAACACATCTGACAGACAGCTGGTCGGGCTGTGGCAGGCTGACCTCAGGTGTGTGCTGCTGCACACTGCTGATCTTGCAGGCCGCCCACATTAAATTATCTATGGTTCATGGGGAGAATAGCCGCATCCACGCATGCAGGTGCGGATCCGGCTGCACTCCTCCACCTTCCGTTGCTCCCTGACATGTTGCAGAAACGACTAAACCACAGCATGTGCAGTAAACGCTGCACTGCAGCTCATATGCAACATGGTGTAACCACACCATCGGGAAACTGCCCAGTTATTAAATATTAAAACAGTTAACACAGCATGGCACTGGAAAACAGTGGTGGTCTTTATTGTGTGCATGAGGCAGAGGGCTGCAAACATCCAGCCGGAAAATAAGCCAGTATTGCACCACTGTTGTTACGCCAAAGTTGCAGCGATCAAGGGGATAATGTTAAGATTAGTACAGTAGTTAGGAAATATTTAACAAACAGCCATCTTTGCTTACAAAAAATATCTCAAATTGCTACATACTAGCCCCCTTTTTTCTCCAAACCCTGTCTGCACGCTGTCAGGGTCTGCAAAGACACCTGCGGACTGCCAACAGCGTTTTTGTGTGTTCTGCTGCCACAGCTCAGCGAAGAAACACTGTCACTGGGAGGATTAAGGCGAGTGTTAATTAGAATCAAGTGGACGGCACATTACTCATCTAAAGACATTGATCAAGATGCCGTAACGATTTCAGTAATCTTCAGTCTTTTGTTGCTTCATTAAAACTCAATTATAAGATCAGAGATCACAAGCACGCATGATCACAGACATGCAGCACAGCAGTGTGTATTTGCATGGCGTACCTGGTAAGAACCACAGCCAATACATCATCCTCACGTCATTTATATTTACTGTGATGAACTGAGCACTTCATAATGGATTGCAATTTGTATAATTTGGAGATAGCTGTGAATTTGAACAGCTGGAGCAGGCATCACCTGCTTCCGTTCCAACACACTTTTCCTCTCTTATCAGCTGAGGACTTCAGACTTGCTGCCTGGTGAATAATCTGCCTGGGATGGTGGTACAAGGCTGCCGGAGATAATTAAATAAATGCAGTTAATCCTAATTAATCTTGTTGAGGAAAAAGAAAATGAGAAAAGCCCGCACAAAGCTAACTCCGCTGTTTGAATAATTAAGGTTTTCTTTCCTCTTGAGATTTATGGATTTAATTCTGTATTTGAAGCAAATAAAAATGATCACTACCTTCATTTCTGTTTCTCTTGTTACATTTTCAGATATTTCTGTCAGCCTGTTGTCACTGGTTGTGACCGCCTGCGGTTTAGCTCTGTTCGGGGTCTCACTCTTTGTCTCTTGGAAGCTTTGCTGGATACCATGGAGGGAGCGAGGGTTTTTTCCCACCACAAAGGAGGCGCAGGGGCATCTCAATCCCACAATGAGCCCTTTGCCCTCGCAACCTGGGGCCGATCAGCCAGTCTACACGGCCGTGGACCCCCCAACACACGGCCGCCGCGAGTCGTCACAGTGCTACATGGCCAGAGAGCCCACTCCCATGGCGTCCGTGGTGTCAGTGGAGGCTCCAGGGACTCCAGTGTCCCCACCACCTGTGGTCTTGGCCACGCCAGAGGCAGCTATGAAGATCAGTCACACGTCTCCAGACATCCCGCTGGATGCCCAGAGTAAAACCCAAGAAAACGGAGTTCACACGACACCTCGTATGCAGAGGCAGACCACCGAGCCCCCACCCTCCGGCCACTCCATGTCTGAAATGGGGTGAGTACAGAATCGTTTGTTTCTTGATCTCGGCAACGTTGGTGCAGCACATGAGCGGTTGGTTGGTTTCTTCTGCCCACAGGCAAGGTTCCATTCGCAGACACATGAACCTGTCCAACCCAGATTTCAACATGGCTCAGTTCCAAAGACAGGACTCCCTCACTGGAATGGGCCTGGGCCTGGGCCGTCTCAAACCTGAGCTCTACAAACAGCGCTCCCTGGAGGGAGACGAGGGTGGTCGCAGGGGCGGGGGCTGCGGACGCCTCCACTTTATCCTCAAGTTTGACTGTGACCTGGAACAGTTGATAGTTAAGATCCACAAGGCAGAGGACCTCCCGGCCAAGGACTTTTCTGGTACCTCAGACCCATATGTGAAGATCTACCTGCTCCCTGATCGCATGACCAAGCACCAGACAAAGGTGCACCGCAAGACGCTGAACCCAGTGTTCGATGAGGTCTTCCTGTTTCCCGTGGCATACTCTGAGCTTCCCACACGCAAGCTGCACTTCAGCGTCTACGACTTCGACCGTTTTTCACGCCATGACATCATCGGCCAAGTGGTCGTGGACAACTTCCTGGATCTGGCAGATTTCCCGAGGGAGACGAAACTGTGTCGGGACATCCAGTACATCTCCACGGTGAGGCAGCCTATATTCTGAAAGGATGTCATGTCCTCTTCGATACACACCCCATGTGTTACATCCCATACTGAACCTCTGTATGTTGCTTTATTGACCAGCTTTTGTGTGAGAGCCTATCCAACTGCAATAAATATTTCAGTGACTCATTAGAAGCTGAATAATGAAAAAGCCCAAAATCACAATCACACTTTGCCTGGATGGGCTTCAAACCTGTGCAGCTGCACCCACACAGGTGTGACCTGCTGCTTCTACAGGGACATAAAGTTGGTTGTTGAAGTGGGTTCCATAATGGTGAGCACATCTTAATAACGATCACAGTTCACCGTGTGCATGAGAAAGGAACTGTGGAGACTGCAGCGGAGTAGCTGTTGTTTCTGTGTCTCCGGTGAATGTAATAAGCACTCTGCACCTCCACTGGAGACCAGGTTCGTCCGGCTCCATCTCTCAGCACATGGGGTATGCTAATGACTCGTCTGCACTGCAGCCATTTTAATGAGCCTTGTTCTTCAGTGTGAAGCTGCTCTACTGACTCAGCTGTCAATACTGGCTAAATATAGACCAAAGCAAGATCAACCTGTGAAAAATCCATCCATCTATGCATCTATCTGTCTCTCTCTCTCTCTCTCTTTCTATTATGGCTAAAGGCCTGAACACTGTAAAGTCTGGAACTACAGCTGATACTAACGACTGTGTTCTACACTGATGTAGCACGTACGTAGCGCAGGTAGCACCTAGAGGATCAGTAGGTAGTGTTCTACATGGTCTGGCAGGACTTGTAGTCTAGGTCTGAGTGCAGCCACCCTGGTTACCGCCTCTAATAAGACCCATAAGTTCACAAGGTGCAGGACAGCAACAAGTACAGCGATAAGTAGACCCATAGAGGGTCATGGCGAAGTGGCTATGCGGCCATGCAACATCCTGTGCACTGGGATTAGTACGAAAGCCATTCAGATGCAATTTATGGAGCTCTCATGAAGCAAGAGTGGTAACGGTGATGTAAGTCATGATCCTGCGCGGTACATAATGGCTACTACATCGAACGGTTGAGCAAGTGCATGCATATTTCAGCATGTTTCATGTTCAGCCTATTCCCCTGCTGTTAGGCACGTTGTGCGGGAGCACGCTAACATTTGCACTCATCCTGAAAGCTTTTGTCGGTCTGTGTTTAAACCAACCCTGTGTCACAATCACGACGGTTTAAAGATGTGTCAGTTATGTGAACCTTAGCAGATATATGCTGGAATTTATATTCATGTTCTCCACAATCCACCGTCAAATAGAGGTGAGATCACACAGAGGTCTCTCATAGACAGTGATGGTAAAATAAGGCTGTTTCAGGTGACTGAGCACTAAAAATACGTTTCATATTCTTGTATCATTTTCATGTTCAGTTTTCAGCTATAGATCCTCTTTAATCCCACATGTGAATACATGGAAACACTCAGCTGCAGCTGTTTGAATGTGTAATTATTAAATGTAAGAAGAGCCTTCTATATCATTTCTTATATCATAGTTCATTAATCTCGAACACATATTGGGGGAGATATCATCAACTAGCAGTGCTTAAGTTCCTAATGTATGCATGATCTTGTGTGTGGATTAGAGTCTTTAAAGACTTTGAAGACTCATATTTCAAAGCTGAAAGGGGTTAGAGAGTGGACTTCATCCATTTAAATGTTTTAAAGGAATTTCAAACATTAAAAAAATGTTTGAAAGGAATTATTGATTTACTACAGTATTTATTGTACACCAGGCTCTATATTGATGCAGAGAGAGTGTCCATTATACAGATGTGAGTGGGGACCTGTTCCATAACTCACTGATCCTTAACTTCAGCAGGAAAGCAGCCAGTCAAGATAAATACATTTCAGGTTATTTGGTCCTCTCAGCAATGCTGTAATTAAAGTCTTCGTTCTTGTCAACCATGTTGTGTGGAGACATGAATTTTTACTGACCCCTAATTTTACAGGTGACTGTGCAGAACACTGACTGCAGATCCGCTCAGATTCTAATGAGTCCAGTTCAGTCAACAATAAAGTCCAGCGCAGAAGCTGTTGTCTCCACCACACACAATTTTATGCTTCCCCACTTCTCACTTCTTTGCCCGAGTTATTTTCGAGAAGAGGTGATAAGTGAACAGAAGCCTCCTTCCTGGGTGAAATGTGGGAAGCTTTAATTAAAACAGGGTGACAGAGGGTTGCATTTCTTAACTAATGTGTTTAGTTTAGTAGAGTGTGAAAGAACAAATGAACAAAAGAAAGAAAGAAAGAAAACAATTTAAACATCTCAATATTGTGTATAATTCTGGGTTGCTACAGCAGGCCTCTGAAGTAACATCATAATATGGCTGTGGCACTATGATTATTGTTGTTTTACTTATGGCTGTTGCAGGGCGTTAAGCACTATAGTGCTAATTGAAAGATTCAATAATAGCATGAGAAAAAAAGCAAAAAAAAAAATTTAAAAAAAGATGTAATGTAAATGTGATTTGTGTTGTTTTTCCAGGATAATGTGGACCTTGGTGATTTGATGTTTTCTCTCTGTTACCTTCCCACTGCGGGTAGACTGACTATTACCATGATAAAGGCTCGCAATCTCAAGGCCATGGACATCACAGGAGCATCGGGTAAATAAAGAAAAAGCACGTGATCCGCTTATAAAACTGAGCTTCTTTCTGATTGTCCTCTTTTACTTGCGCAGATCCATACGTGAAGGTTTCGCTCATGTGCGAAGGACGGAGACTTAAAAAAAGGAAGACATCCACGAAAAGAAACACCCTGAATCCCATCTATAATGAGGCCATTGTCTTTGATGTCCCTCCAGAAAACATAGAGCAGATCAGCCTTTTGATCGCAGTGATGGATTATGACCGGTTAGACCTTTTTATGAAAAGACAAACAAACAAAAAAAAATCCTACACAGTACTTTGCATCAGTCTAAATTTCAAAAAGATGTACTTTGGCATGAGTCAGCTGACAGTCAGCTGACAGCAGCTAATCAACAGCATGTGCACATCTTAGAAGCAGGTTGGCGCTCCAATCGAATGAAGCCCTCTCTCTTTCAAAGTCATTAAATAAATAATCTTGCTTAACTCAGCATTGGAAGCATATAAAAAACACATTGTGGAAATTGAGGTCCTCTTCTTTCATTGCACACTTGCTGAAGGGAAAGTAGAAGGAAAAATGAGGTCAGCAGCTCCACCATCATGTTGGGAAAGCAGAGGTTGATGTCGCATCTTCTTCTTCTTCTGCACCTACAGGGTGGGCCATAACGAGGTCATCGGTGTGTGTCGTGTCGGCAATGACGCAGACAACCTAGGCCGAAAGCACTGGAGCGAAATGCTGACATATCCACGGAAACCTGTGGCCCACTGGCATCCTCTGGTTGAGGTGAGTTGAGCGTCGTCATGGACGCGCTGTTGTGTTTTCGCTCTGGATCACTCATCAATGCTTCCGCAGCTCTTCCATCAACAATTAGCTGTAGACTCCAGGATTAAATAAATAAATAAATAAATTGAAAGTGATTATCACAGCTCAGCCATTAAAGCACGCTGGCTTCATTAGCATTCAGCGATAACAGCACTGTTATTACGGTTGGAGGTGGTGGAAGGATTTGTCCTCAGCTGTGAGCGGAAGGCTAGTGAAAGTTTGGACAGCACAGAGTTTGAAATTCTGCAAAAACCTCAGTGGGTGATGCTATTTTTCTGAAAAGAAATGGTACGGCAGAGAGGCAACCCTTCATCATCCAGGATGTACCGTCTGTATTTCTTTCTGTGTTTTTTCAATCCAAAGAAAATCTTGCAAGAAAGTAAGGAAATACTCTTTGATGAGGTTCAAGCCACATGTACATTTGGCACCACGATTGAATGAAATGTGATTAATGATAAAATGCACGGTGAACGTTTCGCAGAGACGCTCCCCTCAGGGCTGCAGATGCAGATGAGCGGATAAGAGTGAAAGAACGAGAAGCTCTGAGTGCTGAGAAGCTGGCGGATGGCAGCTCTGAACTGTGCACTCAGCCAGCAAAAATGGCTTTATTACGAGCACTTCAGAAGCCTGTTTCTGTGGAGACGATGAGCAACACATGCTGATTCTCACACGAAATCTTCTTTGGATCCTCAAGAAAGCGGGGACATCAGACTAAACCCCCCAAACATTAATTGTAGCTAAAATACTCCCCAGTGGTTGGGAAAGCAGCAGTCAGTTCATTCAAATCAAAGAGGCTGGTTCTCCTGCTTTCCAGGGGTCTTGCTGTACAGAGGTTCCCTCTGCTACTCCAGAACAGGGCCTGCTTTTATTGTCATCTTCTATACAAGCACCTGTTTAAGAGAAGGTCCTTGTATCTCTGGAGCTCATCTATATATGAAGTAACCTCCCGTCTCCTCTTTTTTGCAGTATCAGGGGACTGCAGGTAGCAGCCAGGGAGGATCCTGCAATTCCCTGAAGACCCCTCCCTCTCCCTAGTCTCGAGCAGCAATCGGGATAACAGCGCTAGTCAAGCTGGCGAGGCCGGGCGCCGCGCACATACCGGGAGAGCACAGATGTAAAGGAAAAAAAAAAAAGCAAAGAAGAAAAGAGCGAGCGGTGTGAGGAAGGCTCGGCTGGATGCATGTTGAATGACGGCAAAGGTGGATGTTTACTTTTCTAGAAAGTCCTTCTAAGAAAAACGAACGGGGGCATGCAGCCATTTTGGGTCTGTGGTGCTCCTGGGTTTCTACAGTCGTTCCTGTTTTTTACATAGTGTTGTTACTCGTTTTGATGAAGTGAGTCGTGTATTTCCAACCAGTTGAACCGCCATACTTCCCCTTCTGTTTTTAATTTGGTGGTGACTTGGTGCATGATGGTTTGGTGGGATATCTGCTCCTTGTTGGTTTGTTTGTTGTGTTTCTATACTCGGGATGGCGTGTTGTTCTGTCTGCTGGCGATGTGCAGTGATGTTTCCTTTTGACAGAAAATCTCTGTAAGCGAAGTATGTTAAATGTTATCAATAAACAGATTCAACCTCATCTGCTGTGTTTTGGACTTGCTTTTCTCCGTCTGTCTTCTCATCTAAAACAGATTTCGAGGAAAAAGCAGCGTACGTCATTTATATTATAGCATGTTTATTTTATAGCAGATGAGTCCTATTGGAACTGGAGATGAACCCTTTAAAAAAGGCAGTTGAGACAATTTGTGGGAGAAAGAGCACTTGTGTAAGCAGATTATGAATCCCTACAGGCACAGCTCAGAAGTGAAACTTTGCCAATTAGCAGTGATGGGAAGCAGTATAGTGAAGAGAAATGGAAGCATGTCATCAACACACACACACTCTCTTTATGGTTTACGGTCTGAGGTCAGCCATTATTCTCAAACAGAAGGACTAACAGGGGACACAGGCCAACAGAGGTGGGATTCACAATGACCCATGGGACCGACGGTGAGTTTACAGGAGGGTCAACTCTGCACCTCCCACTCTGGAGCGCAGTGAAAAAGCCCACAACACTGGACAGAAATCAGAGACTACAAACACATGACCAAATTCTTTCAGTGGATACAAAGGCAGTTGGCTCTCTATATTTATGAGGATAAAGCGTGTAATTCAGACATTAGAACCAATCTAACCTAATACATTATAGATTTGTTTCTCCTTCATTTGTCAAACCTGTGAAAAGTAATCGGACCGACTGGGTCATTATTAAGTAATGACTGGTCTACGTTATTGTGGGGACATTAGACCTAGAGTTGCCTCAGACATGAAATAAACTGAGCATTAACCCATTTTCACCTAATATTCATACCGACGCCCCTGGAACATCTTCCATGCAGCATTGGACTCAAACGCCACATCTGTTCTCCAGCTGCTGCTTGTCTTGTATTTCAGTGGGATACAGAGAGGCGGCCCTGCTGGTGTGTGTGGACAATAAACTGTCTTTCATTAATTTTCTACCTAAATGCCTCAGACAACACACACTTCAGCACATCAGCACAATGTTGAAAGGTGCAGGATTTTTTTTTAAAGCTATTCAAAGGAATAGAACGTTGATGAGTAAAGACTATTTAGCATTTTCCTTTAACCAGAAACACCGATAGTCTCAGAGAGATTAACCATCTGTAAATTGGAATTAAATCAGCAGTGTCTCTTCTGCTTTCTACCAACTGAGCGAACATCAGAGGGCGGAACGGGATGAGCTGAAGCTGATAAAGAGCCGAATCTGATGATCCCTCTGCAGATGCGGCGGCCAATTTCATGCTCCCATCGTTTTAATCTGTGGTGTCTATGCCTGAACATGATGTACAGTTTATGTGACATACCATCATCATGAGGAACACCAAGAAGGACAACAGCAAGGTTTGTTTGTTGATGTGCTGCGTGGCTATTTCCTGATTAAATATATTATCCAATCAGACTTGAACTCGTTGGGCCAGGAACACGACACACGTTAATATCTTTAAGAACCGGGCAGCGTGTTCCATGTGTCCATGTCATTAGGTGTACTGTTAGATTTGCAGATCAAAGAGAATACAACCGTACAAAACCCCACAACTGAGAGTTCCTTTAGATGGGAGGTCACCAGCCACAACACAAAAGGTCCTGTTCATCCCACAGATCCAACACGAACAAAAACCAAAAAAACCTACTCTGCTATGAATGAAGTTCTACACGATAAAATTATTTTCTGAAAATAAATATAAAATCAATTTTCGAAGGATCATCTCAACACAGACGGACCCTGAGCTGAAATGCTTATCGACCGCAATAGCTTGGTCGGACAAATCTGAGGTCTCATTCACTGAAGCACTTCAGCAGAGAAAAAGAAACCACTTGATAATTCTAAAATAAAAGATCTGTGAAGGCAGCAGCTAACCTGCTGTGTTTATATAAGCATGAGGCTGTGGTGAGGGGCTTCTCTAGAGGTGAGGGCACCGCTTCCATCATCCAAATTCCTTATCTAGATAGGTTGTGAAAGATTTCCTGCTGCTTTTGACTGGCCTCTTTACAGCCAACTGTCAGAAAGCTGGAGAATCATTCATGGATATCAACATTTCATCCAGCACAGGCCCAGCCTCCACCAGCTCACTTGACTTGTGGACATAAAACAGAAAATGACTCAATATCACCTGGTATTCTGGCATTCGGAAATTTGCCCAAGACTGTAGACAAAAGGTGCTATAGCCCTGTATTTCTATTTTTGACTCTTGATGGTTCTGATATCTAGATTTTTAACAATTATCTGTTCATCTGAACACAAGCACATTTGACATTGTTGCTGTCAAATGTGCAGTTTTAACAAAATGTCAGTGCCACAATTGAAGTGATTAATTAACCTACTTTCAGCTCATCAACATTCGCATTCCTGCCTCCACTCTCTGAAGCTAACCTGCTAGCTGCTATTCTGTGTATCTTGATGAGTGCTGTTTTATGAACTCCATGCAGGACCCAAATACTCGTGAGTTGCTGTCAGAGTAACAGCAAGGACATCCCTGAAATTCTCTAATTAGTGGGAAAAGCAACATTACTGCCCAACGCCATTAACTAAGACGCATTCCTATTCCTGCAATCGTGTCCTCGCATTCAATATCCATGCCACAAAGCAAAGAGAATAAAGTGCTTTACTGCTCCACAGCACTGTTTTATCTGTCACCAGAATCCAGGCTGCTATCTATAGCATGTTTGATGTTCTGGGGCTCCAGATGAATAATGCCAGCCCACTTAGAACGAGTGTCAAGGGTCTCAGATGGTGCCGTCACATCGGAGCGCAGACTTCAGTTGCCATCCAAGTTAATGGCAAAGACCTTGTCCGTTTTCTGTGCCCCACATTATTCCTCGCGCTGGGGGTCATGATGGAATATCATCTTGGAGAAAAAGGAAGGGAAGGGAGAGAATGGGGAGGGGCTGTGGGGTGTGTGGGTTTTTTGTTAAGGTCTTGTTAGTGGGTGCTGTGTATGACACATTACCGGTTGGCTGCAAAGCTGTCATCCACTCAGGCTGATGGCTATGAGGAGAGGAGAGACTAGACACATTTTTCACAAATTACCTGCTGATTTAATTATTGGATTGACCTTTACGCTACAGAGGCAGGAATATTCTACATGATGGCTCCTAACAGCCTCACTGCTGCCTAGATTTCTTTCTCTGCCCCATGTTCTATATACAGCCTCCAGCTAATCTCATAATGCTAATGTTAATTTATCTGTACTGTAAGAATAAACCAACAGATGACCCCAGGCCATTCTTATCCAGCAGTCTAGGTTATTGTCAACAACCAGACTTCATGTAGGATGCTATTTTCTGTATTTTTTTTTTTTAATCTGTCTACAGCTGGAAACACTTGATTGATTTTCTGCCATCCTCACTTGTCTTATATAATCTTATTCTTGGAGACAGGCACGTTGTGTTAGCTGTATCATAAACTATGTCCACTGCTGCAACAGGCAAACATGCATTTTCTTGTTTACAGATGTGACGACCATAGTCAGTCAACCACGACAAAGCTATTTGGTGCACCTCAATTCAGCAAAGTGAGTACAATCAGTCATTATCAGGCACACCAGACACATCCTGACATGACTGAATAGTAAAATGTCAGAGAAGACCAGAGATAAATGACTCAGGCAGGCGGCAATTAGCTACAAATAAGACCGAGGGGAGGTGAAGGTGTGTCTCCTGGTAATGAACGAATGCTGTGTAGTCTCTGATTTCTAATAAGCATTTTCCTTTCTCTTCACATGACATTTTATTTGTGACAAATATATATCTTCTATTTACTGGTTCAAATAATACTTTTATTATTGAAGCAAACTAAATGAAACACACAATAGATCTATGTGTGTGTGTGTGTGTGTGTGTGTGTGTGTGTGTGTGTGTGTGTGTGTGTGTGTGTGTGTGTGTTTCAAACAGCTACGACTTATGACCAGTTACAAATGTAAAATAACTGACTCTCATAAGACAGGTTGGAAATGGACGGGAATTCAGGTTTTCACTGGCGAGGAGCAGGCGTTTTTCAAAGTTTGCCAAATGATTCTTTCAAGAAAAGCCATAAAAGACAAAGCGCTCGTTATTTGGCGAGACCACAGAGGTTTTTGCAGCCCTGAAAGCATTTATTTTTCAGTCTGTGGAAGAGTGAGGGGGGAAAATGTAATTCCTTTCATGAACCCAAAGACAGGAGAAATATTACAGTCTATCCTGCTGTGTGATTTTAAAAATAAAGATCCAAATTACATTTTATTCCCCCCACTCTGATTTCTCTTCGCGATTGGGCGGCCATGCTTGCTTTTGACCTGCGTGGTGAAACCATAAGGAGGGAGCCTGACCTCCGCAGAGCAGTCACCCGCTTAGGGAATTAAATGGAGGACTGCAGTGTGAATAACAACTAAAATAACAAAATAAAGAGAACTTCAGTACTGTGTTGTACATACTTTCACATAACATTGGCCGAAGCTCTGCAGAATTTTTTTTCCCCCAAAAGGCTCCATATTCATGATCACCTAGTGCCTGAAAATGTTAATATCAGGCACTCTATTTAGAGGCACCTTCGTACTGATGGTGGTGTTTAAAAAAAAAAAAAAACAAAAAACCTAATGAGAAGTTCCCTGGCAACAACAGCGTGAAAGAGCTTATCTAATCCAGGCCTACAAGGTTTTAGGAGAAATAACTATGATCAAGCATAATGAAGAAAGGAAGGACAAGGGTAAAGACAGAACAGAAAAAGGACAAAGTGCTACAAAGAGAAAAAGTTGTAAAATGAAACAAAATAGGGACAGTAGTTTGCGCTGTGGCACACAACAGGAAGGTCCTGGTTTGGATCCCACTGCGGCCTGCCCACTATGGTCATTTGCTCTATGTTAGCTCTATGATGAGGTGGTGACTTCTTCAGGGAGTACCCCGCCTCTCACCTCCAGCCCCCTGCAACCCTGCTTAGGGATAAAGCTGTAGATAATGGATAGAATAAAATATCACGCACCCACATGCCAGGGTTCAGGACATATGGAATGTGATGCAGAAGAAGACCTGAAATATTGCAATTCCATCAAAGAATGCAACTTCAAAACCTTGTTTGGATGTCAGATTTGGGGATTTCATGTGCTGTTACTGTTTTTGTACAGATGGTAACAAAAACAGGATGGAACTAAAGTAAAACCTGCGTTTTCTGCCCCACAGCAGCTTTGACAACAGGTCAGGCCCAGACTGCAAATGAAAGAGGAAGGTTTAAACCTAAGGAGCCACATGTGGGAGCTCTTATTTAGAAGTCACTCTGATGTCAGAGCAGCTGTTGTAGCTTTGCTGTAAAGACATCCAAGTGTGACAGTGACTGGGAGTAATCTGCAACGCTGTTTCTCTTCAGATGCTCCATCTGAATCCTTCGGCCAGAATGAGGATCTTATAGTGCTTCCTATGTTTGTCGCCATGGCGTCAAATGCCTGTCACATTTTAGAGGCTGCCTTGGAGGAAATGGATGACATGATTGTCGGTAAGAGTAACTCTCCTCATTATCTCAAAAACACGGCTGCTTCGTTTGTAATTGCTGGTCTCCGTGGATACGAAAAATGCGGTTTGACATGTATACAACTAGAAATTTTAGACAGTCAAGTGAGGAAGGGGGATCAGCCTGTTTTTGCAATGGAAGTGACATATTTTTGGTCCTGGTTAGGGTTATAAATCAAAAACTCTGGTACTTAAGGTGATGTTTGAAACATTAGCAACTACATCACAGCCTGCAGCTAACATTGACACTGTGCTACTAAAAATACAAAAACATTGCATTTGCCCAGCGTACGCTCCTTATGCTGCATCAAAGTACTTTATGCAACTTGATATTAACAGTAACCAAAGTTGGACCTCTAATTTGTGGCTTCCAGAACCCAGTGCACAACACTGAACCCTGTGATGCAATTTCCATCTGCCACAAGGGAGCACAACGCTGCCCCCCAGAGGTCGCTTCGCGAACTAGCATCAACTTTAACCAGCATCAGCGGCCCAGAACTAGTTCCTGGACTAATACTGTAACAACGTTTCTCCCTGTGCAGGTAAAAAGGGCAACAAGTTGTTTTCTGCTGTTATGCAGTTAGGAGTCACGAATGACCAAACCCCACAGAGCAGCTCAAAGTCAACTGATCCACACTACATGGACCCGGCGCTGAAGGCGCTCCAGCTCACTGAGGCCCTCAAGGCATTGCTGGAGGGCTGGGGGAGCGACAGAGAGCTGGAGTCGGTCAGAAAGCAAGTCGCCAAAGACACAGCAGATGTTATACTGAGGTGGCTGACGAGAGACGAGGTGAGTAAAGCAGGAAATCACAGTGTCCGCTGTGAAATATCTAACGCATGAGGGAGAGGAGAGGGCCATAGCTCCCGGTTTCTGTGCGTTTTAATAGTGGCGTGATCTGGCATTGGACTTTCATTGTGGTCATCGACATCTGGAGGAATTTTCCCTGTTTTGAGATGAGAAGCCCTGCAAACTGCACCCGTAATGAGATCCAGAGCTTCTGTTCACAGCAGGCCGCACCCTTAGTTTCACTGCACTCGTTCTTCCTTCTACCTTTCCTTAAATCCTTCATCTCGCCTCCACTTAACCTGTCGGTTCTTCTGCTCCAGTTGAGCCTCTTTAATTAAATTACTTAATCCCAACTTCCTTTCCTCTCTCCAACACTCTGCTCCTCCCTCTCTTCTGCACTCCTTTTTTTTAACACACTCCTTTCTCCGCACATCTGACAAGCATGTGCTGCAGAAAGTTTTCTCCTCCTTTGTGCCCCTTTTGGAAGCCCCCAAAAGAAAAAAAACTCACCCTAGAGGTATTTGAGACAGAGGGAGAGGGCTGGCTGAAGGTAGAGACGTTCAGCAGCCAGCAAAAGAGGACAGAGAGAGATGAGCGGTCAGGAGCTGCTGCACAAACGCAGATACGCTCAATACTGAAGCAGTTTGAGAAGAGAGGCAGGGGGAAAAAAATGAAAAGAGAGAGTTAGAAAGGGTAAAAAAAAAATAAAAGTGAAGAGAAGAATGAAAGGGAGAACAGCCAACTGGCACAGGCTGAGATATTCGGCTTGGCTCTAAAAGTTTCAGGCTTCCCAGACAACAAACCACATGGACTGAGGTCCTCGCTGTTCCCTCTGCAGGCTGCAGAATGGAAGCGCTGTAGAAGTGTGTGAACACAGAGGGGTAGAAGGCACACGTTAAAGGGCTATTTTTGTCCTCCTGTGGATTTTTGGTATCTTTGTAGCTGTAGCTAAATTGTTACCTAACGTTGGGAGAGCTCTGCAGAGTGATGGGCCTGCAGAATGGAGTATGATATCGATTTCTACAAACATTTTGGCTGGCTGAAGAAGGTAAGATGCGTGCATTTTTCCACTTTCCTGCACTGGATGGGCACGATGTGGTGGAGAGGCGTGCTGCAGAATGTGCACGCTTGTGTCATATTTTACACAGACATGACATGCTGGGATGCAAATGCGCACACACGTCACCAGTGTCTGATGAGGACAAAAATATAGACATCCTCAGCTGCTGCATGGGGGTCTTACTGAATGCCACATCCAGAGAGGGGGCCTCTTCATTCACACATCCTGTAGTAAGATCCTGAGCTCAGCTTTAAGTGGCAGAGGTATGGTGACTGTTTGAGCTGGCTCAGAGGGACGGACGTTAAGGATGGATGCCTGCATTTCTGGGAACTTTGAGCACATTTGGTTGGACTTTAATTCCCTTGTACACTAATGGCTCAGAAATATCCCTAACTACACCAGCAACTCCCGCTCCAGTCAAAACACACACACACACACACACTCACGTGCACACACCCCGACTGGAAGTGTGAGTGTGCTCCTGTAGGTGTGTTGGGCAACTGTTCTTCATTAAGACCTTTGTTCTGAAGGTAAACGTCCCACCATCGGCCAACAGTGAGTCCTATCAGCAGCGTCTGTCACGTCTGGAAGGAGACAAAGAGTCGCTCATTCTCCAGGTGAGAACCCGCCCATCATCTCAGAGGTATGTCTCTGTGAGCTGTTGTAACGCTTCACATTTTTCTAATGAAGCTTATCTTTGAAGTGGTCTAATCTGCTGCAACAGTCATTCCAAACAGCTAACCGCCTCAGTATTGCATAAGGCGATTAAACCCAGAAAGGGCAAAGGTAGAGGATAAGACATGAAGCATAACTGTTACGGTTCTTTCCAGCTGTTATAAAGCTGCATTTACTGCTATTGCAACACAAGAAAGTCTTGTTTGGTCTGATGTGTCATTCTGGATACACACTCTGTGTGTCCGTGTGTGTGTATGTGTATGTAGGTGTGTGCAGTTATCAGAACTGCAGAACAAGTGCTTACATGAGGCAGGTTATAGCTCGTGGTGCTACGTGTGTTTGTGTGTGTGTGTGTGTTTGTGTGTGTGTGTGTGAGAGAGAGAGAGAGAGACAGACAGACAGAGAGAGAGAGAGAGAG
>BJFM01000040.1:342517-365708 GCA_016586285.1 Arothron firmamentum
GTGTGTGTGTGTGTGTGTCAGAACTTTAGATAAGCATCTTAATTGGGTTTTGATGGCCTACGCCCTCTGCTTCTCTGTTCTCTTCAGGATCGGCGTATTGAAGAGCTCACTCTGCTGCTGAATCAGTGCCGACAGTTCAGAGAGGTCACTCACAACAGGCCAGGTAATCAGATTACTCTTCAGCTCAACCTCACCCACCTACATAGTCCTCTCGGACGTAAGCAGCTGCACTTCCTGTCTCTGATAGCGGCATCTGCTCCAGCTGAGCTAACACACACACACACACGCACACATACACACACACACACGCACACACACACACACACACACACACACACACACACACACACACACACACACACACACACACACACACACACACACACACACACACTCTCCTTCTTTGTTCCTGCAGCGCCACCTGCTGTTGGCACAGTGTCTAACGGCAGGACGTCATCGACCAGCAGTGAGGAGGAAATGCGGGAGCCGATGAAGAGGACTGACTCCACCAGCGCCAAATCTGAGGATTTAAAGTCCGAAGTGGGTACAGATGATCCAGCACCGATCCAGGTTCAGTTTGGCTTGGATTTGTGAAGCGACAGCAACTTTTCTTCTGTCGCCGTGGCAGGTGTCACACGCGTCCATGTCCAGCTCTTCCTCTCGGCGCACGTCTTCATCAGCACAGAAAGACGGCGATGTCAGGTGAGGAAGCAGCTCGTCACCGACGGATCATCAAGGTCGACATCAGTCATCAATGTCGGCGGAGTTTCCCGAGGTAATTGTGATTTCATGTCACAGGACAGAAACATCAACATCAACATCACCAGACCTGAGAAACAGACCTTCAGAAAAGGTATGTTTGGGAAGCAAGAAGAGAAAAGCTGAACTACTCTGGACGCTCTTTTTTTTCTTATCTTAATTATATTGTGTAAAAGTTGTTTTGAATGAATTAGCAGTATTACAGTTCTCTTTCAACGGGTCTTAACAGCCCCAGGGTTATTTAGTAGGCTAAAATCTGGTTTGTTAAAAGTTTAAGGCCTCAATATTCAGCGACTCCATCTCTTTGTTGAACTGAGCCCTGGGGAATGACATTACATCAGTATTCGTCCCTGCAGTGGATATAATCATTTATACATGACTCATGACAAAGGTGTGATTGTATTTCCTGTTGTTTGCTTCTGTGTGTGTGTGTGTGTGTGTGTGTGTGTGTGTTTTTTAGAGTTCTCTGAGTGACAGCAAACATCAGATGCTGCCTGGGAATTCGTCTCCGAGCCACCAAAACGGGAGGGACAGCAGCGGTGAAAGCCAGAGTCAAAGGTCTCCAGATGGGAGTGAAGATGGAGACTCCAGCCAAAGTAAATCCAGCCAGATTAGATCAGGCTCCACAGGCTGTTATTAAAGGCAGATCCCTGTATCAGCCCCCCCCCGGTTAGGCTGGTGGAGCCTATCAGCAAAGCCAGCTCTCACGTTTGGAGCAAACCCTCTGAGCAGAGGCTCGCTTCAGCTTTGATCACAGCTGTAATTGCAGAGGTTTCCAAGAGAGCAGCTGGATGACGGGATAAACTCTGCAAACACACCCTCTCTCTGGTCGGCTGGACCACATCCATCCGCCCAGCTGCACCCATCCTTCACTCAGGGCTTCCACTGGGACCCCGCCCTCACGTCTCTGAGCGTCTGAGCCCACATCATCAAGCTCAAACCCTGTGTTTATTTGAGCTTTGAGCGTATTAGCTGAACCAATTTGTTTGCACAACTCAGTGACCACACACGTGCACTAACATGCAAAACTACACAGTTCCTGTAGGCGTTTCAGCAAAAGCAGTAAAGAAGTACATCTGAACTATATGAACCTCCATCGGTTGTTTGAATGATGTTTTTTTTTTTTTTTTTAATGTCCTTTTGAAGAAGCTGATGACAGCACGTCCAGCAGCAACTCCCCAGTTCACTGTGATGCAAACGTGCAGAGCGGCCAGAGATCTGTGGGGTCGCCCGATTACCTGAAGACCAACAGAAGCTTCCGGAGACTCTGGGGAAAGTGAGTGTGCCAGTGACGCGTCGGTGTTCCGTCATCTTTTTGATCTTCTGGAGAAATTAACTTCTCTTTCTGTGACGCCGACTATTCCAGACTACGCAGAACCCAGTCTGGAGGATTCCAGGCAGCAGATCCAGAGGCTGGTCCATTTAAAAGAGGGGGGCTACGAGCAACAGCAGGACCCAGGCTGACCCGGACCCCGGAAGCTTCTGCATCCTCACGGTACAGCTCAGCACACATCTGCTCTTTTTTTTAAAAATGTTTCTGGGTCCTGCCCTTTAAATGAATGACAAAGACAAGCACACCAGTTATTAATATAAATGTATTTTTTCCAGTGATATGAGCATTCCGTTCAGTCAGTGGACTAAGGAGCAGGTGTGTGGCTGGTTGGAGGACTTTGGACTGGGCCAGTATGTCAATCTGAGCAGACAGTGGGTGGAAAGTGGACAGACGCTGCTGTCGGCCACACCTCAGGATTTTGAGAAGGTCAGAGAGTGAGATTCACAAAATATGTGCATGACTGACATGGAGGATTAAAAAGCTACACTAAGTCAGGAGAGTCCGATGCATAGACAGACAATCTTTTCTGACCCCAGGAGATGAGGATGAGGAACCCGCTGCACAGGAAGAAGCTGCAACTGGCTCTGAGAGCATTTTCCACTAAGATGGTGGAGAAGTCCTCTGGGTTGGATTACATCTGGGTTGCCCGTGAGACTCATTGCTATTGTTTCTTTAATAGAATGGTGCAAATTAGATGTCACTGTGAATGATTTTTCTTACATCATTTGATCTTAGGATAAATCTTTCAGCATGTAAACTGAATTTATCTCTGATTTCAGGTTGGTTGGATGACATCGGTTTGCCACAGTATAAAGACCAGTTCCATGAAGCCCGAGTAGACGGTCAAATGATTCAGTACCTCACAGTGGTGAGGACCTGCACCTGCTGTATCTGTTTGCTTGAAACACCATCCTTACTGTTTATTTTTTCTGCCTGTGATTTCAGAATGACCTGCTGACTCTAAAGGTCACCAGTCAGCTGCATCATCTCAGCATAAAATGTGCCATCCACGTCCTTCATGCCAACAAGTTTAACCCAAATTGTCTCCGGCGCAGACCAGGGGAGGAGGTACTTAAGGCTCCTTCTGTTGGTTAAGTAGCCTTTGCTAAGATACACTTAAAAAAAAAAAAGTCGCTTAATGCTGTAATGACGTATGTTGGCCACATGATGGCAGCCAAAGCGCATTAAGAGCGCTTATATTCCATGTGCCTCGAGATGAGAAGGATTTTAAAACAACCAAAAAATGTTACTTTTTCCATGGAATATTGTTATAAATCAGACTTTTGCTCTAACTTAATAATAGCAACACCAGGTTGTTACTTTTAAGTACCATTCCCCTAAGAACTGCAAAAAACATTGCTAAGCATCAAGATAATTAAATAAGTAATACAAAACCCTCATGTTAAATTTAAATCAGTCTAAGAGGTCAACCCACTGATCAATGACTCCTTTTGGTGTAAAAGGTATAAAAGGTCCTAGTGTCAAATAAAAAAACCCAAACTGATTTGATAGCTATTTTAATATATATATGATATGTATATATATCTATATTTTGACAACTATTGTTCTTTCTTATTGTTCTTTTTTTGTCTTTCAGAGGAACCCCTCCCCCTCAGAGGTGGTGCAGTGGTCCAACCACCGTGTGATGGAGTGGCTAAGATCTGTGGATCTGGCTGAATTTGCTCCTAACCTGCGGGGCAGCGGCGTTCATGGTGGGCTCATTGTAAGTTCTGAACACGTAGAGATTATTCTTCTTTTGATCGTGTCTGGAAACCCGTTGGAACCAGGAGTCGCCCTTTGCTCCTCCATAGATCCTGGAGCCCCGCTTCAACTCAGAGACTCTGGCCATGCTGTTAAATATTCCTCCCCAGAAGACTCTGTTACGCCGTCACCTCGCCACAGCCTTCTCTGCCCTGGTGGGAATTCAGGAGGCACAGGAGAAGAGGGAGTACGCCAACGCCACTGGTCACGTACCCCTCACCACCACCGCCAAAGTAAAGGTCAAGACCCCCCCACCCCAGAGACTGTAGAGACTTTTTTTTTTTTTCTTAATTGATATTTTAATATCTTTTGTGCTTCCAGCCAAAGAAGCTGGGCTTCACTCAGTTCAGCCACCTCAGGAAGAGGAAACAGGATGATTCTCTGGATTACATCTGTCCAATCGACACTGGAGCTCCGGCGATGAACGGCGCCTCTCCTCCGCCCTCCGCAGCTCTTAAAGGCCTCAGCTCCACCTTAAACAGACCAGCAGAGAAACAGGGGGAGGCAGGAACAGGAGTTCAAACTGGCTCCAAACCGTGAAGTCCAGCCTCGCTCACCAGGACGTCCCATCACTGATGGTTTTCTGGCCTAAGAGGAGACATTAAGGGTTGCTGATGTGTTCTTATCCAGATGTTGTGGAAAAATTCACATCTGCAGTGGTGAGACGGATGGTGACGTGTGAAAGCTGCTCTCTGCATTCCTCATAAGAGCTTTAAACCAGCGTATTTTATTTAATATTTTATATCTAAAACCTTAGTTGGGACGTTGATGACCTTGTGTTTTTGATTCTGGAAAAGCTGGACACCACCAACCATTTGCACCAGTCTCTTCGAGAATGTATCAATCTTACGTTCACTTTGACTGGAAAAAGAATAAATAATGTTACCTACAATTGTCTTAGATCTGCTAATAAAACACTTTACTCTTTTTTTTTTTTTTTAAAGTAACAGAACTGCAACCTTAAATGCACAAAAAATCTGTTAACATGAAAAATAACACGTATCTATGAAAATATTAAGAACAAAAATCTCCGGGTATATTTGCAGTGAATAAGATGGATCTAGTTTCTTACTTTGTTTAAATTGAACCTCCTGATATGTTTTTAAATCTGATGAGACTGAAATCAGGTTTTTGCTTGAATTATAGATGGTTTGAAAAAAAGTTTGTCTTCATAGTTAAAATACCACGTGATTCTCATATTTTACCAGAAGGTGTCGGTGTTGCCTGCTGATTACTGGATTTGAGGCTTTATGAGTCAAAACGATTTCCATTACAAAGAGTTTGTATTTCAGCTGTTACAATGCCATTTTGATTGGATCTTATTGTTCTGTAGATTCAGGCTGGGGGTAAGAATGCAGTTTCCATTCAGTGACACCAGTTCATCTCCATATGGGCAGTTGGCCGTTATTTTTAATCGCTCATTCAGATGGACAGTTTGGAACATGGTATGAGGCCAGCACAAAAGAGTGAATGTCACCTCATCGATCACAGACAGAGTTCAGTTAAAATGTGCTTCCAAATTAAACCTGGACTTTTTCTGCTCTGGCCATCACAGTTGGAAAGTCCAAGCTGAATGATGTGAGGTTTTTTTTTTTTTCTGTTTGTGAGTCCAGAAAAATACTTAACAAATGACTCAAACATGGCTGAAAATACTTAGATCTATGCGTTTATCATAGCCGATGAGTACACAGAGGATCAAGCATATTAGATTAATTCCTGTAATATTATTTATTCACTAGTGGCTGACATGTTAGGAACTATTATTTGTGTCAACCTCTTTCGTTATACGTTAGCAGTAAATTGCTTTATCGGCAAATGTGGTATTACTGACATCTTACCTTGAATTATAATCTCAATTCCTTTAATTAAGTGAAAATGACCCTGACAGTTATTGCTTTCCAGCATACTTGCTAATGGCGTTGTGAAAAAAAAAAGTGCATCATTATAGTTTATACTGGATAAATCACTTTTTAAAGAAAGCTTTTGCCAACAGTAGCACATTATTAGCCCACGAGGACACTCAGTTTGAATGCATCACACTAAAATGGTGGCGAACATCTGACTTTAATTTGTGTGCACGTGTGCACATCCAGTGTTTACTGATTTTGTGGTGAAACTTTTAAACATTTTTCTACTGTTGCTGAGGCCACAGGAGGGAGTTTCTGCTCTGTGGAGCTGCTCCGGCCTCTCTGGAGCAGCGCGTTCCTGGTTGGATGTGATGTCACTAGTTGTCACTGTCATTAACTGGACACCAGCTTGCCAGTTTGGGGAACATATTCGACATTAGGGTGGTGCATGTGTTGCAGCCTCCCAGCCCTGCCTCTAAAGCCGCGTCTGTCTCCGGAGCACCAGTGTATTCTGACAGGGCCTGCCACAACGATGACTGCATCAGCCAGACATGGCGGCGCGGCCTGCGAGCCCGCCCTGACGTGTTGTCAAAAGGAGCATTCAGCCGTCTGCACGAGTCCTTCTCTGCTCCGTCAAACCTCAGGACCTGCTGATGACCAGGCTGCGTTTGTCTGGTCGCTTCAGCAACAGTTCCATGTTCTGTTATGGTATTTGGAGCTACCTTTAAAGCTGGTTGGAACCTTTTCAGAGCTAAAGTTGCATTTTCAGTTACATTAGCATGTAGTCATCATAGTTAAACTCCAGTGTTTCCAAAAGAGAAAAAAGACTTTTGTCGTGTCCTAAGTGGAATCTAGTGTGTAGTTTTTCTAATCCAACCTGTGAGAGTTGAGCGTTTATGCCATCATTTTGGAATCACAGGTCAAAACTGACATTTCACTCCAGTTTCACCAGAATTTTTCAAAGGATCTCGACAGAGATGTTTTAGAGTAAGAAGTAAAGTTGCAGCAGTCCTCCTTCATGTGCGATCGGTTGCTCTAGTTTTGCTACCTCGGGTCATTGCCAAACCTTAACCAGAATGACCTCCATCATATCGATTTGGAGGAGAACACCTATCACTTCAAATAATGGTAGCTGTGTTGACCCAAGCGGATCCATAGATACGGAAAATTATGGAAATGAAAATAAAAAAAAAATAAAAAATTGAATCACAAAATTAATAATCTTGAAATAAAATGATTCCTGCATACACTAAAAAAAATGCAATCACAAATGCAGCAGGGAGCTTAAACTCCTGGATTTCATTTGGTAATGTCTGGCTTTAATAATATTTGTTGCCTCTCTTTGACATCATTCAAATCTCCAGTTCAAAGCAGGGAAGCTACGTGTCAACTGGGATCAAGCCAACAGATATTTTGCATTAGACGGCTTCAAGAAGATGCACAGTCAGACTTCAGGTTTTGTTTATTTACTGCTCTTCGGGGCCGTTCTGGAGACACAAAGAGAAGTCAATCAGTGGAGGTTGATGCAGACAAATGTCACAGAAGTCATGGAATGAATGCAAAATCCTGAAAGTGGTAAAACTGGTGAGGCAATAATATGCTCTACGCATGTCTTTATGTAAATCTGCACCCTTAGTCTTTTTAATACACTGCCCAGTGTGCAATCCAACCACTAGATGTCAGAAAATCTTTGAAACTGGCATTTAAAAAAACAAACAAACAAACAAACAAAAAACCAAAACATGAACATGCTGTGTAATGAAACCCGGATTAATGAAAAGTGTAGCTTTAACAGAGAAATGATAAACAGTTGCAGTGATGACGATCAAAGATGAAACTAACTAATATCCAACATTTCAGAGTGGTGTCTGAAACACAAACACTGCAAACAGAGGCAGATTAACTCCATCTTTCCTGGCACAGCCTTCTGCAAAGATTAATGAAGGAGTCTAATATGTTTTAAATTAGTGTTTAAAATCATGAACTCATTATGTGATGACCTTCTGGTGTGAATCCAATGAATGTGCTGAGGAGAAACACAAACCAAATCCTGGCTGTGTAAACTGAAAACAGCTGAAGGGCTGTTTAGAGCAACCAAAGCATCCCATTTGGACAATATTGTAAAAAGAAATATTAAAGGAAAAAAAAACAAAACCCCAAGCACCATGCTTCATTTTCATTACTGACAAAAAAAGGGTCTCTGATGAATTGACACTTAATTACTGCTTGATTAGCATAATTATGCATGTTAATAGCATCTCAAATGAATTGCAGTTGTCAGGAGGGAGGAAGCATCTGTAGCGGTGGCAGCCTGATACATATTTTCTCCTATCCAACAGCGTTGTATAACTCTTCCCCTTAAGTGTTAGCCATTAATCACAACCAACTTCTTTTCCTTTAGAGTGAAATTTGGCATTTTGGGATAATTGGGCCATTATGGTGTACTTGTCACATCTGTAATAGGAGGCTAACGAGGCCCCATGTGTAGCATTCAGAGATGATGGTGGAATGTTTGCACTGAGTAGCATGGCAGCTAAAGATACGGCCCTCTCAGGTGGACACGTATAGCCTGTATGTACAATCCAAATAAACATATGTTTTATTGACTTTGTTACTGCAGTGTGTACAGTAGTTTATTATATCTTTAATTGGAAAGCTAACAGTTTATATTGCCAAAAATCAACAGATCAACAGACTGAATTGGTACTTCCACGCAGAAAAGCGATGCTACCTTTAAAGTGAAAAGGAAACAAATATGCATCACAAAAGCATTCATGCAGATAAAAAGCAAAAGAACTCTACTAGGTCACATGGGCACCAAAAACTACCAACCCACTGTTTAAAACCTGCTCCCAACCTGTTGGAATAACCTTTAGGTGCGTGTTTGAGTTCCTTATCTTGCAGGAATCAATAGCGTGATGGATTGCACGGGAGCCCTCCGGTGTGGTTTGCATCAAAGATTCCAAAAATGACACAACCAATTTGGTGGCAAACATTTCCTCCCACTGTCACTTCATCCGGCTCCTTGTTATTGGCAGTCGGGGAGAAGGGTGCAGAGGACGACGGGGAAATATAAGAAGGAGGCTCAAGGTTACAGGTGGCAGTTGGTAGATCATATAGATTGGGAGAAGGATGTGATCCGAGTGGACTCTGGCGTGTTTGACTCCGAAATTCTCCTCAGGACGACATTGCGGTTTTTCATAATCTTTCATAATCTTTCTAATCTTTCATTGCGGTTTTTCATAATCACGTTTCTCATGGGGTACTGGAAGTAGTTGCTATTACAAAGAAATTACAATCAACTCATCAGCCAACATATGTTTGGACTTCTGTTAATATTTAACTGAAAGTGTTTAAAGGGGACCAATACTGGGTCGCTCTCATTTGTGCCCATAATCAGCCTGACCACTGGCCTGTGTGACAGGCGCTGCTGTATTGGATATTAACTCACTGACGCATGGTGTTCTGTCATTCCCGCAGACAGCCTCTTAATACCCTAATGGATCATTTACATTATTGATGAGCCAACCCTGCGTCGCTTCCAACACAGACTATTTAAAAGGAATAATTTCATGCAAACTACATATCGATGCACTAATGATCAATCGGCCCGCGTTTTGTGTGGTAATAATATGCAACTATTTCAGAGGGATGGACGTCTGGCTCGGTTGGGGGTCAGCCTCTGGGTTTCTGCTGTTTGTTACAGATGTCATATACAGTAAATAAAGTTAAATTTAATGAAAACGGCCTGATGGACCTGACCTGACAGGTGTGTACCTACCTGTGCAGTTTTGGTGCCCCCTATCATTAGACCCATGGAGATTTAAATTGTAGATATAGTGAGTTCATTATGAGCACAGAGGAAGGTTTTAAATCTAGTACTGAACACTGACACTGTGTCTGCCCCCTGAACCCGGACTGGGAGCTGGTTCCAAAGAGCAGGAGCTGCTGAAGCCGGAGGCACTGTCCTCCAGACTGCTTTGGAAACCCTGCAGCCCTGTGCCAACTTCCTCTGTAGTTTGTGCTGGGCCACATGGGATGGTAGCTATCGCCCCCGCGTGGACAAGCTCCCTTTAAGACAGTTTTTATGGTCCTTTTTACGCCTCCACCACCAGCTGTTGTGTCTCCCACCCTTGCTAACATCTGGCAGATGAGGTATCCTGGCACAAATCTCGAGGTTTTTTCCCCCCCTCTGGGTTCATCCTCTGCATCGTCTCTGTGGAATGTCGACTGCAGGGGCTGCGGATCAGACAACCCACCCTCAGTTCACTGGTGCAACTGCTCTATTGTGTGCTGCTCAGCTTCATGCAGGCCTCTTCGGTTCCATCTTTGTGGCCCCGGCACTACAAAAAGGAAGAGGAGGAACCGCTGCAGCTAAGTGGGTGCTTTGAGGAAAAGGATGGGGGAAGAGGAGGAGATCATTGCCACAGAGCTGCAGCTGCAGCAGGCACCAGTCCATCCAGAATGGCATGGAACCAGCAACTGCAAGCTGAGAAGGAAGGAGCAAGGACTCTGAACCCTGAGCACGAGAATAAATGCTGTTCAGACAGGCTGAGGTGTTTAATCACGTGTTTGGTGAAGATGTGTTCACTGTGTTACCCAGCAGCCCTTGCATTGTCTTGCCATGTTTCTGCATTGTTGCCTTTGTTTTGAATGCCACGCATTGATTAGCGGAGCTGCTCGTTGGATCAATACCTGCAGCTGAATGGAAACAATAAGCATTGTGTAACTCATGGACTTTTAATTTACTTCTTATTTCATTCCTTATTTTTAAGCTAAAATCTCACTTGAATTAAAAAAATAAATAAATAGAGGCTTTAAGTAAACAGAGTTGGGGTTTAAAAAGAAACCACTCAAAAGAGGATGAGGATGAACTTTTGCCCCATTCACAATCTTTATGTAGTCTGGAGCGCTCAACTTTATGATATTACACAATTCACATTATTTATCTGTGACTGATTTCCTTTGTTGGTTTAGGACAGGTGTGATTAGATACAAGTCGAATAACAAAATCAGGTATTACTGGAATTAATACCACCGTAGTACAGCAATGCTGGAGCTTGACTTTCATTTCATACATCTATTTTCTTGGTATTAATTGATATCGCATTCTGTTTGTTCTCATTTCAAGATGATATTTGGAGAAGGTCAAAGAAGATAAATGTAAAAATGGGATTTTCCCGAAAATGGTCATGAGGGACATCCCTCTTTTCCATGATACAATAATCAATATTTTCATCAATTGCATTTTGTTGTCAGCCAAGTGATGCAAATGGGGTCTGCCAGCCACGTTATTGTGCCTCTGACAAATTGGCGACAGTGTTTGCATGCGAGGAGAATGCCTGTCTCCGGCAGAATAGCAGCCAACGCAGAGTGACACAGAGGATTTGTCTTTCTGATTGACCGGTGTCATGCTTAAATGGTTATCAATCTCGTGATTTCTAAGAGCCATTCCTAAAGAATCAAGCCCTCAGAGAGCCACTGTTTGGAGCTCCGAGGTCGGGCTCTTAACTCCCAACAAAAGCTACTTTTTCTGGAGAGGCCGTGGCAGAGAGATTGATTATTATTCCCTGTATGGACTGTGAGGAGACACTGGGGACATGCTTGTCTGCGTATCATCATTTATATCTACAATATGACCTACAAGGTATGTAGATGTCACCACTTCCTATTCAGTCAAAGATGGATGACCACTATAAATCATTTAGGACTGAGTCCACCTGCATGACTCCTGGTTCTTCAGCCTGGTAACACATTATTTCCTCTTGTGGAGTCAATGTTTGGTAACAAATGCACCTCTCAAGCCTTCAAATGCATGCATGTCCACAGACGGCTGTGTATAATCAGAGCCTTCTGCTGAGGTCAGCCTCATGAACTGTAGTTCCTTCATCGACAAGGAAGCTGTGGCATGTTCGTGCCCCTGAACTCTCAGCTTTCTCCTAAAACGGACACTGATTTTCACTGCCAGCGAGGCCACGCTCACACCTGACTGGTGTGTTCTCTGTGCTGCTGAAGAGCGCTTCCCTCAGTGTTAGGGAAATATTTTATCTCCAGATGAAATAAATAAAACAAATTTCTATTTTTGTGCTCCTGACAACTGGAAAAGGTGCCCAGTGCTATGGGCAGAAGACAAAGCCGACTCACCCTACGGCTGTAAAAGCTACCTTCACGAATCTTCCCAGAGATTCTAAATCTACTCCGTAAGTACAGTAGGTCTCAATCGCTACACAAACGGTGTTCTGTGTGTATTCCCAGGCCTTAATGCAAACAGCAAAGGAGGACAGACAGCTGGTCTGATGGCTGAGGAAGAAAAAGGGGACTCAATATAAATGGGAAATTAGCGGCGAGCGTCGTCAAAATTAATTACCTCTCCTCCTCACCACTGTCCATTAGCCCTGACATGATGACACAGGTGGAAGGAAAAAACATCCATGTCAACTCTGGCAGCCGTCTGCTTTGATCAGATAAAGCTTTTTTTCCCCCTTTTGTTTTGATGCCTGATTACAAAATGATTAGCCAGCGTGCCTGTCTGCTCCCTACCCTTCACCCCCCATGGCTTGACTGACGGCTGATGTGATACGCTGTTGGCTCTGTTTAAGCTGTCTACCACCCTAAAACACACACAGACACACACACAGACACACACACAGACACACACACACACACACACACACACACACACACACACACACACACGGTTCTACAATAATAATAAAGCAAAAACAAACAAAACAAAACAGAAAAAAATCGCCTCCAGGAAGTGTTAAATGTGTTCTCTGCCATCTCTGTGCCACTGTGATGCTTTTGCACCATCATTCATTTGAAATAAATTCTGTGTACAATTAAACAGTCCGACACCAAAAGTAATTGCATCCATCACCTAAACATCCTACAACATACTTTGTTGGGAATTATAACAATAAAGATGAACACGTAGGATGAGTTATAAGGAGAAAGAAGGTTTAAACAATTAAATCTTCAAGGACCGCCTTCTTCTAACATAACACACAACAGCAGCTAATGTTAGAGGCTGGACTGGACTGGAGGGCTTGTTTTAATTCTTCAGTTTAATTCCTCCGTTTACCGTGAGAGGACCTGACTAGCTGCGGAGGTGTGATGGGGTTAACAGTCCTGTCACGCTGATGGAGTTGATCATTCACCACCAGCCTGCATTTGACACCAGTTTTATACAGCTGGAGATAAGACATGCACAGGTCTTCTTCACAGAGCAAATGTCACAGAGCACAGCCCTATACGCTGTGACGCATTAACATCACAGCGACCTGCTCTGTGACGACCGGAGGGTTGCATTGAGCTCTCAGGGTTTGATCATTGCAAGTTTGATACCACTGTTTGCGCCTGAGTGGGAGCAGATCTAAAGAACACATTTGATCCTGAGAACTGATGAAATAATGGATGATGGCTGTGCGATTGCTTGTTTAGATAAGAGCAGGCAGAGCACAGGATGCCCTTGTGTTGGTTTCAGTAGCAGTAGGAATGTTCATTGATCTCCCATGAGGCTTTAGGAGCTCATATTTTGATAAGGATGTGATAAAAGCACGATAAGGACATTATCTTCAATCTTTGCCTGTATTGATTTACTGCTTGTGTGTGTGCAAATGGCATGCTGCCACCTTCATCCTTCCTAAATCATTTCTTGTAAGGATTCGAGGATTCTCAGAGTTCGACACAAAGGCATGGACTCTCCTCCGTATAGTCAAAGCTCATGCTCATCAGTGAGTGTGTGGGTAAATGGAGAAATATGTAGGAAATCCTAATTTCCAGTTGTTTATTGTGCAAGTTTTAATGTTTAGTTCGTAATGACTCATCGTAAACCTGATGATGTTTAGCGTCACTAAAACAAAAAAGACATTATATCATAAAGCCAGGACAATTACTGTCTGCTCCTGCTTTTATTTTACCCCACTTAACATCATAAAAGTGGAACGTTTAACCTCTGGTTGTTGAGGAGAAGATAAATGTGCTGCGATGCTGCAAACCATAGATGTTCACTTGAAGGCAAAGAGCTAAATAAACTCAACAACCTAGAAGCTGCCTGTAATCAAAACGATTTAGTGTTTCTCTTATCCAGACACAAAGAAGAGTCCACCGGTACGCATCACCCAGCCATAATCTGTGATAACTCTTTTGCACACGATAACTGTATGTTGACCTTTGGGAGGCTCTGCACAACAGTCATATTTGAAAGCACGCTCCGGGTTCCAGCGAGTTAACCTGATCGTCACTGACTGAACACCAAGTCTTTGGGTTTGATATCATAGTAGTTGCACCCTGAAACATGAAGTATTGGAGAAACTTGTCTGTGGTGAGTTCTGAAAGCAGAAATAGATCGATTTGCCTATTTGTGCCAACATTCTCAAAGATTCTATGATGCTGCTCTAAAACAGAGACCGTATTCCTGCCTGATTATAAATCACCTTTGAAACCGGCTCTGATGCAAAATCCATAATGCGAACATCATGCTTAGAACCATATTTAAACATTCAGGAACAGTGCCACAATTGCCTGTTAGCATGCATTTTGCCTTTATTTACCAATTAAAAATGCATTTGGTATGGATTTGAAAGTACTATGCAAAGCTGCAGTGCTCCTGTAAACAGATTATGCTCCTGTGGGACAGTGTGGTATTGAATGACTAAATAGGCCTACTATGATTTATGATAATACACAAGAGAAACAAGTCTCCCCCACAACTCCATCTGGGGGTGGACATATCAGCATACCGCTGTTATCAATGTTTTTGACATTAGACGTTAACACGACGTACGTGTAAATTTTTCTTTTTCTTTTTTTTGTCATTGAACCATAAAAAATTGCAATTTAGTCAATGTATTTAAGCTGCAAGGAGTGGAGAACACGCACATGCGCGCACGCACAGGGCTAAAATACTGCAAGTTTGTCTTTTCTTTAAAGGGATATGAGAACCGACTTTAACATGTACCTCAGTGGACCCTGATCCCCCATCTTTAACACGCGCCCCGTCAGTGAGAGGGAGAGGGGTGTTCTCTAACACCTCTTTCATTTCAACTGACGGGTTGAACGCTTCTCTGAGCGGGGGGAGATTTGGGGCATCACTATATGTGACAGAGGAGATTACGGAGATAATCCCGCGGGTCCGCTGGGGAATCATCTGGTCTTCATCTTGCTCTTATTAACTGCTTCACACTCACAGTTGGTGTAATTAACCAGCCTCTTCATTTAAACCTGTGTGATTTAGTTTCTGTATTCAGTTGAGCAATTGGACTAAATATCTCTTATTCCGCAGCTCAGCTATGTTTCACTCTAAGACCAAGCTATTATCCGTTTAGCTGTGGGTTTTCCAGACTTTAGAATCAGTAGTCATGTAGTTTTGTAATACAATAGACCTCTCTCGCACTACAGCTAATTACAGGGGTTCTGGCTGATTCAAGGGGGTTTTCTGTTTTTTGTTTTCTCTTTAGTCTTTTAGCAAAGCTACGCTGGTTCTATACGTTTTCTCTGCCGTCGACTTCTATCTGTCTTTAAAGCTTTTCTCTGGACAAAGTCACTGCTGCATACATTCATTGAGAAAACTTCTTTGATGCCCTTAATGGCAGCCTGCAGGAAAGCACCAGCACACCCTGAAGTGATTAGAACCAGGGTGTTTCCTCCAGGTGGCCCTGCTTTAAGAACCTTTGAAATCTAATTAGATTTTATCAGACACTAAAAAGTCCTCTTGTACAGGTCAGCCGTGCAGGGCAGATGATTACGACACTGTACTCTGATAAGACAGGTGTTTCTGTATAAATGAACATGTCACCTTTGCCCTCATATGATCTTTTCTTTATGGAAGGGTCGTTAGATTACTCACAGCAACAGCTTTAAAAGAATAAATGGACAATTCTTCCTACAATTTCTATTTTTATCCTCTATTTCTACTTTGGAATGATATCACAAGTATCAATAAAACACTAAGACAAATGAATTTATTGATCTTTTTTATGCTGTTTATGTTGTTGTTTGAAATATTTATTCCATTACGTCAAAGCGGTTAAAGTAGCTGCTTCACATCTCCTCTCCCTGCAGAAGTGTGCACAGAAGAACACTGTAAATAAAAGCTTGATTAGGAAACAGATGCAAAGAGACCCGCAGTTGCGCTTGAGAAGAAGTAGTAGAGTAGAAATCACGCAGTTGGTCACGTGACCCACACAGGGCGGGGGACAGCGTGTGCGGTTTGCTGGTGACAGGACTAATATCCATCAGGCAGAGATGATGCCGCCCCGCTGCCGGTCTCTGATTGGATTAGAGCTGCTCCGAAGGAAACCCCAGGCACCTCCTGCTGCCGTTGACAGTTTACCTGAGTTAAAAACGCTTCCTGATGGATACCAAGATTTAGATACACGACTGTGGAAATAAAAAGTGAAAACACTTTACTAGCACTGCATGAACATACAAAGACGATATTAAGAACATCCACACGGGATTACTGCCAGATTAATAACATTCCAATTCTATTGTAAGTGATATTGATTCTTTACCCAGAAATGAATGTTTTCCAGCTAAAGCGAATGCAAAATGGAGCTGAGATTAGATTCACCCTTAGACTCATAGGTTTTTATGCTGTAATAACAATATTTACCCAAATCAATAACACGGAAGTGGAGAAACGAATGCAGACTAGCTGAGAGAAATGAAATCAGACACAAGGAGAGAAGACCAGAGAAGGAAATAAGGTCATTTGTATTGAAGAGTAGGTTTTTCATTTAGAAGGAGCCTGCGCTGGCCTGCTGCGCTCACACCTTGAATGTGAGGGTCATGTCTCCTTTTAACGGCAGGCTCGTTTCTCAAGTTTTCCCCTTTATTCGGTATCTCTCCTCTCTTCATCAACATTATTGCTACCTTTTCAGATCTTAATTAAAGCGCACCAGCCCCGCCCCACAAGCTCTAAGACTCCTGTGCAGCAGGATTATGGGATTACACAGTCAGGGTCCGGGCCTGTGAAAGCCCTCTGTAGCAACCAGCAGGCAGCACCGGAGAACGGTGGCACACAGGAATCCGAGCTGGAATTCGTCAGGAGGAGTGACGCAGCCGAAGCCTTTTGTGAGCCGCGCAGGAGGTTTTTCAGCATTTGAGTGCCTGAAAGCAGGATATACAGCAAAAAAATGATTATCCATGTATTCACTGAAAGAATTCCATTAAGTTGGAATGCAGAAACTGTGTGTGTGTGTGTGTGTGTGTGTGTGTGTGTGTGTGTGTGTGTTTGTGTCAGGGTCTGAGTTGCCGTTTGCCTCCTTAAGAGTGGCAGAATTAATAAGACTATTACCTCAACAATTACCGCTCTGTGCAGCAACCTGGATTCATTTCTGTGGAAATCCAATGCCACTAATTAAAACAGTTGCCATCGTTCCGCCGTGAGAGCGATTGTCTCAGAAGATACATTCCCCGTCGTACTGCAGAGGCAATTATACGAGTTGGAAAACTGAGAGCAATTATTTTAACAAGCGTAAAGCATTTTCAATCGAGCAGCAGTCCCGGCTGATCTAATATTAGCGCTCGTCCCACGAGCAGAAAAATAGAGAGTGAAGCCAGCACCGGGAGGGAACGAGGCTCCCTCGACAGAGGCTGTAAAGCCGGAGGTGTCGACCTCCTGCTGCAGCTTTCTGTGTGGTCACAGACTGTCTGACCACGGCCCATGTAGCAAAAGTTTTACAGGATGCACACAAAGCCACGCACATTAGAGCACACCAGTGTGCACCACTGGAGTGTACGGTATGGTAATGGCTCACCTCCACACAAATTATTACAATTTAGTCACTGAGAGCTGATAGACCACCGGTGCCTCTACAGAAAAATGTGAGAGGGATGAAAAAAGATGGAAGCCATTTTCCCCTCATCTCAGCACCATTTTACCATAATGCAAAAGGGTTTAACGACCCAGGTTTTTGGGGTTTTGGTTCTTGTTCAGTAAAATTTAATACACACTGTAAAAAGTTCTGAGCGCAAAAACCCGCATGGTTTTAACTTGAACAGGTTTTTACAATTGACCACACTGTAGCAGAGTGTAATGCAGAATGCTTGATCACAATAAACTGTGTAGTCTGAGCGATTTTCCAAAATTCTGCATTAGGAACACACACAGACTCATGTATTCTTTCTCCCTCTGTAATAAAAATTTGTGATTAGTAAAAAATGATAGAGCACCTTAAATTTACATAGTGACACATCCTCCATTAATGACAATCTTTTTTGGGCGGATGTTACTTTTTATATCTTGCTAAATGTTACATGTGCAACAACATTAAATGCAATACTGTTTCCTGTAGTTCTGACCTCTGTCTTGTCAAATGAGGCCTGAGCCCCATTGTGACTCCTGCTAGATATGATTGACCAACAGCCACTAGTCCGTTTCTATAGGAAAATCCTCTGCTTTGACCAAAGACGGTGATTAATTGAGATGCTTGTACAACATGTATGGAAAAGCCATATATAACAGGCTGTTTCTGCAGTCTCCTGCACATCTGGGCCTTAAATTACAGCTGCTGAAAATGAACAGAAATTTACAGTGAACTTGACAGGATTTCAGACTGGGCATGGAGCCCAGCCCCACCGCCTCACACAGCCATGGAGCCCCAAACACACATGGGGGCCATTATTTGTAAAGTAGCTGTGGAGGCACCAGGGAATAATTTTGAAAGTGTGTGCGTGTGTCTGTGTGTGTACCGTGGAACATGTGGTGAGCACACGTACATTTACTCGCCATTATCGCACCCTCCCGACTCAAGTGTGTGGCGGGAAGAAAGTGTGCCGTGTCGAGGAGGAGATGCCGGGAGATTATTGTACTGTTTAAATCCCAAACTCTCCCACCCACTCTTTGCTCCTTGAAAAAGGATTATCTTTTCAAGGCACTTGAGTAAAATGTTCACGCACGCGCGCACACACACACACACACACACACACACACACACACACACACACACACACACACACACACACACACACACACACACACACACACACACACACACGCACACAAACACACACACACACACACACACACACACACATACATCTCAGTTGTGATTTGGCAGTGAAACACAACCACATGTGTTGATTGTGGTGGCAGGTCTTAATGGAACCAGGCACGTCTGTGCAGAAATCTGAAAAGTGCTTGAATGATGGGGTAAATTCTAAGAGCAATGTTAAATAACACTCTGACCTGAAAACACGTGTTTGCAAATCCCCAAAAGTCAACACATAACGCTAAAAAGCAAACAGATGTGAGGGGTGACAATGGAAGGGGATAATATCGCTGGCGCGCAGCCCTGCTGCAAAGCCGCCGGTTGCTCATGGCTTTGGGCTGCAGACGGGCCGACTCCTTGCAGGGTTGGACGAATTAGGCTGCGGTTGTGCAGTGGAGCTCAGCCGGCCTCAGTCATGTGCTAAACCCAGACTTGACTTATGGCTCTGGACCAGAGATCTGCTCCCTGGACCCAGGAGTTCCACCAGAGCGCAGAACCACCAGAAAACGTTCCTTTGCAAAAGAAGCAGCAGATCACATGAGCAGCTGCGTTGAGCTCCATCTCGCCCCACCAGTTTTAGACAGAGCATGGTCAAGTCCTGTCCGCTCTGCTGTCTGCGCTTTCTGTGGTCGACGCAACGCCGCAGATATTCTCCTGACGTCTCCAGACCATAACGCTCAGGGAGACTCCCAAGTAGGACAGGGATGAGTGGGCCTGTTGGAGAACATGATGATAATGATGCGAATTTCCCCAAATCTGGCCCCGGCAAATCTTTGCAATGGAATCAACCTATGTTTTAAGGAAAATTGGCACGCCATGGTGAAAAAAAAAACATCATTGGAAGTATAGCGGAAACAAATTTTATTTTATTTCCTCTCTACTCACAAGCCTTAATGAAGTCGTGGCATAGCAGAGAGTAAAACCACGATGTTCGCTGCCCTTGACACACCCTCCTCACTTGTTTAATGTTCTTACAGTCCTACTCACAGTTTTTAATGAAGCAAGAGTCAAGAATCTGCATGGCTTTCATGCCCCTGATATACTCACAGTTAGCACTCATTTATGGGAGGGAAGGCTTTGGTACAGCTCATATTTAATGACTATGGCAGAATGAATTTAGCTGTATTTTCACAGACAGTGAACACATTTGTTTGTCCTCATCGGATGACAGAGAATTACTCACCATCTCTGATAAGATTTACCGTTTAATTTGCAGCGTACAGTCATTTATTGATCTGGGAAAGCTTATTAAACATCCCTTCCACATCCCAGCACCACGAATTCATCATCTCTCACAAGAGCAGCAGGTTCCTTTGAGAAATCTATGATTTTGTCAGTTACACTGTTGGAATTAAAGAATGCCCTGCCTCTGTGCACAGCTGCGGCGTGCAATAAACAGTAAAAGTTCTCCAGGATATTCTCCCCCTAACAGGGCAGAAGGGTATCCTTCACTTAGCCTGTTTCCTTTAGGCTTGACTGTCCTGGAGGAGGTTATGACGGTGTTGAGGCCGTGATCGTAGGACAACTGTGACCGGACCTGCAACGCCAGCGCAGCAGAGGCCAGGGTTCCTAGGTGCCGCTTCAAATGTGTGCTTTGCAATCTGGAAGAAACCAGAGGTTCTAAAGCTGATAAATCTCTGAATGTGATAAATCCTATGCCAGGGATCCCGCCCCTGTCAGGGCTGATTCAGCATTTAGCACTTAAACCAATATACCTGAATTAAAAAAAAAAAAAAGCATCGCTTGGCTTCAGGCCATCACTGACTCACCCTCACTGCCCATTTTTTTGGATTTCCAAACACCCACAGCGCAGTTATACAGCTTCATTCCAACACTTTTATTGACCATCATCAGTCTTGTTTAAAGCGTGCATGCATTAGAGATGGGACCACTGCAGGAAAATTGCCCCAGTTTGATAATGGGGCCTGCACGAATAAGGCTGACGGTGGTGGGTGGGCTCGGGTGAAAAAGACCCAGTAATTAAACCGTACAGGTGATTCATTCAAGGGTGACGCAGCGCACGAGAATCTGACAACGCGGCAGAGGAGATGAAGGCTAATTGCAACCGCTGACGGGAGCTGAAATGGATTGTTCCGGCCGGGGTGTCCGTCTTTGCAGGGGTCTTGCTGTGAGGATGAGTTTGTCTATGAGAGCTTTTACCGCCTTTACTTTATGACTTTCTGCATGTGCAAATACAAATCTGTCAACATCGTTTACCTCCTGGTCTTGAGGAAACTAAAGCGACTGCACAGGACAAATTTCTCTCTTTTCTTAACCTTGAATACCGGTCATCTACCTTTATGGTGGGGGGAAAAAAAAGGTGATATACAAGAAGAAAACGACAGGATTATTGCATCTTCATATCCTTGTCGTCCTAAATGCCCAGGTTAATGTACAGTGTAAGCTAAGAACTGGTTGGGAGAGACGTTCTCAGTGTATCTGGTAATTATTTCTGTGAGGTAGAGTAATGTCTTCCATGCTGCCATCATGACTGTGTGATTCAGACTGCACTGAACCTTGATCTGAAACGGCCTAATATCATTAACTCGACTGCTCGTTCTGTTTACAACCTGACAGCCATAATCTTGTGACCAGCGGCTGGGAGACGCCATTGTAAACAGTTAATGACTCCACATTTCTAGAGCGTGGAGGAAACATTTGTCCCAATGTTTCAGCATTTTTCTTCTTTTTTTTTTCAGGCAGCAACATGTTAATCCATTATTCCTGAATACATATGGACTTTAATGTCTGCAGGCCTTGTGCCATTTCTGTCTGAAGGTTAACGTCAATGAAATTTACTAGTCAAAGCTGTGAAATTGAAAAACAAAAATAAAAATGTTACAATGTGGGGAAATAAGAGCTCTGAAATGCAGAGGACGACTCACGTATGAAGTCCCATATGAAGTAAAGGATTTACTTGGTTTAATCCCTCATCATACAGACTATACGATGAAGCTTGGCACTAATCCATCAGAATTTCATCGTCCATTTCCAGTGTTTGTGGATCAGCAGGGGTGTCCTGGAATTCTGCCGTTGTAACCTTGAGTACGTATCTACGTGCACTGTAGCTCTTATTACCAGGAAATACATCTGCTCTGCACACATTCAGGTGAAAGAGTCCCACACGGAATCTGTCAGATTAGTTTGTTCTTCAGGATGACAGCGTTTGAGGACAGAATGCTCTGACTGGAGGAGAATATCGGATTTCAAACTTTAGTCTCTGTGGAAGCTTTTTCTTCAAATCCACATAACCAATAAAAGTGATTTCAGACCCGTTTCCTGTTGTGCCACTCCGGGTTCTTCTTGCAGACATTAATTATTCTCAGTGTAAAAAAAAAAAAAATAATAATTAAAAGAAATAAGAAGATAACTGAAAAATGTATTCCCCAAGACAAAATAAATTAGAAAGAACTTAGTGAATTGGTGCCGAGATGTTTCACACAGAACCCATTTGCTTTTATTTTGTGATTAATTAATACCAGACTGATTTTTTTTTTCCTTTTAGGTGTTTATGACCTTGATAGTGGGCAGAATAAAGAAGGTCGTATCTTCTAAATGTGAAATTATATGCTACTAGAAAGGAGCAGCTACATCACCAGTCACCCCAGAGTAAACAACGAGTTCAGCAAGCAGAGGAGGGATTACCATATCTCCACTTAACTTATTTTATCCTGTGAGAATCATCAATATTAAAGGCTAAGGAGAGGGAGAGAAACTGCTGAGGTGGGCTTTTAGCAGCAGGGTGAACCACTGTGTTTAAGGAGAGAGATAAATGAGAGATCTCTCTGGAATCTACAAAGAGAGTAAACAGAGTCTTTTTATCTTTTCTCCACACAAGGTCTCCTCATTTTGAAATGTTCATGTCACGACCGTTTCCCCACTTCTCGCCCTCTCCTCTTGTTCCAATGCTTCCCAGAGTCACCTCGAGGGTCACTTTGCCGGGTTTTAATTTTCCCTCCACAGATAGAGACATGCAAATATTTACACTTTTCATCATTTGCAGCTTATGCTTTTTTTCTGTTTTTGATTATTATTATTATTATTAACTCAGTCGTAGCGGCGCTTTGCAGCTCGCTGCTGTTTCGATACTTAATGAGGACAGCTGGAACGAAGCGCTGACCTGTGTTTGTGTGCCTTTGGGCTAAACGCCACTGATTATGCTGCGTCCGCTTGTCATCCCATTGTAGTGTGAAGCGCGTGGAGCTAAATACCGCCTCAGGGTCACCAGAATCAGCAGGGTGCCGCTGACAGGTAACTGACCGTTCGGAAGAAGAGGCAGACTGCTGATCTGCAGAATTAACTTCTGTTTACCTCACCTGTCTGTCAACGGATCTTTAACACGCTTTAAAAAAAATTAGGATAGCGTGCTCATGCCCAAGTTTTCTCACTCCCTGTTGCCTCTCTCTCTATCTATATACAAACATATATACTGTACATGCAACCGTGTTACATGTTGTAAAGGGCTGGCTGGTGTGTGTGTGTGTGTGGGGGGG